>JAGFNQ010003483.1:0-42927 GCA_024364735.1 Boesenbergia rotunda
CCTTAGTTTGTAAACACTAAAGCCTAACCCAGCTGCTCTACACAGTTTTTCTTTAATGGTACCAGTCGACTGCTATTATATCAGTCGACTGGTGTCAGTCGACTGGTATATGGTCAGTCGACTGCCATATCGAACAGAAGGTTCTGTTCGATATAGCAGTCGACTGGTATCTGAGCCAGTCGACTGGCACGCCTGAAACTGCAAATTTCAGACCTGAAAATCCCTTTCAAACATCCACAAAATCACATACTATCACTTCGCATTAAGATATAACTTCAATCTATCATATATACTAGTTTATTTGGCACATTGGCAACTCAAAACCAATCCAAACTCTTGAAATTGAAACTAATACGGAACTTAACCAAACTAACCAAGCATATGGAAAAACATAAATAAACATCTTCAAGTTGTATCAACTTCTTACTCTATGCGGAAATTAAACACATTGGTTCACTCTTTACTATTCAAAACATAAAACTAAATGTTTCTAAATACCAAACTCTACTCATACTCAACTCAACGGATCTTTTACCCCGGTTCCACCTCCTCTGAACATCAATGCAAGTCCTGTCGCCTCCCAACTTACGCTTTCTCTTTTCCTTTATCTGCAATAGAAGGAAAATGCAACTAATAAGCACAATGCTTAGTAAGTAAATCCCTACTCACAAAATCATGATGTCAATACTAAACATGCTCATTTCGAAGAATGATTTAAAACTTTTCTTACTTCAAAACTTACAACTAAACATGCTTACAACTTGAAACACTTTATCATGCTTGTTAATGTATCAAAGTACACAACTAACCATGCTTACTACTTGAACTACTTTATCATGCTTGCATTGTATCAAGGTACACATATAATAATTAAACACTTTCTAAAAAAAGAAACTACTTGATCATACTTATATACTTGAAAATAAATAATCAACTTTCTCTTAGGCCTTGACATTGTACCATGGTATCAGTGTACCAACTGCGCGCTTTTCTAATAGGTTGCGAGGTAGCTAGCCACCGCATCCTATTAGAACTTTCTACTAACTTCCTGTGGGCCTTACATTTGCCCGGTACATGTCTCTTTCACAAAAGTAAAATACTTTTCTTACTATACTTATTCATACTTATCAACTAACTTTTCTTTTGCATTAAAAGAACTTAACCTTCCTTACATTAAACTTTCCATCAAGCACACTATGTGCCCTTAACCCAAAACTTCACTTTTGGGTCCTTTCTCATATCAAAACTTATCATGCTTGGCCTACTTACATTCAATACCATTTAATTGGATTTCTAACATAAGAAAACATGCAACTTTAACAATCTAAACATGCAATTAGCAAGGTTTCTCAAAACGTGCTTCTACTTTTTCGAAATCATGGCTTTATAGCAAGAATTTCGTAACGAAAACTACTCCTATTGCAGGTGAGTGATTTACTTACATCGGTCTTGAAGAAAACTCACAAAAACAGGGAGAAAACTCCCTACCAAATCCTTTCCCCTCCTTCTTTTGAAAAGCTTCCACCTTTAGCCCTAGGAAACAACCCTAGGTCTTCTCTACTCAAGGGAAAAGGTGAAGAAGAAGAAGAAGAAGAAGAAGAACCCTTGAATTCGCCTCTTCCTCGCCTCTCTTCTCTGTTCACGCGCGCGGCTACGGCTTGTCCAGGGTTTCACGCGACTTAAGGGGGCTTAATATACCTCTTAATGAAAAGGCTTAACTACTCTATAACATTATATCTCTCCTTCCTTTTCTGTGCTTGATACCCTAGCCCAGCTGGTTCGTTGGCTTCCCTTCCTCGCTGTGGTCGCGGGTTCAATCCACGGCTGCCCCTTTAAAATGTTTTTTTTCCTTTTTTATTTCTTTCTCCTTTCTCTAAAATACCAAACGGACTCGGAAAATTCCATAAAAATACTCTAAAAATTCCTAAAAATATCTAGAATATTTTTAAACCATTTTTAAATAATTCTAAGGACTTTAAGAACTAAAAATGGAAATTTTGGGGTGTTACAAAACATACTCCCCCTAAACCCTAGGGGTTTCCCAAAACAAGATAAGATTTGATTTAATTTGAAAACATATGTAAACATGTGATAAAGATAAAACAATATATATAGCAATCACATGCGTCACATGAACATGGAATAGCAATAATCTAGCAATAAGCATAGAATAGCATAAAAATAGGGATAAGGTCGGATGCATCAAACAGCATCACAAAATAGTCAAGTGCATCATACAACCAAAACAGACAAACAGTTAGATGCATATCCATACACCAAAGTCAACACCAAGCCATAACAGGCAAATAGTCATAACGGACAGAGCCGTCAAATAGTCAAATACCACAAAGTAAGATCAGAGCACAATCAATAATCAATCGTCAACGGGGGGGGGGGGGGTCATCGTCCTGCATCGGGTCATCCGTCGTGTCATCAGGTACAAAGGACCCCGGTGCAGCACTGCCAGAGGGCACATCTCCAGGAACGTGTGTCGGCGCCACTCGTCATACCATGTCTGCTGCAGAGTATGGACCCCCGAGACATCGGACTCCACCATGTGCAGTCGGCGATCAAAGGATCGAAACTTCGACCGGATCTCCTCACGCCAGAGCTCCCTCAAATGAAGATCATGCTGGATGGTCTGATCCAGCTCTGAAATCTGCCAGCGTAGATCTGGATCCGGCTCATAGTCATAGTCAACAGTAGCAGCGAGAGCCTCCTGATGTGCAGCAGCATCTGCTGGTGCCTGAAAGTGTGGGCCCCCCTAGGTAGCTCGCCTAAACCCCGCCCGTCCTTCCATACAAGAGTCTGATCGTCCGGCCCAACAACAATACCAGATTTGGCAAACGCGTGTTTGCCCAATCGGCAATCTTGTCTAACCATGGGCACTGTCCTGCCCTTAGTCACATTAACACCTACTGACATAAGCCAGTCAGTGATGACATGACCGAACGACATATACACAGTGCGACGACTGGGCTCATGATAGGAAATGATGGACTGAAAGATGCTCTCAATAATGTCAAAGTCAAGGCGGCGATGCATGCCAAAGAGCATCAAGCAGTGGTAGGGTCGGATCTCAGTTAAGGGTTTTGAGGTGATCGGCAAAATACAGTTGGTGATTATTTTGAACAGAACGTAATCAGTAGGGGAAAGACGGAGGGCCGCAAAAGTCGGAAAGTCGGGCCCTAACTCATCAAGACCAGCTGGTCGAGGGTGGCCAAAGAAGTGCTGATAAATGCCATCGGGGGTGACGTCCGCAAAAGGAGGCAGTAATGGGTCAGGAAGCTTTGGGTAGATAGAATAAAAGTTTGGCGATCGACGAGCACCAAGATACTCTGCCAGGATGTCATAGGAAAAATCAAGGTTCCTCTTCGCTACCCGGGTCGTAAATTCAAACCCTCCTTGAGGGCCTTGTTGCAAGTTGTTGTAAAATTCGGAAACAAGGTCATAGTTTATTGTCCGTTCGAGGGAAAGAAGAAAGCCCAGGTTGTAGAAGGTAATTATCTCCATAATGGAGGGACAATGCTCAGACAAAAAAGGACCATCAATTGACCGACAAGAAAGCAACTTGAAGGTTCGAGACTGGAACGCTTGCTCACAAGCAGCGTTAGGGAATCTGGAACTTGAAGAAGGCTAAGGCCTTCGTGAAGGGGTAGATGATGAAGGACCTTTGCCCTTGGACCCTTCAGCGGGTTCCTTGCCCTTAGATGACTTTCTGGAAGGTGGAATAGATCAAGGAAACAGATTTGATCAAGAATAGTGAATCGAACATCGATAATATCATGACACAGGTTGATCATCATGACACAAATTCGATCAACGATCACAAGATTAAGGTTTGATCAAATTGGTCAAGACAAGGTTTAATCAATGAACCAATCAGTGAACATAAGGGTTAAGGCATTGATCAAATTGGTCAGGACAAGGTTTAATCAATGAAATAATCAGTGAAGGTTTAGGTCAAGACAAGGGAGGTCACGGTATGAATAGGGTCGCAGCACAAAACGAAACCACAAGGAAAAAACATCATTAGCGCAAATATATGATTGATAACTGTAAGAATGATAAACACCAAAAGAAAATTGCACAAAATGCTTACTTTGGTGCCATCAAGTCGATTGAGAAGGAAAAAGAAGAGCTCGCAGGTAAACTTAGCAAGATCGCACGCGCACGGGAAGATGAAGAGCTCACGTGAAGAAGCTTGCGCACACACTCGCAGGGAACCAAGATCTCCTCGCTGAACTTTCAGGAACTCACGTAGGAGGAGGGGACGCAGGAAGAGAACTCACGCAC
The DNA here is from genome assembly GCA_024364735.1 of Boesenbergia rotunda. Taxonomy (NCBI): domain Eukaryota; kingdom Viridiplantae; phylum Streptophyta; class Magnoliopsida; order Zingiberales; family Zingiberaceae; genus Boesenbergia; species Boesenbergia rotunda. Next base: position 4,297 of record JAGFNQ010003483.1, read on the forward strand.
AGCAAGAGGATGCGCAAGAGGAGAGTTTCGGCGCTAGGGTTTGGAGAGGTAAGGTTTACACGAAGTTAATAGGTTGGTGGATCGGTCCACCAACCGTAATTTAATGTGATCGAATGGATCACCGTTCAATTTGGGAGCACCTAGACTGATCAGGCTCCGACCTGATCAGACTGGCCTGGTCCTGATCGGTTGGGTGACCGATCAGGCAGGGTCCTATTCGATCGGCTGATCGATAATGGTGCGGACAGTAAGTTTGAGAGGTTTTTCGTGAGCTCCCTGATCGGTCTGTGGACCGATCACCATAGTGAGCCAGATCGGTCTGTGGACCGATCCAGGCCAACACAGAGAGATTGCAGAGGGATATCGCAATTCAGCTGGATCGGTCAGTTGGACCGATCAGACATGCTCCTGATCGGTCTGGTGACCGATCAGGATCCCTGATTTTTCCTGATACGATCTGAAACTTTCAGTTTCAGAAACCCAAACGATATCTGATTAGATCAGATGGAAAATATCGAACTTGGAAGTGTTCCCATGACTATAATTGATCCTTTAACAAGAATCAAAGGTCCTTATGGGTCTAACAAACACTTTGCTCCACCCAAGTGGAGTCAAACTCAATCAACAAACAACCACTCAATTTCAAACAAGTTTGTATCGATATAAGGTCTTCAATCAAGTTTCCTTGATTGGAATGTCCAAGTATGATCATGGAGCCAAATACACATGTGTTATGCATTAGTTTTCCCCATACTTGGTCACCGTAGTGATTTTTATCTCGTCAACCTAATTTCTCAAGGGATGCAATGATATTTCGAGAAATTAAGTTGATCCTAACATCTCACCCCATTTCTAGCAAACAAAAATGTTTTGGTAAACCTTATAGTTTGTGTGAAATGTCCCCAAGTTACCCAATAATTGTTTCCAATAATTTGAAATAATCATGAAGGGTTTTGAATGCATTTCAATCCTACGAAGCGCGACACATTCCCAACTCCCTTCTTAAGAAACTAAATTCATTCTCGAGGAGTGGTTTAGTGAAAATGTCTACTAGATTTGATTTGGACTCTACATGTGAGAGTACAATGTCTCCTCTAGCAACATGATCCCTAATGAAGAGGTGACGCACTTCAATATGCTTTGCCCTAGAATGGTGGACTGGATTCTTTGTTAGGTTAATAGTGCTAATGTTGTCACACAACACTTGCACACCTTTGTAGCTTAATCCATAGTCCTCTAGTGTATGAATCATCCACAACAATTGTGATACACTCTCTCCCATGGCGATATATTCTGCCTCGGTCATGGAGAGAGCAACATAATGTTGCTTCCAACTCGACCAACTAACTAGTGATGATCTTGAAAATTGGCAGCCCCCACTGTGCTTTTCCGATCCAACTTGCATCCAGCATAGTCGGAATCGGTATAGCCAATTAGATCAAATGATTCGGTACGGGGTACCAAAGACCAACACCAATTGTGCCCTTAAGGTATCTCAAAATTCGTTTAACAGCAATTAGATGAGATTCCTTGGCACAGACTTGATATCTAGCGCACATACCCACAGCAAAAAGAATATCAGGTCGACTGGCTGTGAGGTATAGCAAACTACCTATCATACTCCGGTATTGAGTTAGATCAACAGGTTAACCACTCTCATCCTTGTCTAATTTTGTGTTTGTAGCCATGGGAGTGGTTACCTCTTTAGAATCACTCATGTTGAATTTTCAAAGCATCTCTTGAGTATACTTTGATTGGTGCACATAGATTCCGTCACGGGTTTGTTTGATTTCGAGTCCAAGGAAGAAAGTCAACTCTCTCACTATACTCATTTCAAATTCACTCTTCATGTGTCCAATAAATTCATTTAAATAACCCTTGTTGTTTGAGCCACAAATTATGTCATCGACATATACTTGGGCCACAAATATATTGTCACCATCTCTTCGTAGAAATAGTGTAGGGTCTATTTGGCCTCTAACAAAGCTTTTTTCAATTAAAAATATCGACAACCGCTCACACCAAGCTCGGGGTGCTTGTTTAAGGTCGTAGAGCACCTTTTTGAGCTTGAATACGTGGTTTGGGAATTCGGTACTCTCAAACCCCGGAGGTTGTTCGACATAGACCTCTTCTCTTATTAAACCATTTAGGAAGGCTGATTTGACATCCATTTGATATAGCTTAAAACCACGATGTGCTGTAAATGCAAGCATCAATCGGGTGGACTCTAATCATGCCACGGGAGCATAGGTCTCATCATAATCAAGGCCTTCTACTTGACTGTAGCCCTTGGCTACTAATCGTGCCTTGTTTCTTATGATTTCTCCCTTATGATTTAATTTATTTTTGAAGACTCATTTGGTTCCAATAATGGTGGTCTTCTTGGGTCTAGGGACTACGTCCCAAACTTGACTTCTTTCGAATTGACCTAGTTCATCTTGCATGGCAATGATCCAATCGGGATCATTTAATGCTTCGTCAACTTTTCTAGATTCAATTTTGGAAATTAGGGCAACTTCATTAGCCTCATTTCCGAAGAATGATCTAGTCCTAACCCCATGATGGATGTCTCCAACAATCTGGTCTTGGGGATGGCTAGAGGCTAACCGAGTTGTCCTAGGAGTGGGTGGTGCTTCTTGAATGGTTTCACTAGACACAAGCTCAGCCTCAGGATCCGGCTGACCTATGAGTTGTCTAGGCTCACCATCATCAGACTCATCACCACCATCTACAACATTTGGACTTTCATCCAAACCCAGTTGCCTGAGTTCGAATTGAGCTCCTTCAACATCTTCTGGTTGATCATTTACTTTTGGAATTTCTTCAAAAATAACATCAGAAGATTCTTCAACTAATCTAGACTTCTTGTTGTAGACTCGGTAGGCTTTGCTAACAAGGGAGTACCCGACCAGTATTCCTTCATCAGCTTTTGCCGTGAACTTTCCAAGGTGGTCCTTGGTGTTTAGAATAAATATCTTACAACCAAACACCCTAAGATGTTTAACTGTAGGTGGTTTTCCAAACCAAAGTTCATGGGGAGTCTTTCCTAAGAATCTATGGATGAGGACTCGGTTTTGCACGTAGCAAGCTGTGTTTACAGCTTCGGCCCACAAGTACCCCGGTAATGAGTACTCATTGAGCATGCTTCGAGCAGCCTCTTGTAGGACTCGGTTCTTCCTCTCTACAACACCATTTTGTTGTGGTGTTCTAGGAGTGGAGAACTCATGTCTATACCCTCTATCTTGACAAAACTCTAAAAATCGTTCGTTTTGAAATTCACCTCCATGATCACTTCTTATTGTTTTAATTGTTGATGATTTTTCATTTTCAACTCTTCTACAAAAAGAAATGAAAACATCTAAAGTTTAATCCTTATACTTTAGAAAATAGGTCCATGTATATCTAGTAAAATCATCAATGATAACAAAACAATATCTACTACCATTCAAGGATATGATTGTACTACAATTAAACAAGTCCATATGAAGTAAATCCAATGTGGTAGAAGTACTTACAGTGCTTTTACCTTTATGTGCAGATTTTGTTTGCTTACCCATTTGACATACATCACAAAGTTTGTCCTATTCATACTTGATGCTTGGTAAGCCACGAACTAGTCCCTTGTTGGCTAACTTCCGGATATTCTTCATGTTCACATGTGCTAGTCTCCGGTGCCAAAGGGTGGATTCATCTTCTCTTGACATGAAACACTTGCAAAAGCATTAGTAGCACTTTTAAAGGATACTTGGTAAATGTTATCTACTCTTGTTCCTACTAGTACCGTGTCAAAGTTGTCATGTTGTCTAACTAGACATTGACTTGATTGGAAATCAATTGTGTAACCCGCATCACACAATTGACTGACACTTAGGAGATTAAATGTCATCCTCTTGACTAGAAGGACATTCTTAATCCTATGACATTCGGATATTTGAATGTCTCCTATTCCTATGACCTTAAGACTACCATTGTTACCAAAGGAAACATTACCTCTACTTTTTCTTTGAAGGGTAGTAAACAATGATCTATCACCGGTCATGTGTTTGGAGCACCCACTATCAACGAACCAAGTTGATAGATTCTCCCCCTCAATCACAACCTACACAATTCGAAAAATAGAAGATTTAGGTACCTAAACCTTGGGACCTAAAGCACCTACTAAGCAAGACTTAGGCACCCATGCCTTGACTACTTTTCTTTGAACTCTAGGTGTCTTCAATTGCCTAACATCAGTCCTAGACATTAAGGACACAAATGATGGTTCTTTAGGTCGGTAACCAATACCGGCCCTATTGTAGACTGCCCTTTGGGCATTTAGGATCATGTCTAGAGTCTTTGAGCTTGTTGAGAACTTCTCAAGAACACTCTTGAGTCTCTCAACTTCACTCTTCAAAGATTTATTTTCATCCTCAAGCATCTCAACATGTAAATCATCTACATCCTCATCCCTAGAGGATTTTAACTGTTCAACTTCTAATTGCAATGATTTAACCTTAATTTTTGACTTTTTCAACAAATCGGTTAAGCATGCAATTGTTCTATAGCATTTTTCAAGTTTGGGAGTGATTACCTCTTCATCATCCGAAGATGATGAAGCTGCGTTTGAGGAGTCGGAGGATTCATCACTGCTCTCATCTCCCCTCAATTGCCATAAGTGCCACATGCCGTGTACTCTTTTCATCCTTCTCCTCTTCGGATGAACTTGAGGAGGATTCATCCCATGTGGCCTTTAAGGCCTTCTTCTTCTTCTTGGATCTATCTGTTGGATCGAGAAAACCGATAGAGGGGGGGTGAATATCGGAAAACGTTCAGATTTATGTAAAAAGCGATTGCACAGCGGAAGATAAAGGCAAACACGCGAACACAGTAATTTTTACTTGGTTCGGAGCCTAGGTCGACTCCTACTCCAAGGCCCACGGTCGTTGACCGTTTACTTTGGGCAATTCTATATGAAGCGCAATAACAGTTTACAAATTGATTTACAAAATATGGCACGGTAAACTTAACAATTAAAAGAAGCACTTCTTTTATCGACGTCTGATGGAGATGATCTTTTTCGGAGCAGCGGGACGTCGTCGGCTCGAGTTGGGAGGTTTTCGGAGCAAGGCGCGAGAGCAGAAGAGCGTAGAAGCGTTGGTTCGAAGTGATGTTCGAAGCTTGGGGTCGAGGGCCCTTTATATAGGGCCTGGGGGCACCCGGGACGTCGGGGGCGCCCCCCCCCCCACGTGGCATTTGATCCGCAAGTTGCTCGGTCAGCGTCTGATCCCTTTACCTTCGGGATCAGTTTTGACCGAGGCGCCCGGAGCGCTCGGGGCGCCCGGATTGACCGGGTCAAACTTCTATCTTCTTGGCTTCGAGGGGAGCTGCTTTGGTAGCTGTCACTGGGGGCGCCCGCAGCGCAGGGGCGCCCGGGAGCAGCGGGGGCGCCCGGGAGCAGCGGGGGCGCCCGGGAGCAGCGGGGGCGCCCGGGAGTTGAACTGTCGAAGCTGCTTTTGCTTTTCTTATGTTTTGTGTTCACCTTGGGGGCGCCCGGGACACTCCGGGCGCCCTGGTCAGCTGTTGCCTCATTCCTTTGAGGCTCTCTGAGCTGCAGACACTCGTTCCTTCGGTCCTGCATCTAGGATTAGTCCAAAACACAATAAAACAATAAAATATTAGTTTATACAGCCTTGACTGTCTTGGTTCTGACTTTGGGTCTCCAAAATGAAACCCTAGGTCGAACCGACGCCTACTTTTCCCTCGACGGGGAATGCGTCCTCACCTACTCCTCTCGAGAGAGTGTACCTGATGACATCCGTTCCTCTGGTTGGACTTTTGCCTGACGGTCCTTTGCCAGGTATTGGATGCCGAGCTGTCCTTCGCCCGGTGCCTAGCATTCCTTCGCTAGGGCTTTTCACTCTGGCATTCCTTTGCCAGTGCCTAGCAGTCCTTCGCTAGGGCTTTTCACTCTGGCATTCCTTTGCCAATGCCTAGCAGTCCTTCGCTAGGGCTTTTTACTCTGCACACTCAAGTGACATATTAGACAACAAGTAAGACTTAACTCTTGAACTCTGTTGCCATTATCAAAACACAGGTTTGACTTTGGTGCTTTTTGCATCAACAATCTCCCCCTTTTTGATTTATGGCAACCCTAGTTCAAAAAGATAAGTTTAATCAAAAGCATAAAAATTTGTTCCCTCCCCCTGGAGGGAATCTCCCCCTAGATTTTTTTCAAAACGTCGTGGGGTTCTAAGTTAAAAAAACCTTACTTGGAATGATTTTGAAAACTTAAGTTTAGATACTTTGGAAATCTTTTGATAACTTAAGTTTTAAAAGTTCATAGAGGAATTTTTGAAAGCATGAGTTTAGAGTACTTAACAAAAATTTGAAGCCTTAAGTTTAAAGTACTCAAAAAGTTTTTGAAAACTTTTAAGTTAAGTAGGATTTGAAAAACTTAAGCTTAAAGTACTTATGAAAGTTTTGAAAAACTTAAGCTTAAAATACTTATGAAAGTTTTGAAAAACTTAAGCTTAAAGACTTATAAAAACTTAGTACTTAATAAACTTAAGTACTTAGTAGGATTTTCTTAAAAAACTTAAGTATTTCTAGAAAGGTTTTTGAAAAGCTTTGAAAAGTAGCTAACTTTTTGAAAAAAAATTTGATAGTTTGAAAAAAATTGAAAAATTTAAACTCTCTCCTTTCCTATCTATCTCTTCCCCTTTGCCATATATCAAAAACAAATAGATATTACAGAAATTAAATTGCATAAAAGAAATGACTTTAAAAAAATTCGTATGATTTTGCTATACTGAACCAAGATTTAGACCAAATCAATTAATTTTCTATTGTAGGGACTTGTCTAACTCATTTAGCTACTTACTAACTGTTATAAGCAGTAGTTTTCGTTAGAGTTAGTCAAGTTAAGTGTTTCTGTTCAAGTTAGATTTTCTAAACTTGACACTTAACTGGATTGCTGTAAAAGTTGTATTTAGTGCCCCAATTACTACAGATGCACTGACTTAAAGCATCTTGAATTAAGGCAAAGACCTAAGCATCTCAACCCTTTCTAGGTTATCAATCAAAGTACCCTAAGGTGCTTGTGAGATGCTGGCTTCTAAGTCTATAGGTGCATGCAGTTCTAGGGTTAGGGCCTAAGCTAAGTCCATTTGCGAAAAAGCCCTAGTTTTGAAAGGGGGTAGTTTTTAAAAGAAAATTAAGTCGAAAAGTAAAGAAAAACAGTAAACATACTGATTTTGAAATTAAGAAAAATAGCTTTTCAAAAATCTATTTTTAGAAACTAATTTTTAAGTCAAGAAAAAAATAATCAACAGTAAGGTTAATCTATTCTATAGAGCACAATTCTAACTGCCTTCTTAGTGAGCTAAACTCAGATTCAAGTAATGGTTTTGTGAATATATCAGCTAAGTTGGATTTTGAGTCTATATGGTTAAGTACTATCTCACCCCTGGCTACATGGTCTATTACGAAGTGATGTTTAACTTCTATATGTTTTGTTCTGGAATGTTGGATTGGGTTCTTAGTTAGATTGATTGAACTTATATTGTCAATAAATACTTGAGTTTGGGTGTAGTTGAGCTGGAAGTCCTTAAGAGTGTGCATCATCCATAAAAGTTGTGCTACACATTCTCCTAAGGCTACATACTCAGCTTCAGTTGTGGACAGAGCCACACATTGTTGTTTTCTGCTGCACCAACTTACTAGACTATTTCCTAACAGTTGGCAGCTTCCACTTGTGCTCTTTCTATCTAATTTACAACCAGCATAGTCAGAATCCGAGTATCCTGACAAATTGAAGGTTGAGGTTCTAGGATACCAAATCCCTACATTTAGGGTGCCCTTTACATATCTTAGTATTCTTTTTAGGGCTGCTAAGTGTGTTTCCTTAGCACAGGTTTGGTATCTAGCACATATCCCTACAGCAAAAAGAATATCAGGTCTGCTGGCTGTAAGGTACAGTAGACTACCTATCATACTTCTATACAGTTTGAGGTCTACTGGCTTGCCATCAGGGTCACTATCTATTTTTACATTAGTTGCCATGGGGGTATTTATGCTTTTAGAGTTATCCATTTTAAATTTCTTTATTAACTCTTTAGCATATTTGGATTGATGGACGTAGTTTCCATCTCTAGTTTGTTTGATTTGTAGTCCTAGGAAAAAGGTAAGCTCACCAACCAAGCTCATTTCGAATTCATTTTCCATTATCTTTACAAACTCTTTTAGGAAGTTTGTGTTGGTGGATCCAAAGATTATATCTGTTGGTGCAGAATGCACCAAAGTCAAACCTGTGTTTTGATAATGGCAACAGAGGTCAAAAGTTAAGTATTAATTATGTTTCTAACAAGTTACTCTAGTGTGCAGAGCAAAGTCCTAGCGAAGGAATGCTAGGCAACTGGCGAAGGACTGCCAATAGCAAAGTCCTAGCGAAGGAATGCTAGGCAACTGGCGAAGGACTGCCAGTAGCAAAGTCCTAGCGAAGGAATGCTAGGCAACTGGCGAAGGAATGCCAGTACCAAAGTCCTAGCGAAGGACTGCTAGGCAACTGGCGAAGGACTGCCTGTATCCAAGACCTGACAAAGGACCGTCAGGCAAAAGACCAACCAAAGGAGCAGTTGGCATCAGGTAAATTCTCCCGAGAGGAGTAGGTGAGGACGCGTTACCCGTCGAGGGAACAGTAGGCATCGGTTCGACCTAGGACTCCATTTTGGAGACCAAAGTCAGAACCAAGACAGCTAAGGCTGTATAAATAAATATTCTATTGTTGCATTGTGTTTTGGACTAACCCTGGATGCAGGACCGAAGGAACGTGTTTCTGCAGCTCAGAAAGCCTCAAAGGAGAGAGGCAAAGGCTGAGTAGGGCGCCCGGAGTGTCCCGGGCGCCCCCAAGGTACATACAAAACATGTCAAAGGAAAAAATGGTTCGAATAGCTGCTGGGCGGGGCGCCCCCGTGCTCCCGAGCGCCCCCAGCGTCCCGGGCGCCCCCATGCGCATGCATCGAGCCAAAAGCCCTCAAAGCCAAGCGGATAAAGTTTGACCCGGTCAATCCGGGCGCCCTGAGCGCTCCGGGCGCCCCGAGCGCTCCGGGCGCCCCGGTCAAAGCGGATCCAGAGGATCAGACGCGACCGAGACTTTGGCGGATCAAAGGCCACGTGGGGGGCACCCCCGACGTCCCGGGCGCCCCCTGGCCCTATATAAAGGGCCCTCGACCAAGGCTTCAAGGCATCAGTTCTCTCAATGCCTCAAAGCTCTTCTACGCTCGTGCCTTGCTCCGGAAACACTCCAACTCGAGCCGACGACGTCCCGCTGCCCCGAAAAAGTCAATCCACTCCGGACGTCGGTAACGAAGATCGAAATTTTAATATTATTATTTTATTGCACTTATTTGTAATCAAATATTGTAAACTATTTTGCGCGTATATAGAATTGCCCAAAGTAAACGGTCAACGACCGTGGGCCTTGGAGTAGGAGTCGACACAGGCTCCGAACCAAGTAAATCGACTGTGTCTGTGTGCTGTTTTTAAATTTCCGCTGTGCAACTGCTCGTTACGAAAATCCGAACAATTACCGATATTCACCCCCCCCTCTATCGATTTTCTCGATCCAACAATATCATCTACGTAAATTTAGGCAATAAATATATCTTTTCCTAGGGTTTTAATAAATTATGTTGAGTCAATTTGCCCTTGTTTAAATTCTTTAGAGGTTAAGTAAGTTGATAAACGTTCATACCAGGCCCTAGGTGCTTGTTTTAACCCATATAGTGCTTTAGTTAATTTGTAAACGTGGTCAGGTTTGTCTAGGTCCTCAAACCCGGGGGGTTGTCCTACATAAACTTCTTCTTTAATGAACCCATTTAGGAAGGCTGACTTTACATCCATTTGGTATAGGTTAAATCCTTTATGGGATGCAAAGACTAACAACATTCTAATGGACTCAAGTCTAGCTACTGGGGCATATGTTTCATCGTAATCTAATCCCTCTACTTGGCTGAATCTCTTGGCTACTAAGCGGGCTTTATTTCTAACTATTTCTCCTTGATCATTTAGCTTATTCCTAAAGACCCACTTAGTGTCTATGATGGATTTGCCTTCAGGTTTAGGCACTAGTTCCCAGACTTGGTTTCTCTCAAATTGGGCTAATTCTTCTTGCATAGCTATGATCCAATCAGGGTCAGGTAGGGCTTTATCTATAGTTTTGGGTTCTATTTTTGATATCATAGCTATTTGACTAAGGTTTCTATAGGAGGATCTAGTCCTGACTCCTAGAGTTGGATCACCCACAATTTGATCGATTGGGTGACTAAGTCTGGGTTTCTTTGTTCTCCTAGAACTTGGTTCAGCCTCAGGTCCGGCTGGTCGGTTTGGTTCACTGTTTGATTCAACCCTTTGGGCTGGTTCATTTGTTGGTTCAGTTGACTCATTAATTGGTTCAATAGTTAGTTCGTTTAAGGATTCAATTAAGGGTTCACTAGTTTGTTCATTATTTTCTTGATTAGAATTTGATGAAGTTAGGTTTAGATTATCAGATGTTGAGTTGACTTCTTCATCAAATATTAAGTTAGTTGTTTCTTCAATTTTCTTAGTTTGTTTGTTGTAAACTCTATAGGCTCTACTTGTAGTTGAGTATCCTAGGAAGATACATAGGATTGATTTGGATTGAAATTTCCCTAAGTAGTCTTTGGTGTTTAGGATATGAACTTTGCATCCAAAGACCCTTAGGTAGTGTAGATTTGGGAGCCTATGGTAGTACAGTTCATAGGGTGTTTTGTTGTGTCGCTTGTTAATCAGAATCCTATTTTGGATGTAACAAGCTGTACTAATTGCTTCTGCCCAATATTGGTTTGCTAAGCTAAATTCGTTGAGCATCGCCCTAGCGGCTTCTTGTAAGGTTCTATTCCTTCTTTCGACTATCCCATTTTGTTGGGGGGTTCTAGGACATGAAAATTCATGTAAATACCCATTGACCTTACAGAATTCCTCGAACCGTTGATTTTCAAATTCTCCCCCGTGGTCACTCCTAAGTCTTTTAATTTTAGTATCATTTTGATTTTCAATCAATTTACAGAAATTATTAAATAGTTTTAAGGTTTCATCTTTGGTTTTTAGAAACCTAACCCAGGTAAACCTAGAATAATCATCAACTATTACAAAGCAGTATCGGTTCTCGCTTATTGACTTGGCTCCATGTGAATCAAATAGGTCAAGGTGCAGGAGCTCAAGTGTGGTTTGAGTTAGGTCAGATTGAATTGTTTTGTGATTAGATTTGGTTTGTTTACCTTGATTACATGATTCACATATTAGGTTTTCATTATTTTTAATTTTGGGGATACCTTTGATTAGGCCAAGCTGGGTGACTTTTGAGATAGTTCTCAAATTGGTATGACCTAATCTCCTATGCCAGAGGTTCGATTGTTCTAACTAAGTTAACATACATTTGGGTACTAGAGGAAGGTTTATAGTGTATACATTATTTTTCCTAGTGCCCTTAAGCATGGTTTCTGAGTCTTGTACATTTCTAATCAAGCAGTTAGAATTGTTGAAATTGACTATATAACCAGAATCACATAACTGACTTATGCTAAGCAGGTTAAAATTGAAGTTTTCAACCAAAAGAACTTTCTTAATAATAAAGTTAGATTTAAGCTCAATATTACCTGACCCAATTACCTTGAGTGTAGCATTATTGCCAAATGCTACTAAGCCTAAGTTCTTGAGCTTGAGTTTGATGAACTTCAATTTATCTCCAGTCATGTGTCTGGAGCAACCGCTATCCAACATCTATTGGTCCAAATCTTTATGTTCCTACACATAAAGAGTTTTATTGATTTGGATCCAATTAGAGTTAGGAATAGCTTAAATTGATTTTTACTGACTAGTCTGTCTCACCCAAATCTAGGGTTCTCAATCACGTTAGCCTTATAGGTTTTGTGAGACAGGTTTTGATAAAAGAATTTTTGAAAACCATGATTTATTTTGAAACTCTTAATTAATTTTTGAAAACATTTCAATTTATTTTGAAAGGAGATGTTTTGAATCTATACTTAACTGAAAATTGTGTTAGATTTGAATTTTACAAAAAGTAATTTGAATTTGAAATTCAAAAATTGGCTTCCAGGTCTTGCCGAGGCACTAGGCCTTCTTTGGCCGTAGCCTTATTGGATCATCAACCCTTTCCTTGACAAAGCCGTTTAATGAAGTTTCATTTTCAAAATTAATCTTTGAAAAAGTTCTGGTCTAACTAGTTTGGATTTTGGATCGGTAGCTTCGGCTAGTTTCACCAGTCTAAAGAGACCAAGTGAACTTGATCTTATTAGAATTGGTTTCCCTAACGTACTATCATCTCACCTCCACCCAATACTATATTTTCAAGTTTCAGTTAAGTTTGTTATGTCCTTATACTAACCTAAGTCTAAGCATGGTAAATTGCATAAGTTTAAATAAACAATCAATCAGGCAAATTGAAAGAATTAAATTCTATTTAACAATAAAAATAGTTTTTAATTTGGCTCCCCCTGGACTATAAACACGATAATAATTAGGCAAGATGTGAATCTTGTCCTTGGGGATCCAATACTGATTTGATCCAGTTGGTTTGTTCAGGCACAGTTTAGGTACCCATGCATGAACTTTACTTCTGGACTGATTCAGTACAGCAAAGTAAGATCTTTGTCGGGATTTGGTTCTATAGCCAAGTCCGGATCGATTTAGAACAGACTTCTGTTTTCCAAGAATCATGTCAAGACCCTTGGAACCAGAAGTGAATCGTTCTAAGGCCGCTCTAAGATCCTTAACCTGAGTTTTCAGGGAGGAGTTCTCTTTCTCAAGTTTTTCAACTTGAGTAGGAGTTCCTTCTTGAACTTTCTCGGCTAAGGATTTAGAGTCAGCTCCCTCTTTCAGGAGTTTTACTTCCTGTCGGAGAGATTCAACTCGGAGTTTGGCTTTCGCCAAGTCTCGAGAAAGATAGGAAATAAGTTCGTTCAATTGACTTTTATTGAAACCGCTTACCTTGATTTCACCGTCTTCTGAAAAGGTTAGTCTGCCGTCGTCCTTTTCTGACTCTGACTCGGTCTCGATTTCTTCTGAAGCGGTCAGCGCTAGTAGGTTTGACTGGGGTTCTTCTTCTTCTTCTTCTGATGAAGATTCGTCCCAGGTTGCTTGGAGTGCTTTCTTCTTTGTCGATCTTCCAATTTTTCTTGCAACAAAGGCAATTTCTTTCTCGGCCATATTGCAATTAGTCTGTTCATGAAGTTCTAACTCAGAAAACAATTCATCTAATTTAATTTTAGAGAGATCCCTTGAAACCTTGTATGCATCTACCATAGATGCCCACAAGGTATTTCTAGGGAAAACATTTAGAGCATACCTTATTAGGTCACGGTTTTCAACCTTGTGACCTATAGTGTGAAGACCATTCATCAATTCTTGTATTCGTGCGTGGAGTTGGGCTGCTGTTTCGTTGTCGGTCATCTTGATGGTGTAGAGTTTGTTTAGGAGCAGGTCTCTCTTACTGATTCTGGTGTCTGATGTTCGTTCGTGCAGCTCGATCAATTTTGCCCACAACTCCTTAGCACTGTTGAAGGGGCCTACCCGGTTCAGCTCCTCTTTCGTCAATCCGCATTGGAGAGTCTGGGACGCCTTTGCATCGACTTCAATTTTGCGCTTTAGGGCGTTGTCCCATTCTGAGTAGGTCTGCGGTACTCCTTCGGCGTTTTTGGGGATCTCCAGTCCGGACTGGATGATGATCCACATGTCCACCTGAGTTTTCAGGTGGACCTCCATTCGACTTTCCAATAGGAAAAGTCTTCTCCACTGAAGAGTGGAGGTCTGGCGGTGCTAAATCCTTCTTGCATGGCCATTTAATCTGAAAAAAAACTAACGAGAGAAAAAAAAAATTTCCCAAGACTAGGTCTTGGATTAGTAGTGCGGGATGAATAAAATGAAATAGCGAGGGGTGTTGCACCAACCTCGATTAACGGGAAACAGAAAATTCGAACGAAATATTTAAAGAAACTTCGAACGAAAAAAATAGAAATCCAAAAAAAAAAATTTCAAACTGGTGGTTGCACCAAGTTTGAACTTCCCCGCTCTGATACCACTTGTTGGATCGAGAAAACCGATAGAGGGGGGGTGAATATCGGAAAACGTTCGGATTTATGTAAAAAGCGATTGCACAGCGGAAGATATAGGCAAACACAGTAATTTTTATTTGGTTCGGAGCCTAGGTCGACTCCTACTCCAAGGCCCACGGTCGTTGACCGTTTACTTTGGGCAATTCTATATGAAGCACAATAATAGTTTACAAATTTATTTACAAAATATGGCACGGTAAACTTAACAATTAAAAGAAGCTCTTCTTTTACCGACGTCCGATGGAGATGGTCTTTTTCGGAGCAGCGGGACGTCGTCGGCTCGAGTTGGGAGGTTTCCGGAGCGAGGCGCGAGAGCAGAAGAGCGTAGAAGTGTTGGTTCGAAGTGATGTTCGAAGCTTGGGGTCGAGGGCCCTTTCTATAGGGCCTGGGGGCGCCCGGGACGTCGGGGGCGGCCCCCCCCCCCACGTGGCATTTGATCCGCAAGTTGTTCGGTCAGCGTCTGATCCCTTTACATTCGGGATCAGTTTTGACCGGGGCGCCCGGAGCGCTCGGGGCGCCCGGATTGACCAGGTCAAACTTCTATCTTCTTGGCTTCGAGGGGAGCTGCTTCGGTAGCTGTCACTGGGGGCGCCCGCAGCGCAGGGGACGCCCGGGAGCACTGGGGCGCCCGGGAGTTGAACTGTCGAAGCTGCTTTTGCTTTTCTTGTGTTTTGTGTTCACCTTGGGGGCGCCCGGGACACTCCGGGCGCCCTGGTCAGCTGTTGCCTCATTCCTTTGAGGCTCTCTGAGCTGCAGACACTCGTTCCTTCGGTCCTGCATCCAGGGTTAGTCCAAAACACAATAAAATAATAAAATATTAGTTTATACAGCCTTGGTTGTCTTGGTTCTGACTTTGGGTCTCCAAAATGGAACCTTAGGTCGAACCGACGCCTACTGTTCCCTCGACGGGGAACGCGTCCTCACCTACTCCTCTCGGGAGAGTGTACCTGATGCCATCTGTTCCTCTGGTTGGACTTTTGCCTGACGGTCCTTTGCCAGGTCTTGGATGCCGAGCTGTCCTTCGCCCGGTGCCTAGCATTCCTTCGCTAGGGCTTTTCACTCTGGCATTCCTTTGCCAGTGCCTAGCAGTCCTTCGCTAGGGCTTTTCACTCTGGCATTCCTTCGCCACTGCCTAGCAGTCCTTCGCTAGGGCTTTTTACTCTGCACACTCAAGTGACATGTTAGACAACAAGTAAGACTTAACTGTTGAACCCTGTTGCCATTATCAAAACACAGGTTTGACTTTGGTGCTTTCTGCACCAACACTATCCTCCTTCTTTTTGAGCTTTGGGCAGTCCTTCTTGAAGTGCCCTTTCTTACTACATTCATAGTAAGTAATATTAGTCTTATCAAGCTTAACTTCACTAGGGTTACATTTACCCTTGAAGCGCTGACTCTTTCTCATCATCCTTCTAACAAAATTTGTCATCTCAGAGGAAGAAGACCCGCTGCCATCTTCCTCGGACTCGGATTCAGATTCGGATTCGGATGAGGATGAAGATGAAGAGATTTCCTTCTCCTTCTTCTTCTTAGTCTTTTCTCCTGCAACTAAGGCAATCCCCTTCTCCTTGGGGCCTTTGTTAACCATTTCATGAAGTTCCATCTCACAAAATAAGTCATCTAGTTTTACAATTGATAAATCCTTAGAAACTTTGTAGGCATCCACCATGGATGACCACAAAGCATTCCTTGGAAAAGCTTTAAGCACATACCTTACAAGGTCGCGGTTCTCGACCTTTTCATCAATAGAATGGAGGCCATTGAGGACTTCCTTGAACCAACTATGTAGTTCACTCACCGTTTCATTCTCCTTCGTGGAGAGGTTTTGTAGTTGGTTGAGGAACAATTCACTCTTGGCGATTCTTGAATCTCGGGTTCCCTCATGGAGTTCAATAAGTTTATTCCACAAATCTTTTGCACTTGTAAAGAGACCAACCTTGATGAGTTGGTCTTTGTTCATGCCACATTGTAAGGTCACCACCGCCTTTGCATCGGCTTCACTCTTCCGAGTTTGCTCAGCCGACCAACGCCAAGATTCCAATTCTTTTCCTTCATCATCCTTCGGAGGGGTAAAACCCTCCTTCACAACGAACCATGTGTTGATGTTCATCTTTAGATAATACTCCATCTTCGATCTCCAATATTGAAAATCTGCTCCATCGAAGAAGGGAGGTCGAGTGGTACTAAAACCTTCTCTCAAAGCCATTGTAGTTGACTCGCGGTTGTTAATCCGCTTGTACAGAACCCCAAGCTCTGATACCACTTGTTGGAACTTGGATAGTTAGAGAGGGGGCGTGAATGTAGCCAGACACTTGAACTTTAGAACTTTTCAAGTTTTCTGCACTTAAACGTTTAGTAGCACAGCGGAAGCAATAAAAATAGAGTATGCAGAATTTAAACCCTAAGCTATGAACAACCACCAAGCGCTAACAAAGAGGATTTACAAGGTTCGGGGATAACTTGCCCCTACTCTTTAGCGTGCCCGTAAGGTGGGCGATCCCTTGATCGTCGGCAGATCAAGCCCTGAAAAATCCGGATAAAATGCAACCTCCTTCTCGGTGGAGTGACCTCTCCACAGCGTTTCGAAATGAATCAAGTATAAAGCACAGGAAACACAAGAAGGATCTTACTTAGCACTTAGAACCAACAGAACACAAGCAAGCTTCTCCCGAGCTCCACTCAACGCAGATCTCACGCAAGAACTCCTTTCTTCGTGTCTTCTCGCTGATGGACTCGCCAAGCTTCTTGTTTCTCTTCCAAGTGCTCAAGTAACAGAAGGTTGCTTCAAGGATCACAGTTGCTTGCTCAAGATGATGGAACAGAGTTGTCGCAAGAGCACAATGTCGTAGCAGAGTAATGATCGAGTATTCTTAGCGTTGTTCTCCTTGAGACTTCTTCGCTACCAAGCGCTTAAGTCTCAGCCCTCCAAGCTAGGACTTTTCACACCTAACCTCCAGGTTAGGAATTTCACACCTAGCCCTTCAAGCTAGGACTTTTCACACCTAACCCTCCAGGTTAGGAATTTCACACCTAGCCCTCCAAGCTAGGACTTTTCACTAACCTAGCTTCTCAAGCTAGGACCTGACCCTCCAAGCCAGACTTTCATCAAACCTAGTCCCACTAGGTATGCCTAGTCCACGACCAGGACTTAATCATAATAATCTAATCAACCTAAACTAAAATCGGTGTCAACACCAAAACAACAATCAGGGTCAGACTGCATCAACAATGACGGGGAGGCTTATCCATAAATCCTTGAAAGGAGAGAGGGGGGAAAGACCGTTGCTTGAGGTCGAGGCTACCTCAAACTCCGCTTCCCCGAGGTGAGATCGGGGCATTCTGACTCGGGTCAGCGCGGGCGCTATGATTCTCGAGACGCTCTCGGGACCTGTCCTCTCGGGGTGGTCCCGGGAGGGGTCTCCTGGTTATCCTTCCAGGGCGTGTTTTCCGAGGGAGGTTTTGAGGCTCGGGAAGGAGGGTCACTTCGATCCTACGTGTCATGCCACGTAGCTTCTTCATCCCCCATGCCTGCCACGGGCTATTTACCCCTATCAAATACTAAATCAATTTTCAATATCGTTCATCAAATAATATTCCATCCTACCTTTCCAATACGTAAAGTTGTTGCCGCCAAAGAATGATGGTTGTGCGGTACTATATCTCTGTTAAAAAGCCATCTTGACGTTTCGGTTGACAGTGAGTTCTTTCGAAATGAACCGTACGCTCTGATACCACTTGTTGATGATGATTGTATGGCTAGAAGGGGTGAATAGCTCGTTGTCAAACTTCCGTCAAATCTTTCTACAAGTGTTAACTTCGCACAAGCGGAAACAAGATAAAATAATGAAATCAAGAATACAAATGCTAACACTTATCATTTATGTGGTTCGAAGATTCCTTGCTCTTACTCTACGATGTGTCCTTGAGGTGGATGTGTTCGTGATATGAGAGAAGTGTCCTAAGGCAATCGCCTTATGATGTAAACATTTATATTAATAAATGATAATTCACAATTTGAGTATACATGTTTTGTGTATTTGATTGGGATCTTAAACTCATCTACTGAATGTCCGCAATACAACTCACAGTATAAGAGAATTTGTGATGGGATCACAACTAGTGATTATCTCTAATGTGCAATTGTGAAGTATTGAAATTATCCCTAGTCGATGAATTGATAAAAACGGACACTATCAATTCTGTTGAGACTAGCATGGGTTATTCTCTAATCAGCTGATTTTCACTAGCTGGTGACATTGGGATGTCCGGAGATAAACATGGATGCTAGTTAAGGGAACTAGTTCATTGGAGTGACTAGCTGTAAAACTTCATATGGTTATCTATAAAGATATGTCAATGAAGTTCTTACTGCAGCTTAAGTGCGATGTTCCTTTGACTTGCGGTGTTCAAGTCATCTTGGTCATGGAGACTTATACTTTAACATCTTAAGCAAGCATCTCCAAGGAGATGTGGACCCAGGATGATTGGGTATGAGCCGAAGTGCCCGAAGATGTTTGAACAGCCTACAAAGGATTCACCACTCCTTGCGAGGAGATGTATACCCAGGCCTATCGTCGGATTGTTACTCAAAACCTCTGGCCAGAGTATATCATGTTAAGAGTGCGAGTCTCTTAAATACATGAGAGTAATTAGAAATCCAAAGGACGAGAAAGACATTACTTGGGCTAGGTGTGACGTAGTTAGCCTAGTGGGGACTGACACAAATAGACCGTGTCCTGAACCAAGTGGGTATAAGGTGGTGAAGGGAATGGGGCACGATTCATTAGAGCTGCTGAAGGGTTTCAGAATAATTTCTTCTGAGGTCAAACCGTTGATCTTTCGATTAATTGGGGATCATGATGTACTACTAGGTGCTACTCATGATCGTTCTATAATTAGTTGATTATAGACGGCCAACATAAATCGAAAGCCTATTTAGTCACACGCACTACGAGTAATCCGAGGGATTTAAAACGAGTTGAAAATTGGATTTTCCGATCAAGAGAAATAAGTCGAATCTGAGTTAATCAGAGGCGCAATGGAAGCTAAAAATGGCTAAGTCTTTTGAAGGCTTATTGGGCGAATTAAATGAGTTTAATTCGCGACCGGTTCGGGTTGGTTTGGCCGGCCAAAGAGGGTGCTAACCCTCCTTGTGGTGGCCGGCCATTAAAGGGAATTAAATCAATTTATTTGGTTTAATTAATAAAATAAATCTAGTGTGATTTGTTTTATAAATTATGGATAAATAAATTTTTATAAAGAAATTTATATAAATAAATTTGTAGAAATTTATTCCTTTTATGGAAGTTAAAATAATCCATGAATTGGTTTATTTTAATCAATTAAGAATTGATTTTTTCATAATAAGAAAGTTTATAAATTTCTTATAAAATTTATTCCATAATTTAAAGAGAAGAAGAATTTGTTTTATTATAAATTAGTTATAATAAGACTCGGCTTAAACGGAATAATTAATAAGAGAATTTATAAGATAAATTTCTTATAACTAATTCCGTTAATTCGGTTTAGAGGGAGACTTAGCAAAGGAGTTGCTACTATATAAAGGAACCAAAGGCAAGTCCTTATTCCTAATCAAGTAATTGAATAAGAGCTCTCCCTCTCTCTCTTCTCTTCTCTTCTCCTTCTCCCTCTCTTGCCTAGGGTCGGCGCCCACTTGGTGAATTAGGGCCGGCGCACCTTGAAGCTTCATCCTCCATCTAGGGCCGGCGCAACTCCTCCATTAGAAGGTGTTGCCGTGAGCTTCAAGAAGAAGGAGAACCCGAACAAGAAGAAGAAGAAGCGGATAGCGACTCCTCTCTTCTCGGAATTCGATTCCGTTACTTCGTTGGTTAGTTTCCTAATCATTCTCTTGTACTTCCTTGTTGTGCCTATAGAGAATCTAGTAGTTCTCATCGGCACAAAACTCGTGACTTTGTGAAGTCATCCCGAAGAGAACTCGGCGTGGACGCGAATAGAGGCGGAGCTTCCAAGGGACGCTACGGTTGGATCTCGTCCCTTACTTCGAGTTACGAGAGGTACTTAGTAAATTAGTTTACTTTTTCCGCAAAGTTTTAATTTATGACTATGTCAACACACTATAAGGTTGCATGCTAGATACGAAGTTAAAATAATTTAGAAAATTATTTTATGCAAATTCTTCCGCTGCACGTAAAAATTTAAAATTTTACGAACTCGTATCCTTGTCAACATGCACCCGGTCCCAACAGTGGTATCAGAGCCGGTTAGTGTTCGACATAATCATATAATTGTTTTGCGGAACACTTTGTTATAATCTCAATTTTGGAAAAAATTTTCAATTATGGAAACTTTCCAATTATAATAAATTTTAGATTTAGGAATTTCTAAGTTTGGAAATCCTCATGAAATTTCGCAAACTTTTGAAATATCCTAGTTTCTAAAATTTTATAATAATTGTGAAAACTTCCCATCTTTGGAAACTTTCCAATTTTGGAAATTTTTCTAATTTTAGAAATTTTCCAATTTTGGAAATATGTAAGTTTTCTTTGTAACAGAAACTTACAATTATTCTGAAAACCAATTTATGAAATCTCGCAATTTTGGGCACTTTCTTTTAAGAAAGTCTAGACAAATTCATGGACAGTTAATTGACAATTAAATTTGAATTGGTCTTTAAATTGACAACAAAATTCTTTATTTTGGATTGAGCCTCGGGGAGCCGTCCAATTTAAAGCTAGTTGTTGTAATTTAATTTCCCAATTTTTAATTGAAATTGTCATGTTTGATTTGGATTGAGCCTCGGGGAGCCGTCCAATTGGATTTACAACAAATTATTTTTCTTTGGGTATCTGAGCCTCGGGGAGCCACCCTTAGAAAACGATTTGTTGTAATTAATTAAATCCATGAATAAAATATGCTTTAAGAGGTGATACTCTTACATATTGTTGTCTCCAAAATTAATTAGGAAATGGTTTCCTATAGAGTTTTCTTAAATGAGATTTTCATGAAAATAATATGTCGTTGAATTAAGGGAATTGCCTCTTAATTTAATAAGATTTGATTTAGAGAAATCAAAGTCTTAAACATATTATTTCCGAAATTGATTATGATAATTTAGGAAATTGTTTCCCAAAACAATTTCTTTAATATAGTATGAGATTAGAATTAGGAAATCCGGTTCCTAATTCAATTAATGAGACTTGATAACTTAAGTCACATACATACTTTATTAAGGAAATCGTTAGTCATGACAAATGTCATGAATGTGCTTAGAAAAGATGAGACCCAAAACCCCTTACAAAATATTAAGGCCAACACCTTCCATTAATATGGTTAGAATCGGAGTTTTGTTTCTCGTTTGGGTTGATGGACACATCCATGCCCGACTTGAACCTCAACATGTTCAAACCATGGAATTAGTTTATGAATAATTAGTTGGAGTCAGAGGTCAATCCTTAGTTTGGTTGTTGACACATCCAAGCCTGACTAAACGGTTGAATGAGCTCCAACCATATTAAAACTATTTCTTGATTAATGGGTCAGCCTTAAGCTTGGAGCATCGATTTGTTGTGCCACAGCCAAGGTCGATGCGAAAAGAGGTGCAGTTGGGTGCTATGTATATGATGCATACTTGTTAATGAGTTACAACCCAATGATTTATGCAAACATTCAATTAGTTGATAGCATAATGTGATAGTTACATATATGTGATATGTAATCGGTATAATTACCTACCTTCATAGCTAAGAATAACTTGATGGCCACAGCCATGGTTGTTCTTATCTATGGTTGGATATCAACCTATTTGGAGATGTTCCTACGATCTCCCGAATTGATAAAAAGGGTTATTCAATTTGAAAAATAAATAGGATTTTATTAATGTATGTTGATACATTCTTTAATCAATCTTCTCACATAAACTCAATTTGTATTTCTAGGTTAATCACTCGATCATGTCTTCTCTGAATTTGCGTTCCATTTTGGACACCAATAAACTGACTGGGCCAAACTTCATGGACTGGCTTCGAAACCTAAGGATAGTCCTCAAGGCAGAAAGCTTGCTTATGTCATTGAAATCAACTTCCCAACCATCCTCCAGAGAATGCAACTCCAGACCAATTGTTGGCCTATCAGAAACATGTGACCGATTCTGAATGGCGAGTTGCATCATGCTAGCATCTATGGTACCTGAGCTGCAAAAGCAGCATGAGCATATGGATGCTTATACCATCATCTTCCATCTTCATGAGTTTTTGAAGAGCAGGCGAGATCCGAAAGGTTCGAGTCTCCAGACTCCTCTTCACCATAAGATGCAGGAAGCACTTCTGCCTCGCAGTTTGTGTTAAAGATGTTGGGGTACATTGAGCGACTGAGCACACTCGGTTTTGCAATGGATCATGAACTAAGTATTGACTTAATTCTGCATTGTTTCCCAAAAGTTATTCACAATTTGTGATGAACTATCGGATGAACAAGCTGGAACCACCATTCCTGAGTTGCTCAACCTGCTGAAGACTGTGAGCCTTCTGTAAAGCCGGATCAAAAGCGTACTGTTAGTTGGTTCCTCGAAGAAAGGTTCTAAGAGGAAGGCCAAAGAACAGAAAAAGGGAAGAAGAAAAAGGCCAAAAGACTGAAAAGAAACCAAAAGGAACTTGCCATCATTGTGGCAAGGAGGGTCACTGGCGAAGAAACTGCAAGGTTTATCTTGAGTCCTTGAAGAATAAGGCATCCGATGCCCCTTCCTCTTCAGGTATCTTCGTTATTGAATGTCACTCTATTTCCTCAAATACCTGGGTACTTGATACTGGGTGTAGCTCACATATATGTAATGACATACAGGGGCTAAGGAATAGAAGAAGACTCGTCAAAGGAGAAGCAAATTGCGAGTTGGAAATGGAGCAAAGATTGCTGCTGTTGCCATCGGAACTATTTGCTAAAGCTCCCCACTGGACGTGTCTTAGAATTGGATAATTGTTATTTTGTTCCTTCTTAATAAAGAACATTGTATCTATTTCATGTTTGAATGAAAAGGGTTATCATTTAACTTTTAGTAACAATTGTTGTTACATAACTTTAAATGGTGTTCTTTATGGGAATGGAACTTTGTGCAATGGCATCTACACGTTAGATTTATCCAGTGACGTTTTCAATATCGAAGTTAGCAACAAACGTGCTCGAATAGATAATCGAATAGACTCCTACACGTGGCACTGTCGTCTTGGCCATATAAGTAAGAAACGCATGACCGAATTACACCGATGTGGAATTTTGGAATCATTTGAACCCGGTTCATTTGATACATGCGAATCATGCTTAAAGGCAAGATGACCAAATTACCCTTTTCCGGAAAAGGTAATCCAGTGGGAGAATTGCTTGGTCTAATACATACTGATGTATGTGGACCAATGTCAACTCTGCACAAGGAGGCTATAGCTACTTCATCACCTTTATCGATGATCACTCACGATTCGGGTATGTGTTCTTGATGAAACACAAATCTGAAGCTTTTGAGAAATTCAAAGAGTTCAGAAATGAAGTAGAGAAACAACTTGGCAAAAGTATTAAATACTTCGATCCGATCGGGGTGGTGAATACTTAAGTCAAGAGTTTCAAGATTATCTTAGGGACAATGGGATATTGTCCCAATGGACTCCGCCGTATACACCACAGCATAATGGTGTATCTGAGAGGCGAACCGAACCTTGATGGACATGGTTAGTCATGATGAATCATGCAACTCTTCCAAAATCCTTTTGGGGTATGCACTTAAGACAGCTGTTTACTTGCTAAACAGAGTCCCGACCAAGGTAGTCTCTACTACTCCATATGAGATTGGAATAGTAAGAAACCTCACTTAACTCACCTTAAGATATGGGGTTGTCCTGCTTATGTGAAGCGGGTATATCAGACAAATTGGATGCTAAGTCTGATAAATGTCTATTTATTGGATACCCTAAGGAAACGAAGGGTTACCAATTCTATCATCCCTTGGAACAAAAGGTGTTTGTTTCAAGGCATGCTGTATTTCTGGAAAAAGAATTTCTTTTACAAGAAAACAGTGGGAGTGGCATTGAACTTGATGAAGTTCAAGAAACTCCAATAGACATTACAGAGACACCAGTCTAGCCCACAACCGATAATCATAGTGATGAGCTATCAGTTGAACCTAAAACAACACCACCTCTTCGTAGTCTGATAGGGCACGCAATATTCCAGAGAGATATGGATTTCTCGTAAGTGAATCGAACGACGTGTTACTCATAAGCGATGATGAACCTATCAGTTATGAAGATGTCTGAAAAGTTCAGAAAGGGACAAATGGCTTGAGGCCATGAAGTCGGAAATGGATTCCATGTACGAAAATCAAGTATGGGACTTGGTTAACCCACCCGAAGGGATTAAGCCCATAGGGTGCAAGTGGGTTTTCAAGAAGAAAACCGACATGGAAGGTAATTATGCTTAAATCCATTCGGATGCTCCTGGCCATAGCAGCTCATTATGATTATGAGATATGACAAATGGATGTGAAAACAGCTTTCCTTAATGGAAACTTGCTTGAGGATGTATACATGATACAACCTAAGGTTTCACATCGGTTGACAAAACCAAAATATGCAAGCTTCGCGATCCATATATGGACTGAAGCAAGCATCCAGGAGCTGGAACATCCGTTTTGATGAGACAATCAAAGAGTTTGATTTCTCACAAAATCCTGACGAACCTTGTGTGTACAAGAAGGTTAGTGGGAGTGCAGTCGTATTCCTAGTATTATATGTCGATGACATATTATTATAGGAAACGATATATCAGTTTTACAGACAGTTAAAATTTGGTTGTCCAAAACTTTCTCCATGAAAGACCTGGGAGAAGCAACCTATATCCTTGGGATTAGAATCTATAGAGATAGATCAAAACGGTTGCTTGGTCTTTCGCAGTCTACATATATAGACCGAGTGCTAAAAGGTTTAGCATGTCGGAATCCAAGAAAGGTTACCTTCCATCAGGCATGGGATCAACCTTTCAAAGTCTATGTGTCCGCGCACAGAAGACGAGAGGATTTGCATGAATAAGATTCCCTATGCATCCGCAATAGGATCTATCATGTATGCTATGTTATGTACTAGACCCGATGTATCGTATGCTTTGAGCGTCACAAGCAGATACCAGTCGGATCCAGGAATGGATCATTGGGCGGCTGTCAAGACAATCCTTAAGTACTTAAGAAGAACTAAGGATGTGTTCCTAATATATGGAGAAGGAGATATGGTAATACGTGGGTATACGGATGCTAGTTTCCAGACAGATAAGGATGACTCCAAATCGCAGTCTGGATACGTGTTTACTTTGAATGGAGGCGCAATAAGTTGGAAGAGTTCCAAACAAGACACCGTAGCGGATTATACCACGGAAGCAGTTTGGATCAAGAAGTTTGTTTCGAATCTTGGTGAGGTTCCAACCATTGATGAAGCAGTGCCGGTTTACTGCGACAACAATGGAGCTATTGCACAAGCAATGGAACCAAGGTCTCATCAGCGATCCAAACACGTGCTTCGCCGCTATCATCTGATCAGAGAGATTATAAGTAGGAATGACATACAAATTGAGAAAATTCCCACTGAAAGGAATTTAGCGGATCCTTTAACTAAGGCCTTGCCTCAAAGCAAGTTTGAGGGACATGTTAGAGCCTATGGTATTGGATACCGTAGCGATTGGCATTAGGCCAAGTGGGAGTTTGTTAGTGATATGAGAGAAGTGTCCTAAGGCAATCGCCTTATGATGTAAACATTTATATTAATAAATGATAATTCACTATTTGAGTATACATGTTTTGTGTATTTGATTGGGATCTTAAACTCATCTACTGAATGTCCGCAATACAACTCACAGCATAAGAGAATTTGTGATGGGATCACAACTAGTGATTATCTCTAATGTGCAATTGTGAAGTATTGAAATTATCCCTAGTCGATGAATTGATAAAAACGGACACTATCAATTCTGTTGAGACTAGCATGGGTTATTCTCTAATCAGCTGATTTTCACTGGCTGGTGACATTGGGATGTCCGGAGATAAACATGGATGCTAGTTAAGGGAACTAGTTCATTGGAGTGACTAGCTGTAAAACTTCATATGGTTATCTATAAGATATGTCAATGAAGTTCTTAATGCAGCTTAAGTGCGATGTTCCTTTGACTTGCGGTGTTCAAGTCATCTTGGTCATGGAGACTTATACTTTAACATCTTAAGCAAGCATCTCCAAGGAGATGTGGACCCAGGATGATTGGGTATGAGCCGAAGTGCCCGAAGATGTTTGAACAGCCTACAAAGGATTCACCACTCCTTGCGAGGAGATGTATACCCAGGCCTATCGTCGGATTGTTACTCAAAACCTCTGACCAGAGTATATCATGTTAAGAGTGCGAGTCTCTTAAATACATGAGAGTAATTAGAAATCCAAAGGACGAGAAAGACATTACTTGGGCTAGGTGTGACGTAGTCAGCCTAGTGGGGACTGACATAAATAGACCGTGTCCTGAACCAAGTGGGTATAAGGTGGTGAAGGGAATGGGGCACGATTCATTAGAGCTGCTGAAGGGTTTCAGAATAATTTCTTCTGAGGTCAAACCATTGATCTTTCGATTAATTGGGGATCATGATGTACTACTAGGTGTCACTCATGATCGTTCTATAATTAGTTGATTATAGACGGCCAACATAAATCGAAAGACTATTTAGTCACACGCACTACGAGTAATCCGAGGGATTTAAAACGAGTTGAAAATTGGATTTTCCGATCAAGAGAAATAAGTCGAATCTAAGTTAATCAGAGGCGCAATGGAAGCTAAAAATGGCTAAGTCTTTTGAAGGCTTATTGGGCGAATTAAATGAGTTTAATTCGCGACCGGTTCGGGTTGGTTTGGCCGGCCAAAGAGGGTGCTAACCCTCCTTGTGGTGGTCGGCCATTAAAGGGAATTAAATCAATTTATTTGGTTTAATTAATAAAATAAATCTAGTGTGCTTTGTTTTATAAATTATGGATAAATAAATTTTTATAAAGAAATTTATATAAATAAATTTGTAGAAATTTATTCCTTTTATGGAAGTTAAAATAATCCATGAATTGGTTTATTTTAATCAATTAAGAATTGATTTTTCCATAATAAGAAAGTTTATAAATTTCTTATAAAATTTATTCCATAATTTAAAGAGAAGAAGAATTTGTTTTATTATAAATTAGTTATAATAAGACTCGGCTTAAACGGAATAATTAATAAGAGAATTTATAAGATAAATTTCTTATAACTAATTCCGTTAATTCGGTTTAGAGGGAGACTTAGCAAAGGAGTTGCTACTATATAAAGGAACCAAAGGCAAGTCCTTATTCCTAATCAAGTAATTGAATAAGAGCTCTCCCTCTCTCTCTTCTCTTCTCTTCTCCTTCTCCCTCTCTTGCCTTGGGCCGGCGCCCACTTGGTGAATTAGGGCCGGCGCACCTTGAAGCTTCATCCTCCATCTAGGGCCGGCGCAACTCCTCCATTAGAAGGTGTTGCCGTGAGCTTCAAGAAGAAGGAGAACCCGAACAAGAAGAAGAAGAAGCGGATAGCGACTCCTCTCTTCTCGGAATTCGATTCCGTTACTTCGTTAGTTAGTTTCCTAATCATTCTCTTGTACTTCCTTGTTGTGCCTATAGAGAATCTAGTAGTTCTCGTCGGCACAAAACTCGTGACTTTGTGAAGTCATCCCGAAGAGAACTCGGCGTGGACGCGAATAGAGGCGGAGCTTCCAAGGGACGCTACGGTTGGATCTCGTCCCTTACTTCGAGTTACGAGAGGTACTTAGTAAATTAGTTTACTTTTTCCGCAAAGTTTTAATTTATGACTATGTCAACACACTATAAGGTTGCATGCTAGATACGAAGTTAAAATAATTTAGGAAATTATTTTATGCAAATTCTTTCACTGCACGTAAAAATTTAAAATTTTACGAACTCGTATCCTTGTCAACATGCACCCGGTCCCAACAGGATGATCCCTCAATCCATCGGTGGATTAGTCTCCGGTAATCTCTGACTAAAACTTTCTCCTTCTTGGTAGAGAACAACCTCTCACAAGATACTCTTCCTCTTTACAAGATTAAGAATTAGGGTTAGGAGGAAAAAATTT
Source organism: Boesenbergia rotunda (assembly GCA_024364735.1). Classification (NCBI taxonomy): domain Eukaryota; kingdom Viridiplantae; phylum Streptophyta; class Magnoliopsida; order Zingiberales; family Zingiberaceae; genus Boesenbergia; species Boesenbergia rotunda. The sequence goes on from JAGFNQ010003483.1 coordinate 32,568, forward strand.
GGCTTTGGATGCTTTGAGCACGAACTAGGAGGTTTTCAATAACAATTTCGTAACCTCTTCATGCTCCAAAGCTTCCCCTTTAATAGAGGAGAGAGTTGTTAAAAGAACAGTTCAGCTCCGACAACAGTCGACTGCTGCCACCCTCAGTCAACTGGTGCTTAACCAACGGCTAGATTTCGAATAGACCAGTCGATTGTTATCCAAATCAGTCGACTGCTCTATGCTATTCGAAACCGACAGAAAGATCAATCGACTGGTATCCCCACTAGTCAACTGGGCCAGTACACACTCACACTCATCCTCTCCGAAGTCGCCGTTTGAAGCTCTCTTTCTTTGACTCTCATCCCTTGGATACATCCAAGCCCTCGATATTATATAATAATTTTGTTAATACTTCAGAGATAGATTCCTCATACAACTAATAGGTATTATATAGACCAATAGGTAATATATAGACCATGAACCCTAAGACTTAATTAGGAAAGAAATTCTAAATTTTAGACTTTAATTCCATTCTTGTAAAGAAAGGAAATAAATCTTATCCCAAATTTTTTTTTTGTAACATATAGAAATTAATAAAAATAGGATGCTAAAATAATCAATCTCAAATATCTAAATACTAGAAATACCAAAAAATATCCTAAATAATTTAAAAATAAAATTACTAAAAATAACAGAAGTGTTCCGAAAAATATCAAAACGATGGAATTTGGATTTGAAAAATGACCGTTATAGGTTTTCCAATTTCTTGCGTTAAAAGTTATGTCCTATGAAAAATTAAGTTCTTGCATGTCAATCCTGTATCATAACGACACCCACTAAAAAAAAATCACTGTCACGAATAAGACGGGGTGATGAAAATGCACGGCCTAATTTATTGGAATGTCCCTAATTATAGACATATTGATGAAATCGATATGACTAACCTCCAGTAAGCTAATTTTAGATAAGTTGAATGGTCTAATTTTGAAGAATGACTTAGTCTTGTGGATTAAAGCTCCCATCCCTCCGTTATCCACTCCGATCATTCCTCCCATTAGCACTTTTTCTCCCCCTCCTCCCCCACTCTTCCATTCCACCTCTCCTTATTCGTTCATTCCTATCTTCCTCGGAGAGAGAGAGAGAGAGGGAGTGAGAGCAGGGACCTGATCAATAATCCGCAGCCTCATTTCTTAATTCACTGCTGGTCCCTGCATACTAATCTTGCTTATTTGCTTTATCATATATCACCATGGCTATAGCTTTCAGTGGTACCCAGGACAAGTGCAAGGCCTGCCAGAAGACCGTTCACTTCGTCGACCTCTTGTCTGCTGATGGAGTCATCTATCACAAGGCCTGCTTCCGTTGTAGCCACTGCAATGGAACTCTCTCGGTACTCCTGGTTTCTATTATAATCTTCGACGTACGCTAAAATAGACAATATGTTAATTAATTTGTGACATGGTTTCAGATGTGCAATTACTCTTCCATGGACGGTATTCTTTATTGCAAGCCTCACTTTGAGCAGCTGTTCAAGGAAACAGGCACCTTCACCAAGAAGTTTCCAACGGGTGGTCATATTTTTTAAGAAAAAAAATTCTCTCACCTTTAGTCACTTGACTTTCAATTATTAATAGTCTATATAATTTATTACTCTTTATATAATTTAAAAATAAATTATAAAAAATATTTGAGATGAACATAATTATTTTTTCGAATTACTCATTCTAATCATTCACTTAATTCTCAGGAACAAAATCTGGAGAGAGAACAGCCAGCAAGTTCTCATACATGTTCTCCGGAACCCAAGATAAATGTGCCAGCTGCAAGAAGACAGCCTATCCCTTAGAGACGGTGCGATGATCTGCTTAATTAATTAATTTAATTTTATAAATAAATATGTTTATTAATTTCGTGGGATATATATATTAATGTGTGTATATATATGGACGGATACAGTTGACAATGGAAGGGGAGATATACCACAAAACGTGCTTCAAATGTTGTGTGGGAGGATGCACGCTGACACCGTCGTCCTACGCCGCACTCAACGGCATCCTCTACTGCAAGCACCACTTTGCGCGACTGTTCATGGAGAAGGGTAGCTACAGCCATGTCATCCAGGTTGCCATGTTGAAGCAGACTGCTGCCGTAGAGCAGTAGAACCAAAATCGAATCTTCTTGTGGAGTGCGCTATAACCACAAATTCCTTCAACTTTAAATTTAGATGATTCTTTGTGTTCGTGCACTTGATTATTTTTGAGATCAAAATCATGAATTGATTATTATTAAGCTGTTCTCGGGTGTTGATACAAGTAATTAGGTTCTAAGGGTCAAACTGCAATCGAATTGATCCCATGATGCATCTAATTGAAATTAAAGAAGAGCATATATAACTAGATTCTAAACAAGAAAACAAAATCTATTTATCATATAAAGTAAAACCAAAACCCGTTAATTATTGTTCCATGATACAATTACTTCAAGTATATATATTTTGCTAAAGTTAAATCAACCGATATGTTGATAATCATATTAGAAGAATCATATGGAATTATATATACCTCGGGATACTAATCCCGCCACATGTTAACAGCTCCAGACTACGTGGCACTGCTTCACGTAAGTGGCTTCAACCTATGCGTCTCTACTTCAGTTCGTCACTCGACTTTTGAATTATTTTTGTGACTTGCACCCCGAGTCTCTTATGCGACTTGGCACTCAAAGTCCCCAAATGGCCAAATACACCAGTTGAGTTATGCATTATGCTATTCATCCATATTCTAATATGAAATTTCATTTCTAATAAGCACCTGCAATAGAATCTGATAAATTTGTTGTCGTGGGCAGGACATTATGGTTAGACTCTCTAATTATACGGTGTGTTATAAAGAAATTTTCCTTTAATAGGTATTGGACCTGAGAACTCCGACTGTCAGGATGGGCCTCCCCACATGCGCTTCTTTGATTTATCCTGGTGACCGTTAGAAAATTTTTATGAGCTTGGACTGGTTATTTCCAGGATTAATCGGTTCGAAGAGCTGAATATCTAAATTATCAAAAATTTCAAAAATACAAAATTGGTCTGGGATTCGATTTCAGCCGTTGAGTGAACGGATCCTCCTTTTAAATAAAGTATTGAGAACTTTAAAGGTATGTTTGGGAGGAGGCGAGGGAGTCTTAAGTAATGAAAAGTAATTTTTACCCTTGTTTGAGAAGAAGGTGAGGAAGGAGGTAAGAGGAGAGAGGGGAAATTTTTACCCTCCCTTACCCTTCAAATGGATTATTTTCTTATACTTCAAATCGGGATGTAAGGAAGTTATACACTACAAGAATTTTTGCAATCAACAACGCCCAATCGACAACGTTTTTAAAAAAAAACGTTGTCTTTTTTTATTTTACAACGTTTTTAGTGAAAAGCGTTGTCTATGTGTTTTACTTTTTAATAACGACAACGTTTTATAATGATGCGATGTGCTTAGTGTTGTGGTTTCGGATGAAAGACAACGCTGTTACAAAAGCGTTTTTTAAAAGCGTTGTCGTATTTCCCGCTAAAATAAAAAACACATCCCCTCCCTCCACCTCGCTCATTGCAACCCTCGGCGGCTCGCGAAAAATCTCTCCGCGCTTCTTTTCTCCGCGAAATATCTCCCTCCACCTCCCTCCACCTCCCTCATTGCCACCTCCCTCGTCCTCTCCTCTCCACGAAATCGACATTGTGTATGATCTGATGAACATACATCTTCTCCTAGCTCACCACCAAGAAGTATCCTCCACGAGCTCTTCGTCCGTCGAGTGGAAACTGAACCCCAGCGGCAGCATCACGACGCTCGCCACTACCCTCTCCATCTCTCTCTCTCGCAGTCGTCGACGTTCTGACTCTGTGGCGGTCAGATTTCAAGCTTCTGCTGGTGACGCTCGGGGAGAAGGGGGTTGCAAATTACTACACCAAGGTACATCCTCCTCGAATCACACTTCTCTCTTACCGCTTTGGGAGTAAGATCGATAGATTCTAAAACCCTAGGTATTTTCCAGTTTAGGGTTTCCGAAATCCTTAAGGGTTTCTGAAATGGAATGTATGCTACTTCCAGAAGGTAACGATCTTGGGGGCCTTTGTGAAGAATATCATGGTTTCTTTTGTGCTGGTATAGCTCTCACATTTGGCTAAATTTAGTAACATTGTTCTATCTTGTGCATACACTTTACCAAAAAAGATATTAATGAATTTCCTGGTATCATCTCCTTTTTCTCTGGTTCAGTGGACTCGCTTCGCCCAGATATTTCTTCACGGGAGGATTTAGGAAGATCAGCTCTAAATGAATTATTTGAGGTGGCCCCTATTTTCTGTAGTTAAAGTGGTAGTTTCTAGCCTTTTCCTTGTCCTGATTGCTTTTTTTATTTTAAAACATAGGTTATATCTGAAGAATCTCAGCATTGTCCTTTAATAGTCTTCTTAAAAGACATTGAAAAATCTGTTGCTGGAGGTGTGGATTCATACCTGACAATGAAGGTTAAGATGGACTCTGGTTTGTCAGGCGTTCTTTTTGTTTGCTCCAATACCCAGGTGGATAGCCGTAAAGAGAAGGTGGGGTTTTTCATACTTGTCATTAGTTTCATTGCCTGAATAAAAGACGATGTTAACTGTGTATACACCGCAGTCACATCCAGGTGGTCTTCTTTTTACAAAATTTGGAGGCAACCAAACGACACTATTTGATTTTGCTCTGCCGGTATGATTTTTGTTCAACAAAATTTTTTACCTGTTGCTATTAGGCATATCCTAGTTCATGGCATTATTTAATATTGCCAAAGGTCTCAACTCTCATGCGTCCATGAGCATTCTTTGTGCAAAATATGAAAAACTGATAACCACCAAGATGGTGATAATATCATGTTTCCTCAGCTTGGGATTGTTAGTTGGTTTTAACATAATTGCCTTTTCTTTTTATTAGGTATTATATATTAATAGTATACATATATTGTATCTGTCTGACCACCTACATACACATAATATACAAACTGTACTAGTTTGGTTTCTGCATATTTTTCAGAACTTTCCTTCTGAGGCTTCCTCATTTTCTTGTCTTTTAATATTTAACATTGGTGAAATTGCCAGGATTGCTTCAGTAGGCTGCAAGAGAGAAGCAAAGAAAGTTCAAAAACTGTGAAGCAACTCACAAAGCTTTTCCCTAATAGGATCATTATCCATCCACCTCTGGTATATTAATTTTAAGATTTGCCATACTAATTCTAAATAAATTCTTCCACTTGGGGTAGAAAGACAATGACGTTTAATAATTTCAGGATGAAAGCAAAGTTTCAGAATGGAAGAAGAAATTGGACAATGATGTTGAAACACTTAAGGCTGTAACGCCCCAAAATTTCCATTTTAAGTTCTTAAAAGTCCTTAGAACTATTTAAAAATGGTTTAGAAATATTCTAGATATTTTTAGGAATTTTTAGAATATTTTTATGGAATTTTCCGAGTTCGTTTAGTATTTTTATTAAAAGAAATAGAATTTTCGGCAAAAAGTTGCCTGGACGAGTTTTGAACCCAAGACCTTCCATGGGATCAACGACTTAAGTTGGTCGGGTTAACCAGGAGCCCAGCAGGGGTGTGCTGAAAGAAAATAGAGAGATATTAAGTTAAGTTATAAGTTGGACTTAAATAACCCTAAGTATAAATAGATAGTTAAAGAGAGAAATTTTATTTTCTCTCAACTAAAACCCTTACTCGCCCAAGCCCTCACGCTGACCCCTCTCCTCCCCTCTCTTGTGCGCACGCCAACCACACCACCTCCTCTCCTCTTCTAAGGGGGCGCCGGCCAAGGAAGAAGCAAGGAGGGCGTAGCGTTTCGTTCGTCTCGACGAGAAGAACGTGTAGGCGCGAACGGTTCATCGAGATCTCAAGTTTCTCCCGAGCCCTAGACATCAATTTTGGTTGTAAGTCCAAGATATCAATGTAAGTACTGCTCACCTGCAGTAAGAGGCAGTTTTTCCGCAAGTTTTTCCCGTTATAAAGTTAAAAATGTAATTTTCCTTAAAGTTTATGATTTTGCATGTAATCCTAGTTTGATCCATGCTTGTATAAGTTTGATTAAGCACCCTATATGAGGCTAGGGGCTAAGAAAAGTTATGAGAAAAGAAAAGAGAAGATAAAGATAAGAAAAGAAAAGGCCAAGGCCTTAAGAAATCCCCAAAAGTCAAGACTTAGGGATTTGGGCACACAAGATGCTCGTTAAAATGCCAAGGCATTCACGATAAGAAAAAGTAAGTATTTTATTTTCTAAGGCCAGTACCCGGCGTCCAAGGGCGTCGTTAAAGAAATCCAGGTGTCCAATTCCAAGGTCTTGGCCCTGGTAGACCAAGGTCTGCTCTATTAGGATTGGTGGCTCGCTACCCCAACCTTTTAGGGAACGCGCATAAGATGGTACTTACGTCTTAAGTGGATCCAAGTGAGATATTATTTTCAAGTATATGCTTTAGCAAAGTTTTCTAAAGTTTAAGAAAGTTTTCTAAAAGTTAAAGAAAGATTTAAAAGTCAAAGAATTGCTAAAGTTTCAAGTTAAGCCAAGAACAAGTAAGTTAAGACTTATTAGTGCTTTAGTATGCATGTCTTGAGTTATACATGTTGTTTTAGTGTTTCTTTTAAGCATAAAAGTATCTCATGTGATTTCACATTGTTTTAAAAAGCATGCTTGCACATTTCGAGATTTTGTGAGCTAGAAAGTACTTACTAAGCTTTTGCTTAATAGTTGCATTTTCTCTTGCTGCAGGTAAAGGTAAAGGCAAGCAATTCTGAACGAAGGCGACAAGGCAGTGCTGAGTGACGTGTGTGAGGTGGCTGACCTTGGAGAGGTCCTTGGGACAAGATGAAGGAAGGGCTTAAAGTGCATTTATTATAAAGTCTTAGTTTAAATTAGATCATATAGCATATATTCAAGTAATCGTGTTTTAGATATTTTGCATGTCTTAAAACCACAAGTAAAGATTCCATGTCATTTCATTTAGCATACATATCCTTGTGATTGCATTGGATGAGTAGAAGTGTGAGTAGTTTTGGATATTGATACTTTGTTGGAGATATTGATGCATGTGCCAAGATAGTGCTAGTTTCCCTTTGAATCAAGTTTTATTGCTTAAATATGCTTAGAAAAGTTGCATTCACGTTCCACAACGCTTTAGAAATGTTTAGAACCTGTGTTTTGGTGTTATGAATGCATAGGGGTGAAGTTTGGTACAAAACTCTAGTTTAAAGTTCTTATAGATTTTCATAACTTATTTACTTCCGCAAAAGTTCTAATTTCGAGTTTATGAAGTTGTTTTGATTGGCTAAATTGTTTAGGAAACTAGTAAAGAGTATAGAAATGGTGTTGTGTCTTTGTATGGCTTGAAACCATAAGTTTTGTGGACTTTTGAAACAAGATTTCGAATCTGAATTTCAGACTTTCAGGCGTGCCAGTCGACTGGTTCAGTATCAGTCGACTGCCCTATCGAACAGTAGCTTCTGTTCGATGCATCAGTCGACTGCCAAGAGGCCAGTCGACTGGTGCCGCGCCCAGTAACTTTCTGTGGCCGATCCCAGTCGACTGGTCAGATCGCAGTCGGCTGGTATCATTTCAGAAGGAAGTGTGCCATTGTATCATGCATGACTATTAGAGTTAGAATATCATCCCTAGATGGATTTAAAAGAAAAAAAAAGTTCCGCATTCTTAGTCGTGCATTAGAGTTAAGATAGTAGCGGACCGTCTAAGGTAGAGAAGGCGGGTCGCTACAGGTGGTATCAGAGCCAAGTTCCCATTCTCCAGCATCACACACACATCAGCATCAACCTTGCCGTCTTCAAGTAAGAAAGCTTTAAGTTTCAGTTTTTCTATTGCTCCTTTATTTAATTGCAGTATAGAGAAATGCATAAGTACTTACTCACATGTGCATAGAACAAGGAAGCATGTTTAATACCTTAGTATTACAGAATCATGTTTAATCCCTAGAATGGATATTAGGTTACTAAGTAAGAAGACAAGTTTATACCTAGAGAGGTAGTAGTGATTTCTTGTTCCCTTATGCATTATTAGATGGCAAGAAGAGGCCGAGCTCCTAATGCAAGGAACGGAACCCCAGTTCAAGATAACAATGAGCCTGGCACAGAACAGCCAAACCTGATGGCAGTCATTGCTCAAATGCAAGCTCAGATTTCAGAGCAACAGAAAACCATCGCCACACTGATGGCAAATCAGCACCCAGTGCCCCCTACACCACCCACAGCAGGGGTGGGAACTCCAGTGGTGGCTGAAGTCCCACCAGTCACCCAGGAGAGCCCTACCGCGAGCCGAAGACAAGAAGCATACCTCGTCCAGTGGCAGAGGCTGAAACCCGAAAGCTTCTCAGGCACGACTGAGCCCTGGGATGCCCAGGCTTGGTTCAAGACTTTAGAGAGCACAATGGAGCTTCTTGACTGGCCAGAAGTCGAGAAGGTCAAATGTGCCTCCTTCTGCCTAACTGGAGATGCGCGTATGTGGTGGGAGCGAGTCAAGAGTAAGAGGATAGTCAACCAGATGAGCTGGACAGATTTCGAGCAAGAGTTCTATGAGGAGTTCTTCCACATGCGGGTTACCAACAAGCACTACGAGGACTTCATGGAGTTCAGACAAGGTAACCTACCAGTGGGAGAAGCAGTCGCGAAGTTCAACTGACTAGCTCGCCTCTGCCCAGAGCTAGTCAGCACAGAGAAGGAGCGAGTCAGACTGATGCTCCGCATGCTGAACCCTGAAATAGCACTCAACGTGAAGAGTGGGACGCATCGACCCCAGACCAGCGAGGAGTTGGTCAGTAGTGCTCTAATCTCAGAGCACAGCAAACACAGCAGAAGCCAGTCCTGATTGAGAACAAGACAACAGGAGGCCAGAAGCCTCAGCCAATTAACCAGAACTGGAAGAACAAGAACCACAAAAGGAAGCAGTGGCCTGGCAGCCAAAAGGAAACCCAGAGAACAAGCAAGCTAGGTATCCACCTTGTCCTAAGTGTGGGAGGACCCATCCAGGAGCATGCCTTTTGGGTGTAACTGGATGCTACTCATGTGGACAAGAGGGACACAGATCTAGAGACTGCCCAAACAAGTTTAAGGTACTTCCTCAGCAGTCTGTACAGTTGGAGGCAAGCCTCAGTTACATTACATGCCTACTATACTGGAGGGACCTCAGATCAGTCAGGGAGGGTTGGAAGCAGCACCAGTTCCAACCAATGCCAGAGTCTTTTCCCTCACGAAGGAAGAAGCTGCCAGTGCCTCCACGGTCGTAACAGGTCAAATAGTTATTTTTCAGCATTTAGCTACTACACTGTTTGACACTGGGGCGACCCATTCTTTCGTATCAGTACCTTTTGCTAGTAAGTTACAGGTGCCTACAGAGGGTTGGGAGTCCAGATTCCTGACAACTCTCCCTTCAGGGGAAATCATGGAATCCACCCAGCGGCTCCGGACTGTGCCAATCAAGATTTCAGACCGAGAGCTATATGTCGATCTGATAGTCCTTGCGATGCAAGACTTCGACATCATACTGGGCATGGATTTCCTCAGTAAGTACAGCGCTTCAGTGGACTGTCGTAGAAGGAAGGTGGTTTTCAGTCCAGAAGGAGAACCACCATTCGAGTTCCAAGGAGCCCCAAAGAGGAAGACTCAGAAATTCCTCTCAGCCTTGGCAGCCCACCAGATGCTAGAGCAAGGGTGTGCTGGTTTTCTTGCACACATAGTGGACTCAGAAGCAAAGAAAGAACTCAAGCAGGAGGATGTACGGGTAGTCTGCGAATATCCAGAAGTGTTCCCAGAAGAACTACCTGGACTACCGCCCAGCAGGGAGGTGGAATTTGAGATTGAGCTGGTGCCAGGTACCGGCCCGGTCTCAAAAGCCCCATATCGTATGTCTCCTGCAGAGCTGAAAGAATTACAAGAGCAACTCTAGGAGCTACTAGACAAGGGCTTCATCCGCCCGAGTCATTCACCCTGGGGAGCTCCTGTACTTTTCGTCAAGAAGAAGGATGGGTCTATGCACCTGTGCATAGACTACAGAGCTCTGAACAAGGTAACCATCAAGAACAAGTACCCCCTTCCCAGAATAGATGATTTATTTGATCAACTCAAAGGGGCTACAGTGTTCTCGAAGATAGATCTGCGTTCTGGGTATCATCAGCTAAAGGTTAAAGAAAGTGACATCCCCAGGACGACCTTCAGGACAAGATACGGCCACTACGAATTTGTAGTGATGCCTTTTTGGAGTAACCAATGCTCCAGCAGTCTTCATGGAGCTGATGAACCACATCTTCAGGGAGTATCTCGATAAATTCATCATTGTATTTATTGATGATATTCTCATATACTCACAGACTC
>JAGFNQ010003483.1:55661-145772 GCA_024364735.1 Boesenbergia rotunda
TTCTAAATATTTTTTAAAAACTTCTTCCGAATTTCATACTAAGGAAATATGCAAAATAGCAAGAACTTATAGAAAGAAATTATATATAATCACATAAAAGGCATTACATAAAATTTAAGGATTTTTAATTAATTGTTAATTTAAAATGGCAATTAAAAAACGGGCATGATTGATAAATTGAAATTAATTAATTAGAATTTATAGACAACTAATGGAAAAAGAGAATGAAAAGGTTTTGACAATTATTAAAAGAATATGGAAAATATTTAACGATGCAGTAGAATGATAATAGGAAAACTATCAATATTTACGGAAGGATTAAAAAAAATTAAAACAACAGTGCTTTTTGGAATGTTTTAATAAAAAATAATAAAAATGGAGTCGCTGTCGTCGATTTATTTAGATAATAATAAATATTTGAATATTTAAGAAATTTCGGGCCGGTGTTTCCTTTACACGACAGCTTTTGGCAGCCGCCTCCAGACCACTAACCCTGTGGGGCCCGCGGGGTAGCCAATCAGACTAGTTCGAAGACTTTGTGTATGGAAGGACAGGGAGGAATCTTTTGCGTTCACACCTGGTCCCATTGGCTCCATCTCAGCCGTCGATATGGCGGAGATCGCAGTCGACGGTGGAGAAACGACAACGGCCCCGGCTATTGTGCTCCACTCTTCGCTGTGGCTATAAAAGGGAAGAGTGGTGGCGGAGGGCGATGAATCGAAGAGGCGGCAGCGGCGAGATGGCGGTGAAATCCTATCCGGAAGTGAGCGAGGAGTACAAGGCGGCGGTGGCGAAGGCCAAGCGTAAGCTCCGTGGTTTCATCGCGGAGAAGAACTGCGCCCCGCTCATGCTCCGCATCGCGTAAGCTTCATTTTGATCTTCTTCGTCGTCTTCTTCTCTTGTTTGATGCTGATCTGTTGGATCTCAGATGGCACTCGGCGGGGACGTACGACGTGAGCACGAAGACAGGAGGGCCGTTCGGGACGATGAAATTCCCGGAGGAGCTCGCTCACGGCGCCAACAACGGTCTCGACATCGCAGTTAGGCTTCTCGAACCGATCAAGGAGCAGTTCCCTATTCTCTCATATGCTGATTTCTACCAGGTTCTCTAGATCTGCTTTGATCCTTGCGTCGATCTCAAATAAATCGTTAGTTTTGAATATTTTAATTACTTGTCAGCTCGCCGGAGTTGTTGCCGTCGAGATCACTGGAGGGCCAGAAGTTCCTTTCCATCCTGGACGCGAGGTGTGAATCTACCTCCCCATCTCTAATTTCGTTCTCAAGTATAAAAATTTGGTGTATTATTTATTATTGATCAGGTGAGACGCATAGTTATTCGATTTAGGGGTTTGGCAATGGTTTGACTTGTCTCTGTAGATTAGCGGCATTTGGTCAATGGATGATCAATTCCCATGAAGAACATCATTTCCATCAATGTTAATTTATGTCTGGAAATTGGCTATAAAACCCAAATATTGCAATATAATATTTTCTCACTATATATTTCTTATGAAGATTAACCAATATGTCAAGTTACACCATATTTGGCTTGCTCAACAGAATTGTTCAAAAATTGAGTAATTATTGGTGGACAATATAGTACCAATGTTTCTTTATAACTTCTTTAATGGAAAAAATTGGATAGGTCCTGGTAACTATTAGGTTGGTGAGAGGAATGACTTCTGTATTATGTTCTGGGTTTTTTTTTTAAATTTGAACAAAACATACAGATTAATTATTCATTTCATGATTCATTGGAAATGCAATAACTATTCATGTAAATGTAAGGTAGCATTACATGATTAGGAATCTAAGTAAAATGGGAATGCCACATTCTCATGTAGCATTCCAATGAAGTTTTTACATTAACTAAAAGGTTTCCATCATGATTCATTGGAAATGGAATAACTATTCATGTGAATCAAATATGAAGTCAATGTGAGTCTACATTACTTTACTATGGTAAGGCACACCATAAAGCGATGAGATACTAGGGATTTCTGCATACACAAACATGTGATGCATACCATATATTGTTTAGTTACACAAATCTTAAAGAGACATAGTAACTTGGCACAGTTTTTCATAGACACTAACAATAAGTTTTCACCCACGCTAGATGAGTCTCTCAAATTGATATATCATACCTCACTTTAAGTGTTACTGGATGCTTAATCTTCCCCCTATGAAGAAAACATCCTTTTGGTGCTCTTAGCATCCATACCTTCTACGAGAGAGAAAAACAGCAATCAATACAAATACTAAGACAGCTACCAAAATCTAGTTCAAAAGCGTTTTGTTAATATGATATTTATATAATCTACAAAGTGTCTCATTCATATGCACAAATTGTACTACTTGCTATGCCTATCTCTATGCTGCGCTCATATGTTTTTATGTCACAATGTATTCACCTAGAGTAATAAAACTACCATTCATATATGAGGCAGTTTTATTTCATCTTGCATTATAGTGGGGACTAGTTTGCATAGTTAAGGTATCTCACAAAGTGTGACTAATGTTTTCTTAGAAATTAGTTCTTGAAGACAACCATTAAAAATATGATCCATTCAATAACAATTCACACTAATTCTGTGCATGCTTTGTCTATTTCAGGACAAACCCCAACCTCCTGAGGAAGGTCGGCTCCCTGATGCCACAAAAGGTATCTAGTCCAAGGCTCGCTTAGATATTCTTAAGTCAGATACATCCTTGGTTTTTTTCACTTGTCGATTTACGTGACTTTTAGAAAAATTAATCTGTGTAGAAGTTGCTATTTTTTCTTTGGCATTTGTTTAAATGGTCTGAACAAAGTTCCTGTCTATATTGTCTTAGTAGCTGGGTCGATTTCTTGAGCATTTTCTAATCAAACAATCTACTGGAGTAGATTCTCTTTCAAAATTGTTCTAATAACATTTGCTCATTCAGGTTGCGACCACCTCAGGCAGGTGTTTTGTGTGCAAATGGGTCTTAGTGATCAAGACATAGTTGCACTATCTGGTGGCCACACTCTGGTACCTTTCGCCTTGATATGTTGGTTTATAGCGTCCTATTAATCTATGAACTTTGTTAGCTAAGGAACTTTCAACTCCCTTCAGGGAAAATGCCACAAGGAGCGTTCCGGTTTTGAGGGAGCATGGACCTCCAATCCCCTCATCTTCGACAACTCCTACTTCAAGTTAATATCTTTCTCCCTGAGATAAATACATATGCCTTTTTACCGACGTGTTTTTATATTTTCAATTGTAGGGAGTTGCTAAGTGGCGAGAAAGAAGGCCTTCTCCAGTTGCCTTCCGATAAGACTCTTTTGGATGATCCAGTCTTCCGTCCGCTGGTTGAGAAATATGCTGCTGTATGCCTTCTCATATTTTCCGAATCCTCTTCTTTTATAGTTGATCCAACAATTTGCACTAAAACATTAAAACAACTTCCCTTCAGGATGAGGATGCTTTCTTTGCTGACTACGCTGAATCACACTTGAAGCTTTCGGAATTAGGGTGCGTGTTCTTTCACTCATACATAAACAAAAACTACAAATTTTGAAAACATGCTTATCGTTTATTCTTGTTTCTGAACATAGATTCGGAACGGTAGCTTAACGAAGTCTGTTATTTCTGAAAGGGTTGACGGATGCGCAAGGTTTGAAGCTTCTTTTTAATAAACTTTTAGCAGATGATAAATGTTCATGTTTTGGCTTTTCATCTCCACCAAGAACAGTTGTTGATTTGATTTCGTATGAATGCTCTCCATGTTGCTTTATAATATGAATGTTTTGGGTTTGCATATGAGCTGATGGGTTTCGTCTATTGCAAGAGGTTTAAGCTTGCTTCTCTCCCGTTTACTTAACAATACTGTAGAAACACGCCGAAAAGGGTAAAGTACCGATCTCCTACTCATGTTCGATGTCTAGACAATGATAATCGTGTCTTCATCTCTATCTGACTTATGAAACAACTAAACGTTCTGATAGTTAAGCTAACAGAAATAGTTAAGCTAACAGAAGGAGCTCAGTGTACTAATAATATAACTACATATACTCTAAATGATTATGGAGTAGATTATATTATGAGAACGATATACTAGTTCAAAGAACTAAAATCGGCCAACGGGAAAAAGAAAAATTTTAGAAGAGCTAAGTATCGTCATCCAGAACGCCAACCCATGGTCTCATCCATGGGGATCAACATGCATCTCGTCTGAAATACCTTCCTTCTCGTGAACTGAACAATCATGGACGATAGGATTCAATGAGCATCTTGGTGCACATAATAAGAACAAGGATGAAAGATAACAGAATGACGGCATACCTGAAAAGGTTGTGTCAGGTTCAGCTTCAACAGGCAAGGAGTTTTTCGGTGAAAACTCTGAGGACCTGTTGCTTGGATTTAACGAATTAACCTCCGAATTCGGATCTGAAATTTGTTGTTCAACAGGTTGCTGCTTCTGCTTTTGCTTCTTCAGTTGTTGTTCTCCTTCGGCATCCTGCCCATTCGATATTGATTTTTCCTCCAGCATCTCGTCTGAGGAATTTTCATTTGAGATGCTATTACTTTCTCGCAAACGCTTCTTTTGCTTAAGGATAGCACTGCTGCCCCGTTTTCTGTTGGCCACTTTGGATGAGCTTGTACGAACTGTTTCACCATTAGGCTTGAGCATAGGAGGCGACCCTGTCATCTGCCCTGCCACTCGGCGCATGAGTTCCCCGAACTTGGACTGTTGTCTTGAACTCGAAGTCTGTGATTTGGTCATGAAATCTCCCAACGCATCCAGTTTTTTCTCCTTTACCTTCCCTATATCATTGACATCAAAATCTTCTACTTCCAGTTTTCCGTGAGATAAACGCGAAGTATTTCTTTCGGAAGCACCTTTCTCATCATCCGAACCCTGATGGTCACTCTTTTTGATCAGTTTAGAGATGCTCTTCCTTTTCCTACCATAGTCAACTACATGCCTCTCTGTCTTTCTCGAATCATTATATGAAGTGGTATCGACAAATCTTTTACTTGATTTTTTCAGCTTGGATGGTGGACTCTGCTCCTCTTTACCGATAAGCTTATAAGTTTGATTTGGGCGATCAGCAATGTCTTTGCCCGATCTTTTGTTCTTCGATCGTGAATCCTGTTTCTCTTTGCTAATTGAGTTCCCTTTATCTCTTGACTTTCTCATCATAGTAACTTCATCAGAAGAAGTCGAACTTAAGAGGCCAGCAACTTCTTTACCCGATACATTTTCCTTAGATGCTGAACCATGCTTCTCTTTGCCAACCGAGCTCCCTTTGTTGCCTGACTTACTCTTCCTAGAAGCACTATCCAAAAATTTTGATAGCGAAGACTCAATGTTATCATCTAGTCCTGCCCCGACAATGAACACCGGAAGTTCAGAGTACCCCTTTGCGCGATATAAGGCTTTCAACTGAGATTTGAATATTACAAGCTCCAACTTGTCTACCCGTTCATTCGGTGACCGTGCCAATGCTCGGATAGAACAAATTAACCTAAGAGGATCAAAGGAGCTTGCGATCCAAGACCGGTTAACAGGATAGTTGTGAGTTCCTTCCTGTACACCAGCATTCTCAAACTTCAACTCCTGAAGACTAGCATAACCTTCATCCCTAAAACAGCAGCATGCCATTCCCAAATCAACACGCCGCGACACCTCCTGAAGCGCGGCATTCTTAGCAGTTAGAAATGCATCCATGCTGTTTTGGTTTGCCAACTGCGGAAAGTGTTTCTGGAATGGCTTCAACTGCGAATCATCGCACCAAGCAAAGGTTTTGTCGCCGAAATACGCAACTAGATAGTGATCCTTTTTCCGATTGTTCGATGCCATCTCGGAGGCATCTGAAGGATCGATTATTTGAGCCGGCCACCACGGGTGGCTCCTCACCTTACCCCAAACCAAATCAGAAACTGCAAACACAGTCTTGTTCTCATCCTGAAAGGGGCAGCAACAAGAACCATGCTCATCGAGAACGGCAGCACATTTCCGCCGCCTTCCCTTCTTCCGCTTCGCACTGGATCTCGCACCACTTCGGTCCTTCGATTTCTCATCGACCACATCATCGTCTGCCTCCGTGTCTTCGGCTTCCACACTAACCTTCCCGGTTTCAGCTAAAGCGCCGTCTCCGGAGTCCGTCCCGTCATCGTGTTTGCCAATCACCGCCTCAGCTTGCTCATCTACCTCCGCTCCCGTTAGGGTTTCCGGCTGTTCTCCAGCGGCGAAGTTGAGGTCGAGGAAGCCATCTCCGGCCTTATTCTCAGAATCCATGCGGGCTGGAAAGGTAAAACCCTAAGAAAGTCTGATTTTTTTTTTCATCGAATCGCAAACCCTAGAAATCTTACAAAGCCATTGTCGGAGATCGAAAGACGCGATCAAACACCATGAATTCAAGAAAAAAAAAACCCGACTGATTGAAGAGATATTGGACAGGAAGTCAACTAATTGCAGCTTACCTCGATCGTAATTTCTTGCTGCTTCCAGATCGAGAAAAAATGGGGATGGAACTGGACGAGAATAAAGGAGACGAGAGTGGCGTTGGCTTTGGAGGGGGAGGATGAGGTCAGCTCACGGTTTCGTAAGCTCACCGCGACGGTTTTTGAATGCCGACCGCCTAGTAATTCAGTGGTCTCCGGTTCGCGATACGGCGACAGACGGGCATCTTTCACCGCCCGGTGGCGATAAGCGGCATTCAAATCCCTTGCGATATTTGTAGGCTGAGACCGCCCACCGCGCAGGTTAACATGAGGGCAGATCCTCTATCAAAAAAAACTCCTATCCCAGCTATATCGCTCTCCGACAACGGCCGACGAATAATTCGATCGTCGATCGAACACCATTAACGACTTTCGGTCGCTATCCTGAACAAAATTATACCCTAAAGGTACGGTGAACCCGTTGGGATTATTGCAATTGCGATCTCGTCAGATTCACCGTCGAATCCGACAAGATTAAAATTGCAGCGATTCCGACCGATTCACCGTTCTTCTAGGATATCATTTGATTCGGTACGACATCAAAATCTATCGGTGGTGTCCGATCGATGATGGAACGACTCACTGGCTGTCGCCGAGAGCGGGACAGGTATTTTTTTAGGACAGAGGATAATTTATGGTAACAGATGTCAAAAACGAAATCCGATTCGGCAATCAGATCTGAATTAATCCGATGAAAAAATTAGGCTTGAGTTAAAATTTTTTAAAATTAGATAGGACTTAAGTTGAAGGATTTTGGATTATAAATTTTTGGATCGGATTCGAGTCGAGTTCGGATTGATCTAAATTTAAGATTTAATAGGTTTTTAGAATTAAATTAAATTTTATTTTAAAAATTAAGATGTTTTAATCTATATTAATATCAATATTGTATGATAACAATAGACTATTAAGATAAAAATGAAAAATTATTAAAAAATAGTTTAAAAATCATTTTGAATGATTTTTTTTTAGATTATTCGGGTCGGATTGGTCAGTTTTGGGTTTGTGTTCAGATTGAATTCGAATTTGGGAGAAATTTAAAAAAAGAATTTAAGGTCTAGTAGTTTTTTTAGGATTAAATTAAATTTTATTTTAAAAATTAAGATATTTTTATGTATATTAATATCAATATTAGTATGATAACGATAGAGTATAGAGAGAAAAGTGAAAAATTATAAGAAAAATAATTTTTAAAAGTTATTTTAAATTGATTTTTTTGGATTATTCGGGTCGGATTTAGGTTCATGTTTAGGAGTTTCGGGTTAATTTGGATTTGGGTAGGATTTGGAGGAAGTTTAAAAAAAAGAATTTAAGGTTTAATGGGTTTTTTAAGGTTAAATTAAATTTTATTTTGAAAATTAAAACGTTTTTATATATATTAATATTAGTATGATAATAATAAATATTGAGATAAAAGTCAATAATTATAAAGAAAATAGTTTAAGAAAATAATTTAAATCGTTTTTTAATAATGATCAAACTATTCTAAGATTGATTAAAATTACATCAATATTAGATGAATCACTTTAATTGGATTAACATTATTCTTATATTATTTTTTTGAATATTTTAATAATGATCGTTGGACCTCTCTGACAAATTATTTATGTAGATTAATAAGTGTCACTAAATTCTCTAGGCCAGGTCTTAAATCACCATGAGTGCTAAAGAAGTCTTTAGGGTGTAACTGAGTTGATCTTTAGAAATGGTGATTTTGAATAAAATTGAAAGAAATATTTTTCATATAATGGCTTATTCAATTTTTTAATTTATTATTTTATATATAATTATGAAATCGATCCTATGAGATTTTATATTAGGCTATCCTTTCCCTACTTCCTATCATCCCTAGTAAACAACCCCTAAAAACTCTAATCTTCTCTATTATAGAACCCCATATTGTATTTAATACAAAAGAGAAGATATATTGTATCCTTAGCAGCTAGGTCGAACCGCGTAAATACTTACATTTTCGTTAAGTTCTTAAAACACCGATACCGATCGATAACAACCGTGCGAAGAAGAGGAATTCCAAATGAAGTGATGGTGGAAAATCTTCGACTAGTAGTACACTTCTAAGTGGAAAAACATGAGACAAATCACTAAATGGAGGACTTCTAAATTGTCTCGTGTGATACGATTCAAATTGCAAAGACTACTTTACAAGTAAAATTCCAATCACCACAATTGATGCCTCGTCCATTTGTAGGTCAAGTATACACTAGTGTCCATTTTCGATCTAACTCTAGCCCTACCTTATCTATGTACTTAGGGTTTACCAAAATTTGTACTCATTAGTGACTTAGATTTCGTCGCATACACCTCAAGTGAATTAGGTTGTTGACAATTATGTGTTCATCCTTAGAATTGGTGTACCATGACAAACCCTATAGTCGGAACAACCATAGCTAGGATGTTAAAAGATTCAACAACTAGTTCATAGTTTTCTTCAAAATTACATCGTGTATTGATTGAATATCATATGTAATTTTTTTATTTTAAATTTTTTAATTTAAATATTATAATTTAAGTCTTAAATCTTAAACTCTAAATTTTAACATTATTGTTTATAGATATAAACTAAGGACCATCTATGCGGATTTTTTTTTAAATTTTAATTTTATTTCTTTTTAGCTTGCGATTATGCTATTTAAGATTTTATATAAATTATAATGTTAAATAAAAAAATCAAATCTAAAAATTGGTTAAAGATTTATAAAGAGTTTGCACAATAAATTCTTTAACATATTAAAACACTCTATATAAAGAGAGAGTTGTAATATCCTGGACAATATGCGTGTGCGTTCAGACTTTAGGGTGGTCGTTTCCCTGCATGGGAGGTGTCTCAGTTCATCAGTTCATGGAGGCCCCTCCCATGCAATGAGGCGCTCATCCTGAAAGCACGAAGATATATATATATATAATTTGATTATGACATCAACAAATTATCCTTGCCTCACTTAATTAATGGGGCTTATCTAACTAATTAAAACGATTAATCCACAGCCACTTCTAATAGTCGTCGCAACGATCACATCCAAAGCGGCGCAGTCTCCCAAGCGGCCGCCGGCGCCGCTCCCTGAACGCCACCACGGCAGGCGTCGTCGAGGAAGAATGAGTAATCCTCGTCTAGGAAGCAGAGAGGAGTGGTCGCCGGCGGCGAGGCCGCGACGATGGCGGCGGCGGCCGAGTACCGGCACGTCGTCGCGCGTCCGCGGCGGAGGTGGGCGACGAGGTTGGCGTTGTGGGCGCGGGCGTTGACGGCCTCCGCCTGCGCGCGCGCGAGCTGAGCTCGGAGCTCGTCCACCTGCTTCTGCAGCCGGAAAACGGCGCCGGCGCTGGCATACACCGGGTCCCGGACTCGGGCGTCGGCTTCGTACACCATGCTGCTCACGGCGTCCGCCCGTTGACTCAGGGGAATTTCCTGTCATCCAATCAAAAACAAGAAGTTCGATCGGCTTGACTAATTCGGTCAGTTAAAATCAAACCAAATCTAGCGATTCAACGAATTAAGTGAGCATAAATTGTCAAAATCCAAATCAATCGTTCGTCTAAGAGAATAAAAACACTTTTGAAGGGGAAAAGTTATATATAAATTAAGAGTAGTATTCACTAAAGAGTAGTTGATCGATTGAAAACCTGTAAAACTTTGGTGATATTGCTGGCACCAAAGATACGATGGACATTAGTGAACTTTTGAAGGTCCGAGGGCGAAAAGTAAGGAGCGAGGATACACTTATCCGTGCATCGCCGTCGGAGGAGCTTACAGGCCGCGCAAGGGCTAAGCCCGATCGTAGACGAAGGCAAGGACGCCGAAGAAAGGAACGACGAGACAGAGAAGGTCTTGTGACTTGAGGCCATGAGAAGGAGCTTGGAATTACTTGGTGAATCACACACATATATATAGGGAAAGATGACGTCAGCAAATAGGGTTGTTTTTTGTGGAGGTCTATTTCAAAGATGGAAAATTAGTGGTTTCGTCCTAAGATTTATAAAAAATTTTAGACAATTTATCTTTCTATTCTCTCTACATGGTAGATGGAATTGGCACTATGTTACTAATAAAAAATTCCTATTTATTTTATATTTTAATTATCTTTTTATATTTTAATTTGTTAAAGTTTATTGACTCGAACTCATGGTGTAAGGATCGAGTTGTCTTGTGGTATGAATCTTCCTTATTTTTTGTGTTTTAGCAATAACTAAATAAAGCAATGTAAATTAGTTGATCGGGCTCCATGAATATAAAAGGAGATAAATTCAACCAAGGTACATAGACTGGAGATGCAGGGTGAGATAGAAAATGTAGATCATCGATTCTTGGGTATCGACCCATGACTGTTCCGCTAAAAATATAAAATACGGTGATTTGAAAATCTGGATCAGAAAATTTTTCGAAATTTTTCCGAATAGTGTCTAGGGTTTCCGGCCCTACGGGAGAAGCCCGAGGGGTTTTATTGTAAAATTTTAAAAACTTATTAATGGGTAAATAATTTATCTCTAGAAATTTATTAAAATGGATTACAAATAAATTGGAGAGTTACATGGCTAAAACACTTGCCCTAAGGGTAGCGTTTGAATTATAGAAAGTAGAGGGACTTTTCCGCAAAAGATCCCCTCTTATAAGTGTCCCGTTCTCCTTCGTGTGACCTAGCAGCCGCCCAACTTCCCGATTTCCTCCTCTCCCCGTGCGCCGCCGACTGAGCCATCCACTCCTCCAGTGAGATCCTCTTCCTTCTTAGAGGTCCGACCGCTGTCTCTCTCTCATCTGCACACCCTTCATGCCATCAGCCGGCCTCGTCCGTCTCCATCGCCACGCGAAGCACCTACGCAGATATCGTTGTCCCTGAGCGTTGACCACTTCGCCGGAGTCAAGCCAGGCCCTGCTCGAGCCGGCACCGTTCCTGTCCTTCGATGCTCCTTCTTCCTGATCTCCTCTCCACATCCTCGGTCCACTTCCCTTTTAAATCCTCTCGATGACCGCCAAGGATGGTCGTTCACTAGGTTTTCCGTCATCAATGATTCTTCACCAGCCATGAGAGATACCGCTGGTCATGAGAGATACCACCTTGTCGCATAATTTCGGGAGTCGCCGGCCTGCCACTGCCGTGAGCCCTTGCCGAAGAAGAAGGGTTATAGGTAACGAAGCAATTTGATTTGGAAGTGTTTTTGGCTTGATTGAATTCGGTTAGCTTCAATTAACTGGTCAATTAAAAGAAATACTGATTGATAGGTGGTGTTGATTTGAGCAAATCATTGGATTAATGGAGCAGATGGTGTTTAATCAAGAGGAAGAGTTCTGGCATCTAATCTCCTGGGATTTGGGGTAAGGAGATGTTTTCCCTACATTTTATTGCTATTAGGGTATTGTTTCGGCAATGATGCTTCTGGCCGCAGTTTGATTTGGGGATTAAATCCTTCTTTGGTAATGTGTTCTCTTGGTGATACTTGCTGTGGGACAAGGTAATGGGAGAAACCCTTTGATCTTGTGAGGTTTAGCTGAATAGCATTGTGAGTCTTGGGTTGCATTTTTGTAGCCAAATTGAATGGTTATTTATAGTGGGAATGCTGTAAAGAAAGTTTTTGCTTGGAGATTGATCGAGTTGTAAATCTTAATGGAAGTTTGGTTTAGCTGGAATTGTAATGATGTTTCATTATGTTTTGGGAGTTAATCTCAACGTGGGAGATCCCTAGCCTAGATGCATGGTTGCATGGGAGGTGATCAAGGGGGATTAAACCTAATCTTCATAGTAGGGATTAATGTTGGATCTTGGAGATTTGGCTTTGGATAGGTTGTGGGTTGATATGTAAATATCTTGTTGGATTTTTGCCATGGTTGGGTTCTTTGTTGGGAAGTGTTCTATTTGAGTTGTCTTTTACCGTAACCTATTGGGATTGGATCTATGTATGGTGATCACGTGGTTAACTTTGTTTTGGATCTGTTTTCCCGAAATGGTAAGTGGGCTCCAGGGTTAGAGCATATTCTGTTCTAGGTCTCCTTGTGGATTTTTATAGTTTTGCGGATTTGATGTTGTGAGCTATGATTATGAAATTATGGATTAGGTTATGATTTGGAGAACCTTGTGGAGCTATATTGAGAGCCTTGTGATTCTTGCCTTGATGGGATTGCTATCATGTTAAACCTAATTAGATCAATTAGCGGTTGATTAAGATAATTAAGGGTTAATCATTTAATTATGACTAATTAAATGAAACGGGATAATTAGGACGATCCTAATAAATTGAGATAACTCATTTAGCTATAAATTACATATTATTGTAGCTAAACATTATGCCTTTGATACAGGGCATTGATTGGATTTATCATTGCTGATTAGCGGACGGGAGGTTCTTTTTGATACGGACTTCTACTCTTGGAGGCGGGTACCCTCTGACTTATCTCTTTTGATATTGTCATGTGATTATGCATAGACTGTTATAGATAGCAGTAAGATTATACGCTATCCCTGTTTATTATACCTGTTCTGGATATTTGTTGTCTATCCCTGAGTTATTATACTTGTTCTGGATACATGTGGTTTACCCTTGAGTTAGTATGTTGTAGTTCCATACAGTCTCAGGTATTGTCATAATTAATGTATGCTTAGAGATCGTGTTGTATCTCCTGCCTTTGACCTTGAGGGAATTGTAGTTTCCAGTCAGTGTACCTTGTAGGTTCCCTGTATTTCCTGTTATAGGATTTCAGATTGAGACTTAGTATACTGAGGACTTGGGGAGGGAGGTATGTGTATCTATCATACACCATCCTTGTATTGTTGCATGCCGGCGATCAGCGACTCCCTTGTGGTTGAGCCTAATCGTCTTCCGGCACAT
Organism: Boesenbergia rotunda; assembly: GCA_024364735.1. Classification (NCBI taxonomy): domain Eukaryota; kingdom Viridiplantae; phylum Streptophyta; class Magnoliopsida; order Zingiberales; family Zingiberaceae; genus Boesenbergia; species Boesenbergia rotunda. The sequence continues at coordinate 68,969 of JAGFNQ010003483.1, forward strand.
GATATGCACACACGGCCACTCATGGGTTAGTGGATACCGCTGGGTGTGTGCATTTGCTCTGTATTGCTCCGCTCGTCCGCTCAGGGGTAGTGGTTTCGGAGCGTGGTAGCAAGCAGGGATCCCTTCTCTACCCATAGACCAGAGAAGATGAGAGAGATATCTCCCCCATATATATACATGGGGCGGAGCGATAGCTCCACCAGCATCCTGTCCACTCGGTCACTCAGGAGCAGTGATGGCAGAGTGCTGACAGTGTCACAGCTCTACTTCACTCGGCCGACACAGTATCGCCTGTCTCGGTGGCTTGACTGGAGTTGGGGGTGACCATGGCATTGCACCATGTGCATATTTTGCATCGTGCATTGTTTGCTGCACTTGATTGCTGCACTTATTTGACATGCATATTCTGGAGACTTGTTATCTGTGATTACCTGTCTATTGACATTTCCGTGGTACTTATTACCCTCTTTACAGGTTAGATGGATTCAGGTATGTATCTACCTCAGTATGTTCAGTATTAGTCTATCCTTACTGTTGATATGAGACTGTATTAGCTGAACCCTTATTGTTGGTATAACTTTTTATGCATATCTGTTGGGTATTCGCTGAGCTATGGACTCACCCCGTTGCCATACATTTTATTTCAGGTTGATGCCTGCCAGGAGATCCCTAGCAGCCAGTCCCCAGCTCCAGAGGAGCTCCGCTTGGTTTTATTTTATGTTTATTGTGCTTATGGACCCTGTAGTATTTCCTATGCTTCCGTTGTGGTGTTTCGAACATGTATTCATGTTTAATTCGATGGTATTGTACTTTTGAGTCCTATGTTGGACTTCGTGGAGTTTTGGCTTTGTTCCTGCCCCCTGGCAGCTCAGGTGAGATTGTATTTTGGTTTTACGATAGTTATAGTCATATAACTGTTATTTTTGTATGGATTTGAGGCCTGAGGCCATTTAACTGCGTGGTTGTGATATATTTGTCTGTGTGTATGTGTAAATTGTCCGCCGGACAGGGGAGGTGCTGTCCGATTTTCTATTGGAACAGCGGCTCCTGGGTCTCGGGGCGTGACAATTTATTTTGTAGCTCAATTGGTATCAGGATTCATAAACTCTAGTACTTAGCCTGGAGGTCTAGAGTTCGAACCCTGAGGAAGGCAAAAATCCACTGACCAGGGGTGGGAAGTCCTAGTGAGTAACGGCACGGCCAAGGGTCGCCAAAGGGGCCGCCAAATGAGATTTGGCCGCCAAAGGGGCCGAGGGTCGCCTAGAGGGGCCGCCAAATGAGAGATTTGGCCGCCCAAGGGGCCGAGGGGCCGGGTCGTTACAAAAAATGTCATATGCTCATCATCTACGTTACGCTCTTGGGAGAACAATAACTAAATAGAATATATGACGCATAATAATCTAAAATCAGGCTAGTGCATGTTTGGTCATTTGCTTCGCTAATAATATCATTCGTATCTTACTTAATCACAATGACATGTCCCCAAACGCGTTCATTAGGCCGAACGAAGACTCGAACCTAAACCTAGAACAAATTAAATAATGGACATGTGATGATCAAAACCCTCTCATATCAGCTTGTTGCCACATTCCCCAAATTGTGGTATTGAACCCTAAAGGTTTGACATCAACCTAATCAACTTTGTGGGCAATATCTCTCGAAAATCTATGGATACATACATGAGCCTTGAAAGGATAACAAGGACATGCCATTTCATTTCATTTCATGGGTGTCACGTCAAAAATAGAAGAAAAAATTTAGAAATTTCAGCACTAGCATTTGGTGGACATGTGCTCGGGTACAATTTGTATTGGAGTGTAGTTGGGAAACAAAAAAAAGGGGTCATTTTGGACCTCTTTCCCCAAATTAGGTCATTTCGGACTCCCTACGCAATCCTTAGGTTTCAGTTTAGGGTTCCTCGAGCTTAAATATACGAGAATTTTATTTCAAGTTGATGTATAATCCTTTCAAGTAACTCTTCTAAGTCGTTCGTTCGTTCGATAGGTGTAATATATAGCTCTTTCGAATGATGAATTCGCTCACTTATATCAATGGCTTATTAATATATAGTCATTGGACCTCTTTCCTAAAATTAGGTCATTTTGGACTTCCTATACGATCCTTAGGTACTAAGTATGGTTTGGATTGTATTTTTAGGTATATCTAATATTGTCAGCTTTACGTATAAGGAATTCAAAATCGAACCGATCGAATTTTTTAATTACACGGACGATCGATTTGGTGATCGATACGACTAACGAATCGATCTATATGAATAAAGGAAGCCAACTTAGACACCCGACAATTAAGCAACAAGAATAAGGCGGTTGAGGTTGGTTGGTTTCATCCTTTGAACCAAATTAAACCCACCACCTTATTAAGCCGTCGCCCGCGCCCTTTCTCCGCCGCCCAATTGGCTTCCTCCTCCTCCTCCTCCTCCTCCTCCTCGACCACCGCCGCCGCCACCGTCGCCGCCACCTTCACCACCGGCTTCTCCTCCTCCTCCATCGCGAGATGGAGGCCGGAAACCAACTCGTGCCCACCGCCCCTGTCCGCTCCGCCAGCGAGCCGATCCTCTGCCCCGCGTCGATTCCTCCGGATCCGGAAGCGGCCGATGGAAGCGCGTTGTGGTCGTCGGCGGCGGAATTGCCGGCTCCATCGTCGCCAAGCACCTCCAGTTCCACGCCGACGTCGTCCTCATCGACCAGTACGTCATGATCACTCTGCTTCGGGATCGGAATTATGCGTGTTCGATCGATTGTGATCTCTGAATTGCTTGATGAGCAGGAAGGAGTACTTTGAGATTCCGTGGGCGACGATGAGGACGACGGTGGAGCCGGCGATCGCCGACAAGGCCGTCATCAACCACGCCGATTACCTCGTCAACGGCAATCTCGTCGTCGCTTCGGCAGTCGACGTCACGGAGACGGAGGTCGTGACGTCGGACGGAGGCCGCGTGGGCTACGACTACCTCGTCGTGGCCACCGGCCACTCCTACTCGTATCCCGGTCGCCGGCGAGAAAGAATCGAAGAATTCAGAGAAGGCATTTTTCATTTCTAACATTTTAGTTTCGAATATGTTAATTTTGCCCCACAGGAAAAAAATATATCATCCAATATCTTTTCTTTTATTATTATTTTTAATTTTGATCCCATGAAGTGAAAATTTCATATAAACTCCGTGAGAAAGGACCAAATTGAAATTTGTCTAACATTTCAGTTTCTCTTTGAATATTTTCCTTCTTTTTCAGTTAACTTGAAGATGAAGTCTTCTAGCTCCGTTCTGATCATCGGCGGCGGGCCGAGCGGCGTCGAGCTCGCTTCCGACATCGCGTCGAACTACCCGGAGAAGAAGGTCACGCTGGTCCACAGCGGTTCGAGGCTACTGGGGTTCATCGGCCGGAAGGCCAGCAGCAAGGCCCTGGAGTGGCTGCGGGCCAAGAACGTCGACGTCCTCCTCGAGCAGAGCATCGATCTGAACTCCCTGCCCGACTCCGACGGAATCTACATAACCTCCGCCGGAGAGGCCATCGCCGCGGACGTCCATTTCGTCTGCGTCCGCAACCCGCTGGGCTCGTGGTGGCTCCGGCAATCCGTGCTCAGCGACTGTCTGGACAAGAACGGCCAGCTCATGGTCGACGAGCACCTGCGAGTTAAAGGCCGGAGCAACATCTTCGCCGTCGGAGACATCGTCGACATTCAGGTAACTCTCCGACCGCTTAGAATAATCAATCAATCGCTAGCTCTTCGCGAACGGGAAGCAATTAATTACTAATCGGCCGGTGGAATTTGTAGGAGCGGAAACAGGGGATCCTGGCGCAGAGGCACGCGGCGATCGTGGCTAAGAACTTGAAGGCGATGCTGAAGGGGGGAGTGGCCGGGAAGGAGGTGAAGCTGGGCAAGTACAAGCCGTCGATCCCGATCGCGATGGTGTCGCTGGGGAAGAAGGAAGCGGTGGCGCAGCTGCCGTTCACCACCATGTCCGGCTTCCTCCCCGGGCTGATCAAAACCAGGGAGATTTTCCTGCGCAAGACGAGGAAGGTGCTGAACGTGTGAAGAAATTGACGGCGATCATGTGTATATAAAGCAATTGAAATAACAAGGATGAATCAAATACTCTTTTTTTTTAAAATTTTTTTTTATGTTGTGTTTGAATTGTAGGAATTATAATTGTTCAACTCGTGATGAATTATAGAGTAGTTGTCCGTAAGTTTCATTCTATGACAAAGGACAAGTAAAGCAATAGAATCAATCACAAGATCAGAGTTCCCATGAAGGTTAGTCCAGTTAGAATGTGTATACTCCCCACTCGCTAGCTAGCTATAGTATCTGGATTAGTAATCTTCATGATTTATTTCTTCCGTGTTAATTCTGAGATCGATAGAAAGCCACCTGTTAAAATATATATGAATGATTATTTTTATAAATATTGGGATATAAATATCTCAGATCTTCCACTTACAAAAGAAAGAGTACTTTTTCAGTTTTCGTCGGAATTCAATCATTACTTAATTTTATAAATTTATCGTGTGATAATTAACTTAGTTGACGAAAGTGAGAAGAAAAATTTTCCTGATTTACCTCATATTCTTCTACTCATCGGCTCTCTACTCCTACTGAAGCATCTTCTTAGTAGGACAAAAATCAAAGAAGCCCGTTCTTGTGAAATCATAGTGATGGTATCTCTCTGTCTTTTTTTATTAAAAGGTGTCCCATCTCACTGGCCCCTTGTAAAATTACCCAACTTCTCTCAAATACAGTATTCGATCGGTTTTGATTTATTTTTTGACCAGTCGATTTCAAATTTAAATCCTAAATCAATCGAACGAATTTAACCAGTTCAACAATATTCATATTATAATAGTTACGGTTTTATAATTTCTACAATTTGCATCGGATACTCTTGCAAACAACAATATGCAAGGAAGGTAAAGAGGATGCAATTTGTAGTTCAAAGCAAAAGTACAGAATAATGAATTTTCCTTGGGAAATAAATAGACAAAAAAAAAAGAGAGTAGAAAGTAACATTGGTTGCATGATCAGTTGAAATGAAAAGGATGCGAAAGACACCTTAGAAAGAATAGAAAGTGAATCCAAATCGATGGCAGGAGTGGATTTTCTTGGATAGTTTCGGAGTGTCAGCGAATTGCTATCAGTTTGTAAACTTTCTATAAGTTGCACTGCAATTGTCTCCTCTCGTGCAAGCTGATAGTTGCATGACTGAGACAAAATGCGTAACTAAAAGCTGGTTATCTACTTCTTGGGCGGTCGCTGGATGAAGTAACTGATAGCGGACAATCGGAGGCAAAATCACAGAACTGACATTTCCATTTCTCATCCTCTGGCACAAAGCTTGGTTCCCTGTATCCCAACCAAAACTCAAGGCCCTTGTTGATCTGTTTCTTGAGCCAACTAGAATCATAGGGAAAATAGTATTCTTCTAGTAATGACTGATCGGATTGCAACTCGTATCTGCACGAACAAAACAATGTACAGCTAAGGTTGTCAATTAGTTGAAAGAAATACTTCATCTTAAGTCCATCTTGCAATTGTTACCTCAGGAGAAGCAGTTCGTCGGATTGGGATAGCAGACTGGATGTGTCTTGGAAATGCGATAATATATCATCAAGAGTCTGTAGGCACCAAATAAATGGGATCACAACAAGAGGACTACGAAAAGCCAAAGCCTCAGCATCCTATACTTTAACTAGGAAAAATAAAATCGTTTAAAGAAAGTTATAGGCTTATAGCCGAATCACTTTGTGTCTATTTAAACAATGGCATGCATCTTGTAATAAGCAATTAACATAGGAATCTGATTTAGAATACAAAACTATAATGCATCTACCTTTAAGTCAAGTCCAAATGAATCGATGTATTTCTTGACGTCTCCAGTCAGTGTGTATTGGCGATCCAATACAAAGCGACGAAAGAAATGTTCTGTGGGGAAGGTATTAGTCACCAAATTGTCCCAGAGGAATTTGTAGCACATCAACTGAAGCCTGAATATTAAAAATAAAAATTAAGACTAGTCATGTTATGTGATTATAAGAATCTCTTCGACAAAAGCATTATTATGTACCTATGTGCATATTCATTTAACAAAATATCGCATTTAATATTTTAAGAAGACGTTCATACATATTAACCAAAGAGTTCCTAATGAGAATACATAGAAGAAATGTTGAACCAGAAATGATATCCTTGAGTATCCACTACTGGATGAATGTTTCAATGGACCTAGGTAGATGCAATGATGATGAGCTTAACCCAAAGAATCGTAACTCTTACCCCTCTTTTCTTTTTCAGAACTAAAAATGAGATAAACAGTTTACCCTCTACCATCCTCCAATTCTAAATTCACAGCCTTATACCAGTCTGAGTCCTGATATGCGACTTCACTACTCGTATAGTGTAGACAGACTTTTTGATGAGAAAAAACTTTAGGAAATCCAAAACCAATAAGTACCTAAGAGAGGCAAAAAGGGATATTATCTTCTTGTGATATAAATTTAGGCAGCAGTATCATTAATTCTCATCATTCTTTTCTTCCTTCCCTAACTAAAGGAATTGGATAAGCTTAAGCTGGCACATTATGTCTAAAAGAGCTCTGATACTGATTTATCTAGAACAACTAGAAACCAAGTGGACATTCTTCAAAGCAACAGAAAAACAAAACGTTACAAGTCTCAAATTGCTAAGTATGTGTTAGATCAGTGTTTTTTACATCAGCCCTTAGGAATAATGTCAGTAACATGGTAATTTTGCTCTTGTATTCTCAGCCTCTTTCCAGAAAAAAAAAAAGGCTTGGTGTAGGACAGATAGTTCTCACAACAAAATCGCTTTTTGTCCTAAAGCAGGTGACTAGATTAGAGCTTCATTATCCTCTATTGCCAACATTTCCCATGTGAATGTGTCATGAGTTTGCAAAATCTTTTGAAATTGGACATTTACAGAGCTAGGAACGTCTTCAAGATAAGTCAATTTTACAAATTGAAACTTGTTCATACGAATTTGATATAATAATTTACTGGGCCAGTTAGATTCATAGTCCAAAGACTACTGCTGGATATCTAACTCACCCACCTTTGTGAGAACATAGAGATTTCACAGCATTATTAACTAGACAATGACTGAAAACATGCATACGCAACTTCTTCATGGGAATAGTGAAACAACCTTCTTTGAAAACTTCTGATGACAGTTTCAAATGATACAGAATTCCTAATACATGTGAGATTAGTGTCAGCAGAGCAAAAGCACGAAGTATATACAAGAGAAAAACTTACCTTGCATTTCTCTTTTGTGCTGCAGAAGGAACTGTTGGTTTGCGACGTGTCTTTGTATCCACCAACAAAGGTAAACCAGCACCTCCATCTCTTGAGGTCCTAATTTCATCAATTACTCCCACCATCCATACACCTTCAATAACTCCAACTCTGATATAACGCAATTCATGAGTCAAATGTATACAATTTATTTTTTCAGGATAAAGAGTTACCTGATCAGATACCATTATAGTAATAACTCCCCTATCTCATTCACTTAAAAGATAATAACCCCTCCCTAGTATCATCTAACTTTTAGAAATCTACCTTCAAAAATAGCTGTTTGAGGAAATTAATGTAAGATATTCCTTTTCAGTCAAAGATAAGATGCTATCCTATCCAGGATTCCATGCTAAAGTTGCAGCCATGCATTATCTCCTATTACAAGCCCAACTAACCAAGTGTAGGAGAAACTGAAACAAAAATAACTGATAATTACTACATAAATGTCTCACCTATCACTATCACTCTGACAACAGTGAATTACCAATAATAAAATGTATACATACACAGGAAGCTCACGGGTTATGCCATCAAATAATAAATGGCGTGCGCCTACAATGAAGTTCATCAATCTTCTTGCCCAAAAATCTTCAATAGTCTCAAAATGAAGTTCAATCTTCTGTGACACCTGTTAAATCTTAAGTTAAAAAATATAAATAACATTTCTTTTCATTAACTTCCAACACAAAAAGAAAGACAAACTAAAAGATGGCAAATTGTAGAACTCTTAAAGTTACCATCTAATATGCAAGATTCAGATTTAGAGCTAATAAAGTTATAGTAGGTTGCATAAAAAAGCAATTTAAGTACGTGTTTGAAAATTCATGTGCAAGTACAGAGTAAGCAACTATGTGTGTTTACTTAAAGCTCATCGAGGCCTCAACATCCACAAATAAAAAAATCAAAAACATCAAGACTACTAATAAAATTATGGAATTAAAATTTCAGTTCTAAACTTTTAGTGACTTTCTGTTTTGAGATGATAAACAACTTAGAAATTAGGGCCGTAACAGTTAAAAGAATTGAAATTTTCAACTACAAAAAACATTTCCAGTGTTTCTTAGATTCCTTAGATTCATCAGAAATTAGGATTCTAACAGTTATATGCCATCATCTAATTTACTTCTTTACATGATCTATAACATAACATACAAGTATAATTTAGTATTCTAGATTTGAAATTCCAGTTCCTATTCCCAAAAACTAGAAAATTGATAAATATTCATGAGAATTTATTATACTTCAAAAATGAGATTAGGCCTCTTAAATAGAGAATCAGTTTCACACAATTTACAAAAGATGAATGTTGGGATTTATGAAAATTTTGTATGATCGACTCTTTCGTCGACTCACCTCCTTTTCGAGTTGTCTATGACGATCAGAACCAGCTTTCATAGCTTCAGTTCTCTTTGGCTTTCCCCGGCGAAGCAAAAACTCCATTTGCTTTTCGCACCATTCCTGATAAAACGACATCTCAAAAGAGCAAAGAGAAATGAAACGTCCTATAGAATGGAATAGATGGATCGATGCACATAGGTGGAAACAAATTCATAAACTTTTAATCCAAAGTAGCTTAACAACATCGACAATTGAAATGGAAAGAAACAACATTTTGGGCAGATAATTGACAACGATCAATCTTACGAAACCTACCGTGGCAGTTAAGTCAGTAACAGAAAGCCCCCTTTTGGATCGAAATTGACTGAGAAGGGAGGATCTAGGCTCCTCAATGTCCGACGACGTGGCGAAGGAACGAGGCCCTGGGGAGGTCGGCGGAACGGAGGAGCAGGGGAGGATAGAGGGAAGGGAAGAGAAGAGGGCTAATCGGGAGGATGAAGATAAGCAAGCGGAAGAGGCGAGGAAGGGGCGAGTGGAGGCCAGGGCAGCTTCGATGAACGCCATCTCTTCCTCGCTCACGATCTCCACCGGGATGTGCACGCCTCCGCCGCCGGACGAGGAGGTAGATGCGCTGTGGGTGCTCGTGATGGCGAAGGAGGAGGAGGAGGAGGAGGAAGAAGACGTCGACGAAGGGGAAGATGACGTGTCCATGACGTCCTGCGAGTGCTCCACGGCGGGCGGGCACGACCTGGAGCACGAACTCGAAGGACCGCACGTTCGTCGTGCGCATCGCGCGCTCTCTAAATTTATGGGAGAAAAAATAAAAGGGCAAAAATCATTAATTAAAATTACTTTAAAATGATTATTACAATAAAGTATATATATATATAGTTAATTTTTCTTCCTTGTCAACCAAGTCTGTTAAAACTAACGGTTGTCAACCGCTTCCTTTGCCGTCACGGTTAGCAAAAAGTCGTTGACCTCAGAGTAGAAGACTCTCCCAGCAGTGAGAAATTCAACTCCTTCTGTACCGTCAGATCACAACGATCAACGGCGCACGGATCGCCACGCAACACCAAAAAATATTCAAAATGCGGCCGTGCCCCCCACGTAAACCAAACCCCCAAGCCGCATTACCAACCGTCCGATCAGATTGATAATCGGCCGTTGGATGGTCGAAGCGGACGGTGGGCGAGAAACCCTTCGCGTCCCGCGATCGCCGGCGAGCTTCTATATAATGTGCTCGCTGGAAGCCATCGTCTTCGGCTAGGCGGACTCCTCGATCGAGAGCTCACTTGCAGATCGAAATCGCTCGCCTTTCTTCTCCGATCTGAGATCATCTGATCCTTGCTTCGCCTTGTATCTGGTACATTTTAGCCCTTCTCTTTTTTTGGTCATCAAATTTCCAGTTTTGCATCGATTCGCATCTTCTTGGCGGCGCATTTGGTCCGATCTCGAGCTTTTGTTTCCATCCTTTTGTTTTTCTTGATTTGAAATCCGGTAGCTTTCTTAGAAATCTTCTGAAGCAATGCACTCGCTATGATTTGTTTGATTTCATGTAGATTAGGGTTCATTTAATCTAGTTTTAATAGATTGGAGTAGATGAGGGCCAAGATGGGAATAAGATCGATAAGCATATTGGCTTATGGAAGAACAGAGTGCTTCATGAAATCGTTCCATTGAGAGGTGCCTGATGATTTGCTTGAATGAAGTTTTATATATAGGAGTATAGTTCACTGATACTGTTTTATCCTAGAAAAATCTTGCTCATATCCATGGATTCCATCTCGCTCCAAAGTTAGAGAGTAGAAAAATCTTGCTCATATTCAGATAAAATCATTTTTCTGTTAGTTTTTTTCCCCTTACCTTCTACAAATTCCAGAGGATTGTGAGCTTGTTTGCTCTTGATATTATTTGGAATCCACTATAGTAGTCCATTACTTGGATGATGATCTTTGACATGTATCATGACAGTCATTAAACCTTCCATTTCCAAGCATTCAGTCACATAATGGGGAAAGAGAAGGTTCATATCAACATTGTGGTTATTGGCCATGTCGACTCAGGCAAATCGACCACCAGTGGCCATCTCATCTACAAATTGGGCGGTATTGACAGGCGTGTTATTGAGAAGTTCGAAAAGGAGGCCGCAGAGATGAACTCGACAAGCTCAAGGCTGAACGCGAGAGAGGAATTACTATTGACATTGCCCTTTGGAAGTTTGAGACCACCAAACACTACTGCACAGTCATTGATGCTCCTGGTCACCGGGACTTCATCAAGAATATGATCACCGGAACCTCTCAGGCTGACTGTGCCGTTCTCATTATCGACTCAACCACCGGAGGTTTTGAAGTTGGTATATCAAAGGATGGCCAGACTCGCGAACATGCATTGCTGGCTTTCACTCTAGGTGTGAGGCAGATGATTTGCTACTGCAACAAGGTGAATATATCCAACCAAGGGCCAACTTCAAATACTACTATGTTACACTTGAATTCTATCCACTTGTTCGATCTCTGAGTTCTATCCTTAAAAGATATTATCGAGCTGATTTAAGTCTTCCATCCAACATGTAGATGGATGCATCAACCCCAAAGTACTCCAAGGCCCGGAACGACGAAATTGTTAAGGAAGTTTCTTCTTACTTAAGGAAGGTTGGTTATAATCCAGAGAAGATTCCCTTTGTTCCGATATCTGGTTTCGAGGGTGATAACATGATTGAGAGGTCCTTCAACCTGGCTGGTACAAGGGTCCAACCCTCCTTGAGGCACTTGACTTGATCCAGGAGCCAAAGAGACCTTCAGACAAGCCCCTTCGCCTTCCTCTTCAGGACGAATACAAGATCGGAGGCATTGGCACTGTTCAGGTTGGTCGCGTTGAAACTGGTGTGCTCAAGCCTGGTATGGTTGTCACTTTTGGTCCAACTGGACTGACTACTGAGATTAAGTCTGTCGAGATGCACCATGAGACTCTGCAAGAGGCCCACCCCGGCGACAATGTAGGTTTCAATGTCAAGAATGTAGCCGTCAAGGATCTTAAGCGCGGTTATGTTGCCTTTAACTCCAAAGATGACCCTGCAAAGGAAGCAGTCAGTTTCACTTCTCAGGTTATTATCATGAACCATCCTGGACAAATCGCAAATGGATATACCCCTGTACTTGACTGCCACACCTCCCACATTGCCGTTAAGTTTGCCGAGATACTCACCGAGATCGACAGGCGGTCGGGCAAGGAACTTGAGAAGGAACCAAAATTCATAAAGAATGGTGATGCAGGCTTAGTGAAGATGGTTACTTCAAAGCCCATGGTCGTTGAGACCTTCGCTGAGTATCCTCCTCTCGGTCGTTTTGCAGTGAGGGACATGCGACAGACTGTGGCTGTCGGTGTCATCAAAAGTGTCGAGAAGAAGGATCCAACGACTGCTAAGATCACCAAGGCCGCCGCCAAGAAGAAGTGAAGTGTGTGCTCTCTCAATGGTTCATTCTTGAAGTGTGCATTTTAAGCCTCATTGTACTAGTCTTCTGTCCATACCACAGCTCTCACCTTGATAGGTCTTGGTTTGTTAAGTTAAAGTTGCGATTATATTCGCAAGGTTGTTCTTTCTGGTTTCGGAAAAATGTTGGTTAGTCATTCGTTTCTCTATTGTAACTATCATAATATAGTGTAACTGTTGGGTTGGATAATCTAATCTGAATTTCAAGCACATAAGCAAGCTGTAGTGTAGTAAATCCCAAACACAAAAGCACCCTCACAATAGTGCAGTGGTAAAGGACTCAAAAGAACAATAAAAAGATCAATTAGAGTTCGCATTTCAAATGAAACAAATATCCTGAAGCCCTAAACCCCAAACATCATCCATCGCTTTCTACATTGATAAAATAGTATCACCTCTTAATCTTAAAATTATTTACAAATGAGTAGAATTTGATATAGTAAACTATCAAAAAACTGAATAATAAAAACAATATTCAGGACAAGTAGCTTATAACAAAAAAAACAAAAATAAGAAGGAAAGAAACATGCACCTGATTGAATCCATCAACTACAAATCATAAGAACGTTTCAGAATTTTTTTTTTCAAACCAATTTGAAATTTACCCCTGATGCCACACTATCCCACAAGGCAAAAGTGATCAATTTATTTTCCTTCTCATTCATGTGACAACCTGATTTTGTATACGTGATGAAGAAGATACAAAATCCTGGGCTATCAGGTGAGCAAAGAATGGAGGAAAGCAGAGCCCATGTCATTATGGTCAGTCAGGAATGGGAATCCCACTTCCCTGTTTAATTTGATACAAGTTACAAAGAGTAAATATGATACAAATAGGTGACGTGACCGAGTAAAGATCCATCCTACATAACCATCCTGTTCTACCACCCTTCCTACTCAATCAAGCCTTCCTACTATCTGGTTCCTGTATCTCCTTGCCACGGTTCTGCATCGCTGCCATATAGGTTCGCACTCGCAGCAAAATGCATCTTCAGGGCTGCAACTGGATCCGACACCCCTCCACCACCAACCAACATTCCTCCTCCCAACATGTTTGTGCCCAGAGGCAAAACCCTAACTTGCTGCTGAAACCCTGGGACCGTCTCGGTTCTAGCCCTCTTCTGCAGCTCAGGAATGTTATCTATTTGCTTCATATTAGAAGACATTTGCTGCACATGGGATTGCTGATGTTCCGGCCCGATGCCATTACAGCCTGGAATACCATCTTTGGCTGGATAATGTGATATGATAGTTGAGCTGCCTTGATACTTTAAAAACATCGCAGCAGTATCCGGCAATGAAGAAAAACCAGTCTGTATTCTCTTGCCATCCCAGAAACCATAAGTTGTCTCCAAGTTTACTCGGCATGCACTAGCATTTGAGACCAATTGATTAGCACTTTTGACATTATCGAGAGGAGTCATTTTTAAAGCACTATCCATCTTAGGCAATGTGGTTTTTTTATCACTTTCGAGGAAGGAAGAATCGGATTTCTGTGAAGATGTGACACTGAGAATTTTTCCAAACAGTTTCACATCTCCAGGTTTGTGTTCCTCTACCTTGGCACCAGCATTCTTGGAGCATGTTCTAAACTCAGCATCTGATTGATTTTCACTTCTTGCAGGATGTAATGAAGCTGACACCGAATGCAGAGTGGAAACATTGCTTTTGTCCCAGTGCTTATCAGATGAAAATAAATGATTCAATTGGGAGGCTCCATTTTTCATGGTTTCCAGCTGAAACTGACTCGGTTTCATGCCTGCGTGAATGTTTGTTTCCGCATTGGCTTCCTGTTTTAATGATTGCAGTGGATAGCCTCTGAGAATATGCATATTCTGATCGACTTGGCTGAGAGGCAACTTTCTGAGAATATACTGTTGGCTCAGATCTCGTTTTATCAAATTTTGATGCCTGTTATTCCCATGCTCCTCAAAGTTTAAAGTAGTCTCATACAACAAGCTAGGAGAGCCTCCAAAACATATATTAGCTGGATCTGACATAAATGAATTCAGTGGCAAAGAGCCGTTTTCCTGCTTCAATGTGGCCCAGGGTTTTTTTGCAGCAGATGGGTGTGTATCAACTTGTATTTGCCCCCGAGTGTTCGAATCAGACGTCAGACAGTGATAACCATTGACTTTAGGTGCTGAGACTATTGGAGGCACACTTTGAACTGAATCTTTCATAGACCAAAGAGGGGCATCGCCATTGGCTGTGAAATTGACATTCATCAGTTTTTTGTTTGATAACTCAACCTCCTGATCAAGTGGTGGTCTCATATCTACTTTCTTTTCCATATTTCCAGAAGGAAAACATCCAGTAATACCTGCATCAGTAACCAAACTAGCAGTTTGCCGATTTGACTCTCCTTCTAAGCATTCTTCAACTTGTTCACTTTTTTTAATTGAAACAACATGCTCAGGCAGAGAAACAACACTATTAATTCCCTCAATTTTTGCATCTCTACCAGCAGAATCTGCAGCCTCATGAAGCTCTACAGCTTCAATTGCTGATGAAGTAATGATGTTTTCCTTTAGAGGTACATCAGATTGAAGGTCGTCCCCGCTGCCAGCCTGCTTGACATCATGAACAATAGACACCTGCCTGTCTACTTCATCCCTAAAATCCGCCAGACTAGGTCTAACTGATACATTGTCAGCCCGCTCATTTGATCTTTCAGTTTTGACCTGGAAATCAGTGCTTGCCGAATAATCATTCACCTCAAAGTCATTTTTGACATGGAAATCAGTGCTTGCAGAATGGTCAATCCCTTCACAACTGGTTCCAACAGGCTGGGAGACATCCTCGTCAATTTTGGAACAGGATTGGGTACTACAAATTGCAGAGTTCATCTCTGCAATGCAAGCATCGTCTGTATCACTTCTTCCTCCATTTGTTAGACCTACTGGTGTAATCCCATTGGCACAACCTTGATGAATTGTATCAAGAGAAAGGCACTTTCGAGCCTTACTGAAGAAGATCTTGCACTGTTCCCGTGATCTTGTCTTCATGTACCTTGAGATGCTTGTAAAATCCTTGCTGTACATGCTCAAAGCTTGGATAAACATCGCCTTTTCCTCATCTGTCCAATCAGCCGTGTCCAATTCTCCACAGCCCTCATCTGAACAGGTATCCTCCTCATCCAAGCTCTCCTCATCCTTCATATTCTTAGCAGGATCAATAGAACTGGTACCATATGGCTGACAGACTCAGGAGATACCAAGCCACAAATGCCTGCTAATACATCAGCAGCTATAAGCTCTCTTTCTTGAGCAGATGTGTGCTCATTTGCCCCATCTAAATTCTTACTACCTCCAGCATACTTTTTGATCCTTGCAGTATCTTGATTGTGTAATGCCATAACGGATGCAGCACCCAACAAATCAAGAGATGCGACACTTGTTTTATTATTCCAGTTCTTTCCTGATGCTACAAGGTATGTATTGGCTGGTAAGGATTGTTGTTGCTTTCTGAGATCTAAAGATTTCTTCACGTCTTTGAAACTCTCTGACTTATGGCTTTTGTAATAAAATTCAATGCAGTCTGCTGTAGTTTTATGATCCAGAAAGGAAGAGATCTTAGTAAAATCTTTACCATACCTAGCAAGCATATCCTTGAAAACTTCTTTCTCAACATGTGACCATGGGTTTATCATTCCCCTTTCTTGCTCAGAAGTCACAGGATCTTCTATTAATCCATTGTGGGTAACAAACTTATTGTCCCTTCGATCCCTCTCATTTAATAGCATTGCTGGCATCTTCAAATTATTTCTACAAATCTTGATTTGTGAATCCAATAGAAATTTGCTTGTAAAGTTCATTATTTCAGTTGTAGGAACAAGGGTTAAGTTACCTGCTGCAATTGTAATAAAATTATCAGATGAAAACAATTAGAAAATAACACAAATGAATGGAAATTTTGGGAACAAAAATGATAAAAAGAAATGAAATAGAACGACACATGACATGTAAGAGAGAGAGAAAATGCCTGCTTACTTAAAAATGCATTTCATAGCCAAAAGATATTTGACAAGGAATTTTCACTTATTCAAACTACCATGACATGAAGGACAAAGCAACAGACTGACTATTTCTGAAATACAGAATTGAAAATATGTCGAGAGGATATAAGCTGCTAACTGTTACGATATATATGTCACAAGCAGCTAATGGTAAAACAGACAAACATTTGAAATAAACTATTGGCAACTATAAACGCTAAGTGATAATATAAAAAGGAAGCAAAAGACAACAATCTATGAGCTGTAAGATAAAGAGTTTCTATTGAATTTTTTTTTATCAAAGTTCATTTTAATAAAACAACTCTTTAGCATAATAAATCTTCAGAAACTACTAGAAAAATAACCAAGTGGGCTCATGAAACTAGGGCAAACAGTGACAAGTTAAAGTACAGAGCTGTTCCGCTACAAAGGTTTAGTGATCCAGATGACAAGAGTGATGGGGGTAGATTAAAATCTTGCAAGGTAAATTATACAAACAAAAAAATCATAAGAAATAATAAATTTAAAACTAACCAGGCAAAGAAGACTGTGATCGGATTGAAGAACGTTGCTTTTGAGAACCATTTAGCAAAGACCGGTTGCTAAGTTCAGTCCGCTTGCTTGACTTAGTGCGAAGCTTTTTTATTGAAAGTAAGCGCAGGTCTTCCCTCCACAAGTGATGTAATGCCCTAAATTTAAGAGTAAGAACTCTCTCTCTGAATTTTAGTTGACGCTTTGCAACGGCAAGCTTCTCTTTGACGTTCAACTCATGCTTGCGGCATGAAGTAAAATTAACAAAACCCCAAACATCTATGCGAGGTGGATCTTTAGAGAATGCTGTATTAAACACCTCCCACGAAAATTTTGATATATCCCTGTTTGAATCCACAATTGAATTTACTAAATTAGATTCTGTCTTTCTTTGTGTCATAACATCAGAGCCTATTAAAACGTTGCTATTCATAAAACTAGGACTCTCAGCTTCTGATGGAACCATTGGCTTCCCCCCTCCTTGTGAGTCTGCCAACTCTGATAGTTCACTAGCTTTCCAAGTTTCAGCTTCCTTTGATGACAGAGTTGAGACCATTTTCTCCATGCCACAAACAGGGAGTTTCTTTTCTAAAAGAGACAATACTGTTTCTTTAACCACAGTATTATGTTCATCAAGTCTCCTGGAAGGCCTGTGCTCATGGTCGTCAAACAAGTACTCTTCTATGCATTTCACCTGCTGATCCTTCAAACCCTTGGATTCATTTGATAAATCAAACAATGACCCTCTACTTAGCAAAGAAGCAGAATCATCTTCTGATTTCAAGGAACCTTGATAAGCATTAGCTTTAGTATCACAAGTAATTGCCTTGAGCTGCTTTTCTAGTAAATCAATTTTATTCTCAATTTTTTCAACTGCATTTGAAACATGTGACTTCAATATTGACAATTTGTTTGTAGCAGAATGCCTCATTAAACTGGGATCGCCACCAAAAGCATCCTCTGATTGAAATAGATCAACTAGAAGGGAATCCAACGAACTGATAGGATTAACTTCCAGATTATCCAAATTTGTAAGGATTTCCTCATAGAAAGAAGGAAATGATGATACATGCAAATCATCATTATCATTATTACCAACCCTGCTGCAAAGTTTATCTTCAGTGCCTGTTGTAATACCAAGATCAAACCATACAAATAACTAAGTGAAACAAAGATAAGTCATTCTTATTTAAGCTTAAGTCATTAGAGATCTTCAAATTTCAAACTGAACATGACTATAGAGTATAATCACAATTTACAGAGAATATACATATCTAACAAGCACATTGAAGGTTTTGGAACAGTTTATAGTAAATCTCGTGCTGTATGATATATTATACAAAATATTGATGGAAAATGTAAAGAACTAGAATTAACAAAATGTGTTGTTAAACCGATGTTTGAAGAACTACATCTACATGTACAGAGGTAGAATGTCAAAGTTGCTGACACAATTAGTCTTACCATCAGAAGTGGAGGCCTCTATTTGTGAAGGTCATTTGAGGAACCAATCAAAAAGGGGCATACGGATGTTTGGGTTTATCAACTCAGGCTAAACTAAATGAAGTTGATCACATTAATGAATCAATTTTTGCAAAGACATGGTTACAGGCAGAATGTAACGAGTGAACCTTCTAAGGCCACAAGTCCACAACATGTGGCAATATGAAAAGAGTTTTATATGCAACTATGTTTGAGTCACAACAATGAAGAAAGGGCGAAATGAAATCAGTATTAGCTGTAAATTGAATAATTACTAGAAATGTCGACCTCTAAGAAATTATCAAATCGAACCAATGGTCACAATACCAATCACCATATCAGTATCTGGTAATCAGCCTCATATAGTTAATGAACTACTAAATAACACTTGTAGCTCGTATACCTATCGCCATATCCATATCTTTGCCCAATTCAATAAGATAAATTAATATGATCAAAGCCTAGGGCAGCCACAGGTTAGGTACTAATCCATATCAGATAAACTGAATTTAGCTGAAGGAATTAATTCCATTAATGATGATGTTCTACACATCTAAGCTGGATCAGGAATAACAGGATAGGTTCATGGTATTACGAGAAGAAAAAAACCATCAAGAGAGTGTCAACTCACCTGGTGATGAGCTGCAAGTTGCAGAAGATGGAGTCGAGGGGGACAAACGTTGAGAAATACCACCTACTGAAGGTTCTGTAGAGCCTACTACCTTCTGCTTCTCATACTTAGCAAGTCCTTGGCCCCATCCAAGTCTTGGCTTCTTCGGTGCACTTTCATTTGAAGCAAGAGAAGCTACTGGAGACCGGGTAGGAGTTTCTTTCTCAAGTGGTAACGCTACCTCAGTTCCAGCACTCTCCGTTTCAGATCTTCCTGTCATAGTGGAGGTCGGACGGTTCCATTTCTTCCAGGGTATTGAACCCAGAGAATTGTCCTGATGATTAAATTTGTGAACTGTGCTCAAGTCATCCTCGATACAATCAATTTTATCGTTCTTTTTTAGGGGAGAGGTCTGAGATGTCGAAGAAATCGGAGCGCTGACTGGCCTCTGAGAGGGCGCGTGGCTTTCCTGATGGTGTTGCTGTCTGGGGAAGTCACTAACATCCCAATATGGGGGTCGGCGAAATGATCCTCGGTTCTCCCTGTTGCATCCAACACTGCTGCTGCTGCTGCTGCGGTAGCCGCTGAAATATCTAGCAGAAGACGGCCTAAAGCCGTCATCTTCCGACCAAATTCTGTCAGAACGCGATGGTGTGGATCCGTGACCAATAAAATCTTCCGGGTAAACCTGGTGGAAACTTCCGCCCTGTCGGTAATGACCTGAAAACAAAACATCCACAAATTGGAACGGAAAAGAGGGAGGGACAACGGAGATCAACAAAAAAGGCGCAACATATGACTAAGACGTCTCAGATCTGAGAGGCAAAGAGCTTGAGACACCTACCAGAGAGGGATCGGCGGGGGGAGCCACGAGAAAAGTCACGGGACCCGTGGTAGGGTTCCCTCCACCTCGTGGCAAACGAGGATCCGCCACCGCCAAGAGAATCCCCGCGCTCGTGCTTCCGGTGGTCCTTGAAGCCGTACTCCTTCCTCTCCCATGGCAACGGCTCGGGAGGCATCAATTTCCCCAACTCCAAAGAGCATCGATTTCCAAAACACCACAGGAGATATAAATAACGCCGCAAACCCTAGGAAGCTGTCTGCAATCCAAAATCCTTCCTCAGATTCAGCCAATCCGTGGAGTCTCCACCGAAGGGCGGATCCAGGAAGGAAACCAAATCCACCCCCAATAACACCCCTTTTCCTAAGGATTCTTCTCCTGTCTCCGATAAGAAAAGAACAAAGCAAAACAAAAAAGTAAGCACCGACACCTATTCCTTCCAGACGCCGAAAGAAATCAAAAGGGCCAGCCTTTTGTGATCTCCGAGGCAGAAAGCTAAAGGGACTACCTGCCGGCTCCGCCTTCCGACGGTCTTCTCCGGCAGTCTCCCCGTTCTCGGCGGGTCAACAGCCAGCTGCGGCGCGATACGGTGCGAGAACGAAGAGGACGAAGAGGAGGAGCGAGGAAGAAACGTGAGCCGATGAAAGGATAGCGCCACAGCCTGGACTTCAATGCGGCTCCGCAGGCGCCGTTAATCCGTTTCTAATTCCTCTTCACGTCCGCAAAAATATTTGCGCACATTTCAAGGACCCCCTCTATATTATTTAATTTCATCTTTGCCCCTTCCTTCTCTCTAAATAATCAATAGAAAACTTTTATAAAACCGATCTCCAAAATTAATCCAGTCAAAAAAAAAAATTGAATATCTGAATTATTAAAAAAAACAATTCAAGTCTAATAAAAACCTAAATCTAATTATTTAATAAATATTAATTTGTATATTATTTGTTTTGATTTAATTTTATTCTTTTTGACATCAAAATCGAATTGAAACAAAATGCTTTCAATCCTTTTTTTTTATGAATTCAATTATTATTTTTTAAAATAAATCCTAAGCTTTTGCTGATGAAGGGTAGATTTGTCAATTCGATGAATGATAAGGATATTTCAGCTAAAACATAAAAATAACGGACTGATTCAACAGGATTCATGCTTTCAGAAACCCACCTCTGGTTATTTTATTTCCATCAACTGCCCCCGTGGCCACGTCTTTCCGTAACTGCCGCATCGTGCGGACTCTACTTTTTGAGGACTGATTTGTTTATTATATAAAAAAGCGGGTGTATAGGAAAAAAGATCGCTAGGGTTACGAGGTCCTTCGATCGATAGGCGCGGCCGGTCAACCACCACGCGTACCGTGCGTGCGGTGCACGTGCGAATGATGAGGCAGGAAATCTTTCTCCAAAACACCCAAACTCCCGTCTCATTCTCTCTCTCTCTATTTATTATTACTATTTTTTAATATTTATTTATGTAGTCTTAATGAGAACGAAAGTTAGGTTGAATGGAGGAAAAAGAAAAGGGAAATATAAAAAATATAATCAATTAACTAATTGATAAAATATAAAGAAAATGGGTGGCTTTCAAGGGTCTTGTCTTTATTCTCAACTAGGAGCCCCTATGCTTGCATCGCTCTAATAATTTAACTAAAATATCCTCAACTGACAATAATTGCACTAAAATTTTGAGGTCACGTATTTAATACAATATATTTTGACTTGAATCATTTAAATTATTATGCTGAGAATATTTTATTTGGTGAGGAACGGCACTAAAGAGCTAAATATTATAGAAAAAATTATAAAAATTTGATTAAAAAAATTAAACAAGGGATGAACTCAAGAGGCCTACCTTCAAACTCCACGTCCATAATTTTGATTCTGCAACTCAGCCTTAGCTCCATATCAGCGACCAAAATCCAGGAGGAATTACTGCATTAAGGAACCCAAAAGAGCATACTTATCAGTAAAAGAACATTCAGCTATTCATTTTCGAGAAATTGTATAAAAACTTTTGAGACAGAGTATCATTAGCAGCATATATCAGAATCCATAAACTGAAAAAAAAAAAAAAGAATGCAAAGTGTGGGAATCGACAGAAATCATGGCCAAGTACAATTCAGAAATCAAAGGATGAGCAAATAAAATAAAAAAACAATTGAAATGAAGAAAATGCTTTTTAAAAGGTATGGACAGATTTCCATTGCATCCTTTATGACAATATGAAAGAGTAAATGCGAAAAGTGTAGCTTCTCCCTTCCATGTTTTCTCTAATTTCTAGTTCATCTTACAAACTTTAGGAATGCCTACATAACTACATGTTCATATTCAAACTAAAATAATTAGGTTATTTTGCTTTTCATAATATCAACTTAAGAAGAATTGATACCTTGAAAGTCTCAAGTTCAACTCTAGGAATGCCTTTGTATCTGGTCTTATAATGAGGGTGTCAACTAGTTCAATTGGGATCGAAATCCGCCTTCACTCAAATGTTGTGAGTGCTTGAGGCCTCTTATAACTACCCTTTCTAAAGAAAACCTGGTTTTATAATTTATTCCTCTTTTCCTTTCTCTTCATTTGCAAAAGGAAGTTAATCAAGAACACTATAGATTGTATGCATCTTGTATCTTGATAATCTAACATCGCACATAAGATTTGAAGAAGCAAATTGGAGCGTATACTTAGAAAACTGTGTTTATTTAGACAGTATGTAGAGGATGCACATATGTTTCTTTGAATCTGTGTATCTTTTGCCATTTTATTTGTTTCACCATTAGTTCTAATCTCACACTGCATGAAAAATAATTAACCATCAAATATAGCCTTTGTATCATCAATGATTTATATGCCAACTCAACGAAGACATGTTTTCTCATTATCTCGATCTTCTGACCCTATCAAGGTCTTGAAAGAGGATTACAGGGACTTTCAAGTTAACTTGCTTTTGTAATCATGCAGTATCAATTTCTTTGCAACAAATTGCATAGAACACAGATCTTTATTGTCAGTAGATATATTAATCAAACATTTAATATGGATAATACTTACAGCAGCAGAAAGTGCAACATCAAACCATTCAGTGAAGTGCAAGTCCATACGCAAAATCACTCTAGAATTCAGTTTAAGGTGAATTGATGATAACAAATACATGAGGATGTGCAGGTAAAATATTGATTAGGGTGGATGAAATCGTGAGTTGTGTTCGAAAGAAATTACAAACGCTGATTAGTTTTAGATTTCAATAATGATACATTTTAATGGTGTTACATGGCACAATACAAGATTTCAAATTTCGTGTGGCATGTTAACTAAGTACAAGGGGTTGTAAATGTTTCTCACAAACTTTAAGAATATCTATACACAACAACAAATGGTTCAAACTAGCTTAACTGAAAAATCAAACAATGACAATGTCGATTTAGAAGGCAGAATTCCTGAGAGTTAATTTGTGATGTAAGGTTAGTTACAATTAGAATTGTTTATCAGTTTGTTTCAATTTCATCATCATGTCATCTTGTTGATGTTGACTAGTTATCTCAAAATATTGCTCACTACTACCAAAAAAAAGTTAAATTTACCCGGTGGCATGGTAGGCGGTACGGCGACATCGCCGCCGGTTGGGACCAGTCACTCGGGGTCGCCTCCGCTAGCTTCGTCGTTTGACGAATTGAGGTTAAAGAATGATGGCCTTCCTCTCAGTGGATTCATCAGAGGAATAACCAGGATTTGGGGCAAAAAGGCCCGTCTTTGACCATCTTGCATACTAATCGGCAATGCCCAACCTAAAATCATCGCTTTTGGCTTCTTATTCAAGGCAGATAAAGAGGGCTGCTGCAGGACCAATGTCCCAATACAGAAGGAAGGGGAAGGACGTGACGAGCTTGCTCGCCAAAGATAGAATCAAAGCCCCAAGCCTTGAACAGGAGCGCCTGTTCTCGATCTATCAGCGCTAAGGAAACGGCAGAATCGCAACGAACGATGACTCATCGGCGCGTTCCGTCTTCTTCGATGCGGTGCCAGGCTCGGTCGATTTCTTCACCAGCTTCGCTAGGTCGCCGGGAATTCGCCGTTTTCGGAAATCGACGGCGAGACGCAGATCAAGTGGCCCGAATCCGATGGAAGAGGAATCGCGGCGCAGTTCAAGTGAACCCGAATCCGATGGAAGAGGAATCGCATGACCGGGCGCTGAATAATTGCCCAACTATACTTTCCAAATATACAATAAATAAATAAATGTGCGATAATATTAATATGATAATTTATTTTAAAAAATATTAATAACTTTTAGAGAATTTAAATAATTTTGGACTTTATAAAATTAATTTTAGTATATATATATTTATTTATATATAATTTATAATTGTTCTGATTCACGGGCACACACAATTAATAGGATACCACATAAATTCTCATAAAATTAATTATAATTCTACTAAATAAATAGATATAAACAAATATTCATAAAAAATTAAAATTAAAATTAAAAGGACATCTTAAATTATACAAATAAAAAAATTGTCCCATCAAATATTTTATCACAATACCGCTTACTTTTTCTATATTACGGTAGCATATATGATTAACTATTACCATATTATTTGTAACTTTCATTGTTGTTATAAAAAAAAATATTGGATCGGGTAATAATTTGGGATGATCGGTTTGGTCCGATAAAAGTTTTTCATCGGTCACCAGAGTAAATCAAGAAATGCTCGCTGTAGGCGATCTAGAAGATCAGCGTCCCAGTGTTCGAGTCCCATTTGAAAGAAAAATTCTGTAAAATATGTCATAGCTAGGGATCGAACCACGAATATCTAAGATAATGACTAATTGCCTACCACTGCACCATAATCCTAGGGCAACTTTCATTGTTGTTAACAACAATAATTGAGTTGTAGAGTTGATAAATAATTTATTATGTGCTCAAAAGATCTGAGAGTCCATTCATGGTGATTGGTTGGAATAAATTATTGCGCCCCGTGATAAAATTCCATCTAGTTGGAATAAATTCTTGCACCCCATCATAAAATTCGATCTTCCACCTGTCATTTACTATTGAGTCATGATGATTTATCTACTTTGTATTGGTTGTAGGATAGGATAGGGTGATAATAGAGCGGATTTATATTAGGACTCGAGGGGTCACGACCCTCTCAAATTTTTAATAACATTATTTTTTATAAAATTTTTTTATTTTCTTAAAATATATACTATTTGAGCCTTTTAAAAATAAATATTTATAATTGATTTAATGATAAATTTTTTTATTTTCTTTTAACACACATCTAGAATTCAAATTTCTTAGAGGAAAATCTCTTTATTTCTCAAATTTTAACTTAAATACACATTATGTATTTCTGAATGATTTGAAAAATTATTATAATAATAATTATTTTCGTCACTTAATATGCGATCCTTTAAATTTAAAATTTTAGATCCGTCCTTAACCGGCCGGAATAGTTTTAGACCCTAAATAGCTATTATAATTATTTTAAAATGATTTTAATCCACGATAAAGTTTAAACAATACTGCCAGGATGAACCAAAAGACTTGCACCCTCTTCCTCTGACCTTAGGTGCCTTAAACAGCACACCGCCACACTTCAATGGCAGACCACCTAACAAGAGCTTCAGAAGCAACTAGCTGGAAAAAAGATATCACTCACTCCGATCCACCTCCATGCCGATGATCATGAGATCGAAGCAACATTTGTGAAAGATCTTCGACCTTCTGAACATTACGGTGTTTCGATCACCATGTCACTCCGCAACCTGAGAAAAACGCATTCAGCAAGTGCAATGTAACATCAAAACCTCATGGTTTTGCTCAAACAATAAGGAAGGCACCTTTCACTACCTGAAAATTATTTTACAGCTGCAATCGACACTTCCATCTCTCGATAGCTTGGTTCTAACTCCAACCGGCTACCGAAATGTATGATTGCACGAAGCTTTTTAAGAGCAAAATAGCTGGGAGTCGTATCGAGTTTGGTGCGAGACAAAACTGCATGACCCGCCACATTCATTCTCCTCACTTTACCTCTGGCATAAAACTCCCCCTTCTCCCTCCGAGCAACAATGCACAAGTAACCAAAAGTGTTGAAGCAGAAGAAGAGACCACCGACGACATGGAAGGCTTGAGAATCTGCACCATTCTTTTTGTAGCTGCTCGACTGGTCACTGAAAGTTTAGCTCAGCTAGCAGAAGCTCCGGGTCCAGCAGGTCCTCCAAACATCACTGCCATTTTCGACAAGGCAGGACAGTTTGGGACATTCATGCGCCTACTCAGGAGCACGCACGTCGGCGATCAGATAACCAACCAGCTGAACAACTCCATCAATGGCATAACGATATTTGCACCCAATGATGATGCTTTCTCCAGCCTTCCTCCAGGTACAATAAACTCCCTCACGGATCAGCAGCAAGTTGCATTGATCCAATTCCATGAGCTTCCTTACCTCGTCTCGCTAGCTCAGTTCCAAACGATAAGCAACCCTGTGAGAACACAGGCAGGTGATGTTAACAATGGTAGGTATCCATTGAATGTGACGGCCATTGGAGACCAGGTGAATATATCAACAGGAATCATCAAAACCACGATTGCACACACCGTGTATTCGGATGACCAGCTAGTCGTGTACGAGGTTGATGATGTGCTCCTCCCGATAGAAATCTTTGGACCGCCAGCTCCTGCGGCTGCACCTGCGCCGGTTAAGTCAAAGATGAAGGGAAGTTCAATTGCCGAAAGCCCTTTGGGTGCCGATGCATCAGCTGCTGTGGACTTGAATTGGGGAACATCAGGTGCCATCTTATCGGTAGCTGGATCTATCTTCCTCATGTGGAGGCTCTGAGAATCTTAAGTCAATGTTTACTTGAATGTGGAGGATTGAATTTGTTTAGTATATGTTATTGCTTCTTTTGGATTTGGTCATGTTGTTTCATTCATATGTCATCTTTGAATATAAAGAATGTGGCAGCATCTTATTCTTGTTCAGAAGCTCCAACTAATAAACATTGAGTCGAATTTTAATATAAATCATCCAAAAGAGGGAAATTTCACTTCAAAAGACATTTCCTAGTATACCACAAGATTTTGGGAAGTGAATATCGTGAAGAACACAATTATACTTGTATAACAAGAAAATAATATAGCAATAATTTGATGTGTTAGCTATTTACCTAAAACTTCGAAACTCTTTTCGAAATCATAATTATGTTCTTAAGCAGCAACCATAGGCGATTGCAGGGAAATCTCTACCTTACCAGCTTAGCCACCATTTTGCAGAAAGTACAAATTGAAAAAGGAGTTAGATGTGGAGCTTGCTTAAACATGAAACAATCACTACAACTAAATAGAACACTCTCCATAAAGCGGCATGTTTCATGAACACCAAAACTAATGATACCTAACAAAAATGGTCGGAATTTGCAAGTATAGTTGACAATATTATCAAGATAGCTAGCTAGTTCACAGGGTTACAGCTGAAATGTTGCTTTCATTGACAATTTCTGCCAAAAAGTCTACACCAAAGTAGCACTCTACTCTAGGTTCAACGACTAGTCACTAATTGCAAGCAATGTTCGAAGACAATCTCCCTAGCCAAACATAGTTTATAATGAAATTTCATTAGGATAGGTATTGTCCAGTTCAGCTGTTTCAAACCAAACCAAAACTTTAGATTACTAATTTTCAGGTCAAAACCAAACCTAACTAAAACTAGCAAGAGTACTAAGAAAACAAACTTTAATATATTTTGAAAGTTTCATCTGTATATTGAACTTAAAAAGATATCGAGTAAATCACATATTCCAGATCATCTTGATTTCCAACTTGTATTCTTAGAGCAATTCATATACAATGAGACAGCACAAGTTTTTGGTAGATAGGAACTTCCAAACAAGAAATAAAGGTTTTTATTTGGTTTTGACTCGATCTGAATTGAGAACTTGACAATCAACAGAACACAACAAAGTAAATCCTTGTGATACAAATAAAGTTCATTCATAGTTATCTCCTTCTTCATACAGACAATGGAATGATATCTACATATGCCAACCGCGATCAAAACTTTGAACATTTGATCTTTGAATCAGAGATAAAATATGAAAAACCATTCAAAAGAACAATCCTGATACAAACATATTCAACCACTGCATTACAAACTAACTTCTTGCGTCTCAAATATGCATTTGCTTAGTAAGCATATCTAGAAGCTGATGAACATCAAACGGAGAGAGGAATACCTGAATTGTCCCAAGACAATGGCTGCAGAGCCTTAATCTTGATGTCATATTTCTTCCACGCGGTCTCCCCGTTTCCAGAGCCGGAGTCGGAGCATTCAGGGCCAACCGGCGAAGAGACACCGTCCTCGTGACCAACGCCGACGAAATTCCGGCAGTTTCGGCAGAAAAATTTGGTCCTCCGCCTCATCAATCCCCAGGACTGCCAGGACTCGAAGTACGGTCGGCAATGAAGCTCCTCAACTTGAGAAAACCGGCTTCCGTCTACGGACACGAAGGAAACGATCCCCTTCTTCATGGACTTCCTGTACTTGGCGCCGATATTGGTCATGTAGCGATCGGCGGAGCTCAGGTTCAGTGCGTAGCCACAAGAACCGCAGCTGGGCAACGAATTTATCAGTAAAAAATCACTTTTTCGATCTAAACGTGACGAAAATGGATGATCTGTGGGTGAATTTCTAACCAGTAGGAGACGAATCGAGGGGATACGAGGCACTCGGACGCACTCGCGGCCGGGATCTGGGGTCTTCGAAGTCGCCGCGGAAAGCCATTGGCGGAGGTGGACGATGATGCGGGAGAGGTGTCGATAAAGGCGAAGCCGCGTTGGGCTTTTAATGAGGCGTTGGCAGAGGGAAGATTGGAGATGGGCGGCGCAGGAGTAACCGAGTGGGTTGCGCGGCGGAGACGACGGCGGCGTACGTGGGAACATGTGCTGGCCGACCTAATTAATTTAGGCGTTATCACGAGGAGGTTGATGATCGACGAGGGAAGAAGACCACACCTGGACTTTACGATTCGTGCTGTATGATTTGACGCTCGACAGCCATCGACTTGATTCCGCCGTGCGGTCGCGTGCACGTGGAAGCTACGGACAGAAGAGGATGGAGATCCACTCGCCGGAGTGGGATCCTATGCGGGACTCGAAGTCGTCGGGGAGAGCGACCTCATCAACGGCGGCGGAGGCCAAGAGTAGGCGTGGAGAAGAATGCAACAGCAAGATCGAGGCGGCAGCGTCGGTGAGAGAGGCCATGGGCGGCGAGGAGTAGGCGACGGCGAGAATACGACGGCGAAGTAGCCGCCGGGCAAACCGGTAAGAGATGGAGGTTACACACGTGTCATTCGCCTAGACCGCCACGTGGCATATTATTTTATGCAACCAAATTTATACAAAGTTTGCAACAATGCCCCCTAAATTTTATTGAATTTCCCAATCACACCGTCGTTTTAAATTGTCTATTCTTTTACCCTCAAAAATGATTCAAGAAGAAGGCAAAGGCGAGAAGATGGCCATAAGCAACGCAAACACTTAACCTTTCCTCGAAATATCATACACACTTTGTGCAAAACGATTGAGCCAGTCGATTAGGTCGTCTCACTGATGATGAAGTTGCATAAAGGAATCTACATGAATCAAAGTCGCGCTCATAAACATGAATCGTGGCGTATCGTTTGTTTGTCGAGTATAAACATCGAACCGCACATCTCTTGCGGCAGATGGCAGCATGGTGCAAGGCAAAGCACCTCGGAATACAATAAACATCGCCACAATCTACAACTACATTCGGAACACTATGAACACAATGCCTACATGGAAGAATGAACCATAATACTAAACACCAACGCTTCGTATCAGTGCGACTATACGGTCCTGGACTCTCGTCGAAAGTCGAGGTTAAGGTACATGTTCTAAGGATCACTGAAAAGGTTGAGTAGTAACAGCCATTGGGTCGGCGATATTAAACTTTTGCCTGAACTGTTCAATGAAATCCAATGCTATTTGTGTGTTCTCTTCCGATGTGCTTCCAAAGTCCCCGAAGACGAGAGACTTCTTCGATATTAAATCGTATCGCTGCATCTGCGGAGTTGTGTTCCAATTGTTATAGCTGACCTTTACTTTCGTGTGCTCCCTTCGCAAGTCCTTCCTCCATCTCGGAAGAATGTACTTATACGGCACCGAATAAACTCCTTTCACCGTGAGTAACGTGATGATATGCCGACACAAAATTCCCCGAAACTCAAACAAACGACAACTGCAGCTGATATCGAACTCCAACTGCTTGAAGTACACTGTGAAAACTACCTTTTGGTTACTCGTTCCATTCGTCTACCACCATGTCTTCTATGACTTCATACACGCCGAAAACATCTTCTTCTTTGACGGAGTGAACATAACAAAACATTTTCCCCTTGAACTCCTCTTGAATTTCCTTAAACTTACTATCGGTGTATGATTGCTGATATTGCTTCTCGATATTGTAGTGACTTATGCAAGGACCACAATACTTGAAAGAGTTCAAATCTTCATGTAATTCTTTCTCGACTCTAACCCTCAATGCTTTATCGTAGCGATCCAGAAACTGTTTCAGTGTTGTTTTAGAGTTTGTGCACCCTTCGAAGAATGCATGAACACTCTCATTTCTATGTACCACAGACATCCCTGCCCAAAAACTGTCTTTTACATATACCGGAACCCACTGATGTCGGTTGTCATATAATGTACTCAACCATGGATTGCTTTCGAGACCATACTTCTGAATCATTTGGCCCCAACTGAAATCAAACTGTTCTTTGCGCATCGAATCATATACTACCTGCATCAAATTGGCATTCAATGGTTCATAGTTCGAATGGCAACTCAACTTCCCGGGAATTTTCTTGATTATATGCCCTAAACACCATCCGTGCCGGGTCTCTGGGAAAACAATCTCAACTGCCTTTTGAATGGCTATATCTTGATCTGTAATTATAGCACTAGGTGCATTGCCACACATGCAAGCAAGCAACTGCATGAACAACCAGACGAATGTTTCAGCATCCTCGCCTGATACTAACCCGCAACCAAAGAGTATCGGTTGGCCGTGATGGTTCATTCCGACAAAGGTAACAAGCGGAATATCGTATTTGTTTGTCAAGTGTGTGGAATCAAATGTAACAACATCGTTGAATGACTGGTATGCTATTCGACTTCTCTCATCTGCCCAAAAGATATTTCTGATGCGGCCCTCCTCATTGAAGTCCACCGAGTGATAGAAATTCGAATTCTGCTCTTGCATTCGATTGAAATAGTTGCAAACTGCTCCAGCATCTCCAACATCTAGGCACAACTTCCTTCCTTTGTCAATGTTGCTAATGTAGTTCTGGCACACCTTCTCCAAGGAAGGTTCATCTTCTTGTCCTCCATATTCGATCGAAGAAGAAGAAGCCAGAGGCTTTGCCACATCAACTCCAACTTCATCGACTTTCTCTCGTCGCCGCTTGATACTAGTAGTAACACTCCTCCGGCGTGGAAGATACCGAACTCTAGTTGGACTCAGTTCATGGTTATGGTCAAGGAAAACAGAAGTAACTCTTGCAACCCCATCATCGTATACTCTCGCATTGAGCTTAGCATTGCACTCTATCTTCATCGTCAAGATTGGATTCACCAACTTCTCGCGCTTACATCTCGATTTCCCACCGCGACCGCATGAGAGTGTGACAAAATGCAACCTCCCCTGCTTGTCGTTCTTTGTCGACTTCTTGAACACCGGAAAACCTTCTTGATTGCCGTATGTTTTGTAGTACTCATACAATTCATCTATGGACTTGAATATCATTCCGGCAGAGGGAGGCTCGACTGCATCCTTCACTTTCGGGGTGTCATCTAGCTTAACCATTCCAATGTTTATGCTCTCCTTTGGAGGCGTAGGCTCGTCCATCTCATCTTCCATGTCCTGCAAGTATCTCAGCAACCAATTGGAAGAAGAACATGGGGGATCAAATGTTGCACTTCTGGGAAAACCCTAATTGGTAGGAGAGAACGAGCACAGCAAAACCCTAATTGCGAATAGAAAGCTTTATCCACAGTTTACTGAAAAAAATGGCGTTTTTACCTTAACAGAAGTTGAAATTGATGTCAGGAACAAGAGGGGCAGGAGGAGGTGACGCCAGCAGCTTCTTGCAACGAGAGACGGAGCAGGGGCACGTGACGCGGAAGGGGAAGAGCGGCGGGGAGCACGGAGGAACTGCCGATTAGTGGTGGAGATGGAGGTAGATGAAAAGGATATGAGGAGGAGGAGGAGGGCAGGAGGCGAAGAAGAGACGGTGAGGGCGGAGGAAGGAAGACGAGGTTCGTGTCCTGTGTTGGATCTGAAGTCGCGACTTAATCGCGGCGCAACTCGTACGTGTGTCGTAAATCGTGGGTTCGAGGAGGATTACTATTTCGGACCGTCGCCTCACGAAATTGTCCCATCGATGTACCTTCCTACGTGGCTGCCTCTGGAGCTCATATATCGTATGGGACCAACTGGGTAACATCGGAGGGCATGAGCGACGCTCGTCGAGAAGACCGCGACTCGTGCTGTAATTCGCGCTCCGGTCATTTCGCATCGCTGAAAGGGGGAGGAGGAGATGGCGGAGAACGGCGGAGGGAGATCAAGGCGACCTCGAACTAAGGCGAGGATGGAGGGTTTGGTCTTCTTCGATGCAGGAAAGTGAAGAGATCTTCCTCGAATTGGTGGTTGAAGGTAACCCTAAGCTTTATTCTAGTTGAAAGTTCTCAAGTTCCTCCATTGCTCCCGAAGAATGATTGATCTTATTGATTCATGCCCTCATGCACATAAGTTGTTTGAGTGAATGCTGCATCGGGCAATTTTTTTCCTTTTTTTTTGTTGAATGCAGATGATGTAAACTGTCTGACTATTTCGATGCATTAGCAATCGTAGTAGTTTTAGAATTCGATCAAAAACGCAACCCAATCTGTATTTTACCCTAGGATTTCTCTCTTTGCATGCACTAACATCGCACACGATGTCATTCGATCTCGATGTTGCTTGCATGACACAACCTTGATTCTGCATTACTCGTTCATGGCCTGCTCTTGCTGGGGAAACTTGATTTCCTTGTTGTAGTGTTCCCTGCTCCTGTGTGACCTGCATTGAACAATTGAATGTTTGTTCTTGGGTTTTTCATGCTTGAGACAGGGAATGGCAGTTACTCCCACCATTACCTGCCGCGACACATAGAAGTAGGGCAACTTTTCCATGTATGCATCACCTCATTACGCACAATAATCATCACCTCATTATGCGTTGCACGCTGCTGCCTGTGGAGGTCTAAGCGACAAGGTTCCCCATTGGTGCTCAGTGAGTGCCTATGGTATTGGCAGCTTACAACCCACTGCAATGTCCAATTTGTCATACTAAGGTAGCTTGCGAGATGTAGAAATTGACCAGGCTTTGCTTTTTTGATACTCTAACACTAGTGACCAAGGAGACAACAACCATCTCATGTCTAAATCCCTTGCATCTCCTAGTGCGCTTGACGGAGTTCTAGTATGAATCACTCTTGAACTCGTTACTCCTGTCTCCTACAAGTGTGGGCAAGCAACAATCCTGAGTTGAGTGATGTTTGTTGCACCAACTGGTTGTGTCAACACTTGCATGGTGAGTCGCATGCCATGAGGGGATCATTGAGATGTCAACTGTTGTCAAGTCACTTGATTCTATGTGCTTGATCCCTATGAAATACAACTATGTTGCAAACATAGGTTCCCCTGCCTCAGCAAGAAGAGGAAAAGTGAACCATGTACTTGAAGCAAAGGGTCTACTCACAGCGGTAATCAAAAGTGTTGTACTAATAGAGAATCATGTTTGAGTCTTAATACCTGTCATATAAATAAGCTGCTTTTCTTAACCACGACTTGTTTGGAATTACTCAAACTATCTTCTATGATAAAGAAGTGTCTTCCATCAACTTCTTGAACTAAATTTTAAGTAATGTTACCAAGACTATATACTTCTTTTCTAAGACAATATATGTTGATATTCAATGGAGTATTCCATCTGTCTTTTTGGTGTCTGTAAAGATTGACAATTTGGTGTTTGTTGATGCATGTATTTATAGACTTAACTTTAAAGATAACTAATTATATTTAAATGGTTAGTTTTATCTAAAATATAGACATAAGACTAGGTATGTCATCTACCAAGATATATCTTTTATTTTTATTTAACATATATAACGATGTTTTATTTTGTATTTGAACTTGTTGAGGCCATACTCTGGTTCTTAAGATCTTATGCAAGGAGATTACTTGGGCTGGTCTAAGCCTGTTATGACTAGGTGTGTAGGTACATGTCCAATTTTATTTTATTTTATTTTTTGAAAAAATAAACTCTTTTAACATAATCTTACTAATATAGTTGTATTTTTTGGAAAATATTTAGTAAATTCTTGTTTTAATATTTTAGAAACTTTTACTATAAATGTATCTCGTGTGTTCTTAGTGTTCTTTTTATTTAATATATCCTTGACTTGTTGGCTATTAGTGGGCCAAGTTGAACTTGACCAAACAAAGCCGCCTCAGTCTCAGTCACAGCCTAGCTTACACACTACTCAATGACAACTCTAGTTTGTGAGTTAGAGAAGCAGTCGATCAAGAGCAATGTGTGGATGCTCAATGGTAATCTATCATTGGGCTTAGGGTCCTCTTGAGGCGACTGCAATTAATTACCTTTATCATGTCTTGTTTTCTGAAGGGTAGGAAATGCAAATAAAAAAATCTTAGTTTAATTAAATATATTTTCATTTGATTTCGGCTGAAAAAAAACTATTCTCATTAAAAGCAGCTCAATTTTAATCTGAAATATGTCTATAATGAATAATTTTTTTAAGATCCAAGTTTCTCTTCTTCTTTTTTTATTTATTTTCTGTTTGTGCATTGGGTTTGTTCTCTCATTCAAACATAGTTGAAGATATTCATTTCATTTGTTGTTCTTTTTCAGCAAGCGAATAGTGTTAAAAAAATCTATAGGAGAACACACCTTCCTCATATTCATTTCATTTGTTGTCCTTTATCATGTCTTTTTCATTTGCTCTACTGACCATCCCCACCGAAATTTGATAGGTGAAACATGTTTCGATAGGCTTCAGACAAACATCATATTCTTTGCTTACTAAGTGTGCAATTTGCAGGATCATTGTGTATTTGTGTTCCCATGTTGTGCTAGTGAAGTTTGCCGAGCGAAGTGCTCTTTCCACATTATCATTTCGGATATGGGTAGACTTGTCCCATTTTCCACTCCTTAGTTTATTTTTACTTTTGTTTTTATCATTTGTAGGAAGTAAATTAGAGAAATAGAACACAATAAACTCGTGTTCTTTTTTCGGTCATATGTGAACGATGTGACTACTAATTTTTTTGTGATACGGATTCAGTTCATTAGGAATATGAGAGCATTAGTTGGACCCGTCAGTGAGCAGAAAAAGTCATATCCAATTGTAGCTTTTCTTGATCATATTTATTAGTGTGCAGAATTAGTGTTCTTCCCCTGTCAGCAAATAGTAGTAGTTTATGATTAGTAAAACTCAATCTGAATGATACTTTGTTGTTCGTATTCGATTACTCTCATTTACCACAGTATTTGTGAATTAGCCTCTTTAGCAAGTGAGAATCAGTCGAGTCTTTCGAGTTATTCATATTTTTGTCAAACATATCGTATGTGAAATTATTCTAATGGTATTGCTGATTCAGTGATTCAACTTGTAATTAAACTGAGTTTGAAGAAACAAAGTTGGTGCTGATGTGCAATGTGGAATTTGATGTGCTAGGTTTGAAACTTTAGTTTGTAGCTCATGAGCACAAACAAAACGTGGAGCTACACTAGTGCGGTGACATAGACTATTCTATCACCTATCCATAAAAAAGAAAGAAAAAATATTGGAGTAGGTAGCAGATGAATCTGCGATGATGGTCGGATCTTACGAAATTTTTCATCAGAGTAAATTAGAAAGCGCTTGCAGTGGACAGTCTAGAAGCCTAGCATTTCAAGGTTCGCGTCCCATTTAGAGAAAAAATTCCTACAAAATACACCGTAATTAAGGATCGAACTGCGGGTGTCTGGGATAGCGACTAGTCATCCTACCACTGCATAATAACCCTGGGACATCCTATCACCTATCTATGTACCAAGGACTAAATGTTGGACCAAGTAGCAAACGAACCTGGAGTAACCGGTCCAGCCCACGGAAGTTTTCCACCGGTTACCAGGGTAAATTGGGAAGTATTTGCGGTGGACAGTCTAGAAGCCCAGTATCCAGGGTTCGCGTCCCATTTGAATGAAAAATTTCTATAAATACGTCGTAGCTGGCGATCGAACCGTAGATACCTAAGATAGCGACTAGTTGCAGTATTCATACAAACCGGATCAATTTAATCGAATTATTCAAAATTAAATTAATCAATGTTTTTTTTACTAAGTGAACCAATTGAATTTCATTAATAAAATTCAATAAATTGAATCAATATAAAATCTGTTAATTTAATAAATAATTTAATTAATTAATTTTTAAAAATAATTAATATTAAATAATAATAATTTAATTGATTTAATAATAAATTAATAGTAATAATAATTTTTTATCCTAGTGCAACCTAACGTGTAAAGACGACAACTAGAACTAAACGAAGGTAAACTAAGTAGAGTGCGTGCTAGAATTAGAGACGGTAAACAACAGTGGGCACCACCACCACGACAAGCCCAGCAAAAGTTTACTTGAGCGATAGTCTGGGTCCAGCTGATGATCATATTAATTTTATTTGTTCATCCTATTCATTTTGCATTTTTTTTAAAAAAAACCTTTATTCCTGATTCCATTTAGAGGTTATTTTTAACTCGGATATATTACAATTTATACTCTGCGGGCACCACGCGCGCATCCATGTTCAAAGTGACAAGGTAAACAGGAGAGTCGGTCTTTCGCTTCCTACTTCCTAATTTAATTCTCCAGCTGTTTCCCTCCACATTGTCCTCATTTTCTTTCTACCCTTAACATCTAGAGGGATCGATTTAGTTTCATTGATATTTTTTTTTATCGACTGTTAAAATAAATCAAAAAGCACACTCTTCGTTGTACGTCCCGGGGCCAATTAAATTATTATAGTATTTATTAATACAGTAGGCATAATTAAATTTTATTTAAATGTTTTAAATTATAATATAAGTGCTATATTTTTAATTTTAAATAAAGAGATACACTTTTATATAATGATTTTGATATTTAAGATAAATTGAGGGGGTTAGTGCAAGTTTACATAGTATTTTTTTATCTGTTTTTTATTTTTATTTTTTTGCCTATAAAAGTTTCGGCGATCTCCCCATGCAAACGCCGCCGAAACCGAACCCATGGAGTCGATAGTGGACTGGCCGGAGCCCATCGTTCGGGTCCAAACCCTCGCCAGTGGGGACACTATCCCCGACCGATATGTCAAGCCGCCCTCCGAGCGGCCCGACTTGATTGCCACCGCGGCCGGACTCGCGAATGGTGTTCCGGTGATCGATTTCGCCTCGCTGGCGGACGGAGGTGCGACGGAGGCGGTGCGGGCGGCGTGCCGGGACTGGGGCTTCTTCCAGTTGGTGAACCACGGCATCGGAAGCGCTGCGGTGGCGCGGCGCGCTTGGCGCGACTTCTTCGCGCTGCCGATGGAGGAGAAGCAGCGGTACGCGAACTCTCCCGGCGACGTTCGAGGGCTACGGAAGCCGCCTCGGCGTCGCCAAGGGAGCCGGCCTCGACTGGGGAGACTACTTCTACCTCAACCTCTCTCCTCCCTCCGACCACGCGAAATGGCCATCCTCGCCGCCTCAATTGAGGTACGACAATGTGATCGTCGAAGTTTCAATTGAAAACAGAGGAATTTGTTTATAATGCTTACTTGGAATTGAATGCAGGGAGAAGACAGAGGAGTACTGTGGGGCGGTGGGGAAGGTGGTTGAGCAGGTGAAGAGGGCGATATCAGCGGCGCTGGGGGTGGAGGAAGAGTTCATGGAGGCGGCGTTCGGGGCGGCGGCGGCGGCGGTGAGAGTGAACTACTATCCCAAGTGCCCGCAGCCGGAGCTCACCCTGGGTCTGTCGCCGCACTCCGACCCCGGCGGCCTCACCGTGCTGCTGCCGGACGAGCACGTTAAGGGGCTTCAGGTCCACCACGCCGGCGACTGGATCACCGTCGACCCTGCCCCTGGCGGCCTCATAGTCAACATCGGCGATCAAATCCAGGTCCACTTTTTCAATTTCTCCCAATATTTATTATTTATTTAAGACTCGGTCAACATTTTAAAACATATTTTTATATATTAAATCTAATGTATTTTCTTACCCGTTATTCATTTATTAAATTAATAGATACGTCAATTTACTAAAAGTCAAAAGGACATCTCATAAAACAATTTTACCAAAAAAACCTTTTATTTTAATGTTATTGTGACAATTTGACAATTTTATTTTAATCAAAATTACTATATATAAAATATTATTTTATCAAAATATTTTTTAATCAACTTATCAAAATTAATTGAACATTGTCAAAATAATTTTAAAATTTTCAAAATCATTTAAAATAATTATACCAAATTACTTAAATAGATAGTTGATCCAAAATTATAACTAAACTCTAAACTTTAAACTCGAACACTATTATATAAAAAATTATCAATTTAATTAAAAATATTTAAATTTTATAAAAAAATAATTAGTTAAAATTATTTTAAAATAGTTATGATAGTTAATTGCAATTACAATAATATTAAAATTTAAGGTAATCTCTATTTAGTAAAAGATAATTATATTCATTTTTTAGAGTCTATTTCTAAGTTATATGAAGGAAATTAAATTACGGGATCAATTTATAGTCGAATGTCAAATGTCTAAAGAGTGTAAAGAGTTTTTTACTAAGGAATTGATTATCTGATTATAATAAATCTATCATTTTTTTAATTAATTGGGTATTTAGTAGAAAAAATTAAGATATTCTCAGGAGAACAAATAATGGAAATTGATTTTAATTAAAAGAATGTTCATACAATTACTCTTTGATTTTAAGCCACATTAAGAGTTATTTACAATATTTTACAGGAATAAAAATATTTTTTTAGGAAAAACTAAAAAAAGAAAATAGAATTTGCATGAAACTTGCAGGTGCTGACGAACGGCACGTTCCAGAGCGTAGAGCATCGCGTGATCGTGAACGCCGCCGTCGACAGGCTCTCCATCGCCTACTTCCACAACCCGGAAGATGACCTAATAATCGCACCCGCAAATGAGTTCGTGACACGTGCAGAACCCGCTAAGTATAATCCAATGAAGTACAAGGACTACAAGATGCAGATCAGGATGCAGGGGCCCGGCGGCAAGTCCCACATGGACATACTCAGAACCACGTGATTAATAATCAGGACGATAATATTCACCATTGTTTCTATAATAATTATTAAATAAAAATTCAAAATGAATAAAAAAATTTTAAAAACGATTTTTATTGGAACTGATAAAGAGAATCTTGTTTTTCATTTATCATTAAAAAATAATCATGCTGTCGTTATATATTTTTAGTTTTTATTTTTGACGTTTATATCTGTATGAGATCCTATTTGAGATCGTTATAGGATGAGTCATCTTTAAGCCCGTTATGAATTTTTTTTTTTGACAATTTGATCATAAAGAAAACTCTTGAAATCGCTACAATACTTTGTAAGTGGTTAGAATAGACCAACATAGATCTTAATGGGATCTCTGATGTTCAAATTAGCCCATGGATCAAGTGAGAGAAAGTCGTAGGAAAAAAGAAGTTAGAGATGTCTAATGAGTGTATTCTTGCATCCATGAAAACGGACCCTTTTTTATACCATCTCCAATGAAGAAGGTATTATCCTCTTATTCGGGTTGTAGGGTTGTCACATGGATTTATGTGTCCTATCCATGCATCCCTCTCAGTCGCCTCATGTCCTTAATTTATCATAGTATCCACGTTCTCCCCGACTACTCCATGTCCCTCGTATATTATGACGCCCACATTCCCCTCATTTGGGAGAGGGGATAATAACCACATCCAAAGGGGTCAAGAATGGGGTAAGCTGAGAGTGTTAAGGCATGACAGAGCTAACGAGGGTTGGGAGTAGCCGAATTGAAGGAGGTTAGGTGTGACCGAGCTAAAGGAGGTGGGAAGTGTTAGTATATAATAAAAAATTATTCATATAAGGGTAGAATTTGTCTAGGGTAGAATTAGTTTTTAAATTTATTATTACTTGTCTATATATATCTCATTTTCATATGCAAAATCTAAATTTTATGAATATAATTATCTAGCCATCGTTTATTTTCTTCTTTCTCTTGTCTCTCTCGCCTTCTCTTTGCATCGGTTTTAGATTATATTTGCATTATTTTCATAGTATCAAAGCACGATCTGGTGAATCAAAAATTTTAAATTTGGAAGGATTGCAATATCGTCTTCGAGATTTATGATTTCAAATGTCTAAAGGTCGATCATTATGAGGTTTCTTCAATGTTTTCTATGTCATGGTTGGTTTAAAACTGCATTGGTAGAAGAATTATATTTCTTAAATTTTAACCGTTAAATCGCCCAAAAACTTTGAGGGAACGTTTCTCGCACCTAGAGCTACATTTTGAACGGTGGAGATAGAATTTACAGTTCTTTAAATTCACTTGACGACTGAAAAATATAATTATTGATTCTATCTTCTCCTTGGAAATCCGATAGTCAATCACAATAATGATTCTTTAAATTTGGAGCATCCAATATAGCAGTAGTAGTTTCTCTTACAGATTCTAGAGGGACTCAATCATCCAATGTCACAATTGCATATCTTGCCAAACAATTTCAAAAGTTTCTTGCATCTCATCCATAAGTCATGTGTGTTTCTTCTCACAAAGGTTTGCCCTATAATGGTACCTCAAGTATACCTTCTACTACCTGGATCCTTGATTCTGGAGCTTCTCATCATATGTCTCCTAATGTCAATTCTTTTGTATCTACAAATTCTTCTCCTTCTGTGTCGGTCATGATGGCAGATGTTTCTCCCATACCTTAGTTGGTGTTGGCTCTATTTCTACATCTAATTTATCTCTGTTTAATGTATATCACATTCCTAATTAACTTTGAATCTTGTCACGTCAATTATGTGATTTTGGTTTCTCAATTTCTTTTACTTCATCTTCTTGTTATGTGCGGGATCCGCGATCCATAAGCAGATTGGGATAGGTCGTAGACAGGGGCATATATGTATTAGAACAACTAAAAGTTCCAGATGTTACAACATCCAGTGTTGATTTGTCTTCCTTTCAATTAAACTCTGCTTCATCTGATTTTTATTGGCATTCTCGTCTTAGACATTTTCTTCTTCTCGTTTGAAATACTTAGATTCTAAAGGAAATTTAGAAAAATTACAAACTCATGATATTTTAGATTGTTGTGGTTGCAAATTAGCAAAATTCTGTCTTACCTTTCAATAGAAGTATCTCTGTTTCTGTTGCACCATTTGAGTTAGTTCATTCTAATATGTGGGGTTCATCTTCGGTTCGTATACTTGGTGAATCCATTACTATGTTTCCTTTATTGATGATTGTATTCGCTATAAATGGGTCTATCTTATGAAACATCATTTTGATTTCCATGATATCTATCATATGTTTCGCATCATGGTAAAAACTCAACATAATGTTATTATTAAATGTTTTCGATCTGATTTGGGTGGTGAATATACATCTAATCTTTTTTCTGAACTACTTGTCTCAGATGGTACACTTCATCAAAGTTCTTGTACTGGCACTCTTGTACAAAACGGTATTGCTAAAAGAAAACATAGACGTATTGTTGAAACTGCACATTCTATCTTGTTGTCTGCATATATTCCTAGCGAGTTCTGGGGGAAAGTTATTCTTATTGCAATCCATTCTATCAATAGAATTCCATCTTTCATTACATCTGGTTTATCTTCTTTTGAAAAATTATATGGTTATGTTCTTGATTATACTGTCTTAAGAGTTTTTGGATCCACACATTTTGTCCTCCGACCTCTTGTTGAACGTAGTAAGTTTAGTTCTCGGTTTGCTCTTTGTGTTTTCCTTGGCTATGGCGAGGGTAAAAAAGAATATCGATGTTATTATTTTGTTAGTCAAAAACTATATGTCTTAGTCATGTTATTTTCTCGAACACATTTTATTCTATTTTATTCCCTCTAACACTCCTAATCTTAAAAATTCTGATCTCACTCGTATTGATCCCTTTTGTACATACTCTGATGATATGTTGTCTCATGTTTTCCCACAAGTAGACCACACAAGTAGACCACCCTAGCAACACTTCTTCTAAAGATGTTATTTGTAGGATTGACACTCATACAGATTCTGGTCATCATCCCCCTACTCCTACTGCTCCCCATAATACTCCTCTGATAGCGGATCCTCCTCCTCGTTGCCTTCAACGATCTCGTAAGTCTACTCAATTGGCTAATTTTGTATATTCTACATATTCTATTTCTTTTTCTTCCTTTTTGACTTCCATTCACCAATTGTCTGAGCCCTCCTCTTATAGAGAGACTTCTCTTGAGCTCTTTGACAGTAGGCTATGACGAAAGAACTTTCTTCTTTGTATCAAAAAGGTACTTGGGATTTTGTTCCTCTTTCTTTGGGGAAGCGTGTGATTGATTCTCGATAGGTGTATAAGATCAAAACTAAATCTCATGGGTCGGTTGAGCGGTATAAAGCTCATTTGGTTGCTAAAGGATTTTTCTAACAATATGGCATTGATTATGAGAAAACATTTGCTCCAGTTTCCAAACATGTTACTATTCGTACTCTCAGCACAGTTGCATCTATTCTTCAGTGGTCTATTTTTCAGGTGACTGCTAACAATGCTTGTTTTAAACAGAGATCTTCAAGAAGAAGATTATATGATGCCTCCACCAGGTGTCACTCACAATCTTGGTGAAATTTGTAAACTAAAAAGGTTCTTTATGGCCTTAAACAAGCTCCTCGAGCTTGTTTTGAAAAGTTTTCTATTGTTATAGGATCTCTTGGCTTTCTTCCTATCAGCATGAC
Source organism: Boesenbergia rotunda (assembly GCA_024364735.1). NCBI lineage: Eukaryota > Viridiplantae > Streptophyta > Magnoliopsida > Zingiberales > Zingiberaceae > Boesenbergia > Boesenbergia rotunda. The sequence continues at coordinate 111,703 of JAGFNQ010003483.1, forward strand.
TCTATTTTTTTTGTTCGTTGTACTTCGTCAGGTCGCACGTTACTCTCTCTTTATGTTGATAATATGATTATTATAGGGGATGATATAAGTGGAATAGAAGAATTGAAACTACATTTGGCTCGTTGAAATGAAAGATTTAGGTCTTTTACGTTATTTTCTGGGACTTGAAGTAGCTTATTCTCCTCATGGTTATCTTCTCTCACAATCCAAATATATTGATGGCATCCTAGAGCAAGCTCATCTATCTAACACTCGCATTGTGGATACTCGCTTGAGATTAATACTCGATATTCTTCGACTGATGGTGTTCTCTTGTCATATCCTTCTTTATATCACACATTAGTTGGTAGACTAGTGTATCTAACCATCACTGGACCTGACATTGCTTATACTGTACACATTGGTAGCCTGTTTGTTGCTTCTCCCATTTCAGTACATTGGGGAGTTGTGCTTCACATTGTTCGATATCTTCGAGGTACCCTGTTTCATAGTCTTCATCCTTCCACTTCTACATTAGAACTGCGTGCCTATTCAGATGAAGATTAGGGTGGTGATTCTACAAATCTTGAAAATTCTCTTATATCTTGGAAAAGTAAAAAAGTAAAATATTATCTCTCGTTGTCATGCCCCGAGATCAACAGAGTCGCTGGTCCAATATAAAATCGGACAACATCTATCCTGTCCGGTGGATAACTTAGACACACATACAACACATACAGTTTAATAATTGACCTCAGGCCTCAAAACAGATATATAACATAAAGAAATAAGTGCATCACAGTACTAAAATCGTAAAACTCACCTGAGCTACCCTCGGGGAAGGCGCGCCGTAAAACACAACCACAAAGTACAACAGTGGACTAAAAAATACAATACCTTAGCAAAAGAATCGCGATACAAGTTCACGGTATAAAAATGAATACAAAACCAAAGTAATCCTATAAAGGAAAATAAAATACGTGGAAGCACCAATCAAAGGAGTCGTAGGGACCCGGGACTGACAACTGAGCTATTCCGGCGACCTATCAACCTGAAAATAAAAACATTGTGACGGATGGTGAGTTTAAGTGGATTATGCGGGTATAGAGAATGATATGCATGGCTGAATAAATAGTTGAATAAGTTATACAGAAACAACATGATACAGTCTCAACAAGAATATCAGATTATACATAACTGAAAGTACCAAATGAATGTACATACCAGAAATTAGGCTATCCTGAATCACAAAAGGTTCGTATCATACAAGTAGGTGCAGAGTCATTAAATCACACATATATTATATCCTGTATATGAATATCAATCATATGCAACAAACAAGTGCAACAATCACAATCAAATGCACAAATGCATCATATGCACATGATGCAATGATATGGTCACCTCTGACACCCGTCCAGCCACAGAGGCATGTCATATGCGTCGGCCGAGTGGGTAGAGTTGTGACACTGTTCGTACTCTGTCATCACTGTTCCTGAGTGATCGAGTAGACATGATACTGGTGGAGCTTTCGCTCCTCCCGATATATATATGGGGGAGATATCTCTCTCATCTCCTCTGGTATATGAGAAGAGGAAGGATCCTTGCATGCTACCACGCTCCAATACCACTACTCATGAGCGGTTGAGCGGAGCAGTACAGAGCAATTGCTCACACACAATGGTATTAACTAACCCATGAGTGGTCGTGTGTGCATATCATGTACCGGAAGACGATAGGCTCAACCACAAGGGAGTCGTTGATCGCCGGCATGCAACAATGCAGGAATGGTGTATGACTCTAACACAAACAACCCCTACCAGGTCATTGATACATAACTCAACCTAACATGCACAAGTCGAACACATGTATCGTAATCTAATCATCATACATCTAGGTACACATGCAAGTACAACTAGAATTAAATCAATGCAACCATACAGTGGCATGCTATCCTATCTACCTACACATGCTCACGCAAATACTGTATAGAATCAAATAGTAATAAACGAGACTGTATAGAAGGAAATCAGATCATATCCAAGATCAAGCAATAAGTATCAAGTAAAATAACAAATGATAGCAGATTTAAGATAAATATAACCTACTGCTTGTAAATAAATAACTATGCATAAAGATAAGTGGATTTAAAAAAATAAGGAAGAAGTACCCGCCTCAAAATAGGAGTTTGTATCTAAAAGAGAATCTCCCGGTCCAATAATCAGCAATAAATCATTGTCCTGTATCAAATGACAGTTTTAGCTATCATAACAATTATTAAGTAGCTAAGCAAATCCATGAACCGTATTAGAGCTAACCTTATCATCTTTTCTATTTATTACATCTAATTAGATGATAGGTTCTTAATCACTTCACGTAATTAAAGTTAGGTTTAATCCTAAACTAATCCAAGATAGGGTTTGTAGACCGAGATGGAAATCAAAGGGATAATCGACAAATTCATCCACCACACTAATAACCCCATAACACCATACTTCAAAGATATAACCCATGTTTGACATATTACCAATACAAATCTAATAATACCATATATCTTATTTCCTTAGATTACCCAAACAACAATTCCACCATAGAATCGAAACCAAGGAAAAATTTGAAAGGAGCATTCCTAATTTTCCACCACATCATCCCACACTAAACACAATCAATTCCAAAATACAACCTCAATGGCAATGCCATAGGAGAGCAAGCTCTATCCTGTAGGCAATCCAAAAGAAAACTCAATCTCATAAGCTACTCACGGCAACCATCACAGCTCAAATGGACTAGGCTTACATGTTCCAAACTAAAATTAACTCAATCTACAATATCGCCCAATTTATTCACTCAAAGATCGAACCAAGAAGAACAAGATCCATGTAGATACTAATAGAAATCTGATTAAAGCCAATTCATTTCTAAATCCATCAAAATCTGATTCCAGAACCAAGAATAGAATTTCAAGCTCTCAAGACAGGACAGTAAGTCAACATTTAAATCCAAAACAATTCATCTAACTACAACCTAACTTAACGGCAACATCAAGAACAAAACAAGATCAAATTAGATCTTACTCCTGCACTCAAAACCAACCAAATTCAATTTCAAACAGCATTCCCTCTACTTCTAGCTCATGGCAAGAATTCTACAAGTCCCATGGATCCATCTACACAATCAACAAAACCGAACTGATCAGGACAGAACAAAATTCCAACATACAAAACCAGATCTGATTTGCTGAAACTCTATCGAACAAAAAACCAAATTCCAAGACAGCATAATCTAAAAACCAGAAGGCCATCAAGAACATATACCAGCATTGACTTACCTGAGTGCTCCGACAATGCTCCTCTGCTCAGAATCGTCGGAAACAAGACTAGTAAGGAAATTATCCACTCACAGCTCCAAAACTAGACTAGTACCTCCCCCAAGCCCTAGATCACCGAAATGCCCAAGAAAGTGAGATGCACTGCACATGCGCTGCTCCTTTCTCTTCCCCCGAATCTGATGTGGATACAAAGATTAGGGCACATCTCAGGGAACAGCTAAACCGAAGAAATCGTAATCTCAACTCTTACCCAAATCCGCAATCGGAGGAGGAGGAAGGCCCGACGATCTTGCTTGCTCGCGATGGGGCGCTCAAGAGAACAGGGCCTCCAACTGGTGGTCGCAGGGCAGCTGGTGAAGAAAGATTGCGAGGAGACGAAGGGAGAAGTCGACGTCGGCAGTGTTCCACATGCGTCTGCAATAGGAGAGTAAAGTGTCAGGTTGTTTTGATAATATGCAAAAAAGGTGGAACCACCACCTTAGAGGCCCCTGGTCCTGGCCCCACAAGTGTCCAAAGGGGGTAAATCACGATTTTTACTGGTGGGGTAAGGCGCATGGGGCCGAGAGGATTTAAGCCAGCAGGCCAAGTTTTTACCCCGTGTGTGACTGGTGACTCTCAAACCTGAGACTTCCGTTGCAAGCAGTCAGACGCCTTACCAACCGAGCCAGCCTGTGGGGCATTGGTTGTTTTGATCCGAGCGAAGAGGTGAGGATGAGTGATGTTTATGGGGATGCATATTTGCAATTTGCCCCCCCCCCCTACTCTTTCAGTTATCATTACCTCTCCCTTAGGTTTTGAGTTCTATCAATAAAACTCCTTTCAAATCTTGTCCATAAGTTTGGAAATCCTAAAACTCTTTCCGATAAGTTTTCGAAAAAAATTTCGGACCTATCTCCGAATTGCCGTATTTTACATTCTCCTCCACTAATAAAAATTTGATCCCTAAATTTCATCATCACTTATGGTATATGCTAACAACACCTATACCGTGTAAATGTTGACGGACCCTGACTATACGTTTCCGGGAAGGGTAACGGCCGACTGGAACTAGCTAGTGGTCTCCCATAACCACTGATTTATGGCCAACATCTCTCCAACTAGTACGGCAACCCTAGACCCCATGATCTAGTCGTAAATACCCGCTATACTCCATCCAAATGTATCTATGACAAGCATGAAAAGCACTACTCATATCTATCTCTATTTTAATTAAAAATGCATGAACAACACCTCATACCGCGAACAGTCGATCCCTCGGTCCGCTGTGACTCCTCTCCGGTAACAGTATAAACTCGTCCCGTCTCTAGCAGTGGAGGTGGCACTGCTGGATACTACTGTGATAAATATAATACACTCTAATAGTACAAGAATCTAATACATTTCCTATTACATTTTTCTAATACACTCTAATAATAAATATAATACACTCTAATACATTACATGGAAAAATTCAATATCAACTCAAAAGATAATGATCGTTATAATTACAAGATAACAATGAAGTACATTTCCTATTACAATAATCTTAATAAGCTTGTACGTGTCATGGAGAAAGTAGAGGAGATGACATGACCCTATTCTTCAAAATGATCTTTATCGTACCTGATAACATTGAAAAAAAAGTAAGATATTCATGAAATAGAACAATATAAATGTGTGATGCTCTTATGCAATATAATGAAAAGAAATAGTGTAGGCAATAACGTAGATAACATAAAACCTCTATGCTCTTATGCAATAATATTATTGAGGATCTCAATGATGTATACAGTATAAACAAGCATAATATATCAAATAAATCTAAAAAATGAGAACTTACTACATTAGAAAATGAAAACTATCTCTGTTATTGGAACTTAACTATAAGATGTAAAACTAAAAAAATATAATGGTGCATAGAAAATAAGATAAAAATAAGATAAGCTGTGAGAATTTGTTCTTAAAAGAAATATTTATCTTGTTAACAAAAAATTAAACAATCTCAGTGAACATTAAGAATTTATGCAATTTTAATGAACATTAATAAGTAATAAGAAAGATACCTCATTATTTTATTTTCATGCTTCAACAGGATATAACTGTATATAATAATAAAAATTGATGCCATGAAATCATAAAAGAAATACTTAATGATTAAATTAAGAGTTATATAAAAATTAAGGATACTCATATGTAACAAAGTGAAAGCAAAAATGTATACTTACATTTTCGGACAGTAAAACTCATATATATCTCCTCAATCCTATTAAAAGAGAATAAACAGTATTAAAATATATATATAAATTACACGATCAAATATGTGTTCTAAAATACTAATTAAAAGATAAATAAAATTAAAATCATACATAACGATCACCACCATCATCACTGTCGCCACCATCGCCATTGCCATCACCACCAATATCAGCGGAACTAGGAGGAATCTAACTTAGAGCGGAAAAATGTCCCAAAATTAAATCTTGTTTTTCCTGCATAATTCTCATTTGTTCATCTCTTTCTGAAATTATGCCTCTTAATTGTGAAACCTCATTCGTTAAGCTAGTAATATGAGATGAGACTACTGGTGGAGTGGAAAAGGATTTACGAGAAGCTTTATGATTTTTGCTTAGAGATCTCATTCCCAAAATCCTTCCCCCCTTCTGTCGCCCCCTCGCCTCCATCCACAAGTCCATATTATTACCAAGAGATAATGACTCAGATTCTAGACAAATTTCAAATTCGTCGCAAATTTTGCAACAATTTTGCAACGAAAAAAAAATTGTTGCAAATTTTGCGATGAATAATTATTTTCGTCGCAAAAGCGCAACAAATTTTGCCACAAAAATTTTTTGTCGCGAATTAGCGACAAAAGAGTTTTCATCGAAAAATTCGTCGCATATCAGCAACGAATATCGTTTTGTCGCAAAATTTATCGCTAATCGGCGACGAAAATTTTTCGTCGCAAAAATTTATCGCAGAATACTCTTTTTTTTGTAGTGGTCTCCGTTGGTCTCTTGGGTGACCCTGTCACTTGAGACCCTACAGTAGTCTTACGTGGCCGCCCTTGACCACTTCTCGACGCGCGAGCAAGTCCACCCTGAGTCCTACCTGTTACAGTGTTACCCAAGTATTACCAAAGGTACAAGTCAACTAAACTTACCAGTTTATACAATTGTCACCTGGAGATGTCCCGTCGCCGTCAGGTCCCAGAATACAAGTCACATCGTGAAAACGACTCCGAAGAACCAAAATGTACGCGCTTAGATCTCATCCAACCCGAGCTCCAACACCCACCAAATGGATATCAAATATAACTAGTCCGACAAATCTGAAAAGACTCGCCAAACCTCGGCTCTGGTACCCAGTTTCATGGTCTTCTTTATCCTTCCACTTCTACATTAGAGCTGCGTGCCTATTCAGATGTAGATTGGGGTGGTGATTCTACATATCATAAGTCTACCATAGAATTTTATATATTTATGAGAAATTCTCTTATATCTTGGAAGAGTAAAAACCAAAATATTGTCTCTCGTTCTTTTACCGAAGCAAAATATCGTGCTATGACCTCTACTACTACTGAATTTTTTTGGTTACGTTGGTTACTTGCTGATTTGAGTGTTTTTCTCTCGAACCTTACTCATATGCATTGTGACAACTCTAGTACTATACCATTCAAATTGTTCACAATTCTATTTTTCATGAACGTACCAAGCATATCGAGATTGATTATCATCTCACTCGACATCACTAGCAAAATGGCACCGTCACTTTGATCATTTATCTCATCTTCCATGCAAATTACAAACTTACTCACCAATGTACATTCCACTGTACGTTTTCAGTTTCTAGTTAACAAACTCTCGATATTTTCTGTTAAAGCATCGTGAGTTTGAGATGAGATGTTAGTATACAATAAAAAATTATTTATATAAGGGTAGAATTTGTCTATGGTAGAATTAGTATTTTAAATTTCTTATTACTTGTCGATATATATCTCCTTTTCATATGTAAACCCTAAATTTTATGAATATAATTATCTAGTCGTCGTTTATTTTCTTCTTTATATTGTCACTGTCCTTCTATTTGAATCGATTTTAGATTATATTTGTATTGTTTTCAGAAAGTAGCCAAATTGAAAGAAGTCGAGTGTAGCCGAGCTGATGGAGATCGAGAGTGGTCGAGTTGAGGGAGGGGCAGAAGTAGCCAAACTAAATGAGGTCAAGCACAGTAGAGCTGATGGAGGTCGAGAGTGGCCAAGCTTAGGGAGGTTGGGTGTGGACATTTCTTGGGCTCAATAGGCTGAGTGAGCTCAACTTAACTCGAGCTTACTTTTGACCGGACTTGATTCCAATTTAGACAGGTTCTGTAAAATACGGCAATTCGAAAATTCGGACCAGAAAATTTTTCGGGATTTTTCCGGATAGAGTTATGGTTTCCGGCCCTACGGAAGGGGCCAAGGGGCTTTATTGTAAAAATTTAAAACTTATCAAGGGTTTACGGGTAAACTCTTAAATTATGAAAGGGTAAATAATCTAACCCTAGAGATTTAGGCAGGTGGATTAAAATATATTGGAGGGTTAAACAACTAAAACCCCTACCCTAAGGGCAGGAGTGGAGTTTCTGAAAATTAGAAGGACTTTTCTATAAAAATCTCCTCACCTTAAAACCCCTCGGTTCGGTTCTGCTCGGCCGCAGCCAACGCCGCAGCCAAACACTCGATGCCTCCCTTCTCCTCATCTCGTGCCCTAGTCGTCGCCGAAGCCAAGCCAACCCCTTTCGTTCTTCTTCCTCCCCTCGCGAAGCCCGCAGCCAGCCCGATCCCTCCTCCGTGTGCCCTAGCCCACGTTCGACGCCGATCTGTCTTCTTCCGTTCGTTTGCAAGTCCTAATCGCAGTCGAACCCATCCGACGACCACTCCCTTCCTCTGAGCCATTGGACAGCTAGGGCTAGCAAACTAGCCGATTGAGGGGAAAACCATTGATTGGGTTTGGCCGGGCGTCGGTTTGGGTTGCTACCGGAGAAGAGGAAACCAAGCTGTGGACACCGCACGGGCTAGAGCGCGGTAGCTATTCAATCTCGGCGGATCTGCCATTGGGAAATAGAAGGTAAGCATTGATTGTTTTCAATTGTTCTTCGAATGAAATTGTGCAAGAACAGTAGGTTCGTGTTGCGTTATCAGTTTGGATTCTTATGCCACTGGGTGTTGTTAATCAGTAGGGGTAATGTCTTGGATCTGGGATTTTTCTTCTTTGTCGTGTGTGTTTGTTTTAGAGTTGAATTTGGGATGACCTTGTGGATTGAGTTATCTTTAGTTTGGAATTTGTAGGTTTTGGGTTGTGCTTGATGATGAACTTGGCTGATCTGGATTTACTGTGGTTGTGGTTGTGGTTTTGAAACTTCTGATCTTGTAGAGAATATGGTATTGCTCTGTGCCCTGTTTTAGGATGTGCCGTGAGCTTCCCTTTGGAGGTGAGTTGAAATTATTGTTGCTCCTTCTAATCTGCAGTGAGTTTTGTGGGTTGATATACGTGTAGATTTTTGGTTCTTGCCTTGTCCTTGTGATTACCATGAGCTAGGGCTTGTAGTAGTTTCCTCTTTCTGTTGGGAAGCCCCTAAGGTTGGGGATTTGATGTTGTTAAGTTTTCCTGTCCTTACATTACTGTGAGCTTGTGATTGGGTTTCATTTTGGTTTTATTTGGAAGTTATACCATGAGCAAAGATTGAGATGAATTAAATCTATCTTAGTTGATACTGGTTATGGTTTGAGATGGGTTTTATTTTTGGCTTTTGGAGCTAGGTTTTCTCCTACGATTGGTTCTTGATCACAGTGTGGTTTCTAAATTGGAGTTCAGATCGAGTTGTAGACCTTGGTATAGGTTCGGTTTGGATTGGGTACTAGTTTGATTCTAATTAATGAAGGAAGTTGGTTTAGCTAAGAATCATGTGTATTGTAGCTAAACCTATGTCCTTTAATACAGGGCGTTGATTGATTACCTGCGGATTATTGGACGGGAGGTTCTCTATTGATACGGACTTCACTTACTTGGAGGCGGGTACCCTTTGACTTATCTTTTAGATATTGTCATATTGCTATGCATGGTTGGTTATAAATAGCAGTAAGATTATACGCTAGCCTTGTTTATTATGCTAGTTCTGGATACTTGTTGTTTATCCCTGAGTTATTATGCCTATTCTGGATACTTGTTAGTTATCCCTGAGTTATTATGCCTGTCCTGGATACTTGATAGTTATCCCTGGGTTATTATGCCTGTCCTGGATACTTGTTAGTTATCCCTGAGTTATTATGCCTGTTCTGGATATTTGTTAGTTATCCCTGAGTTATTATGCCTGTCCTGGATACTTGATAGTTATCCCTGGGTTATTATGCCTGTCCTGGATACTTGTTAGTTATCCCTGAGTTATTATGTCTATTCTGGATACTTGTTAGTTATCCCTGAGTTATTATGTCTGTCCTGGATACTTGTTAGTTATCCCTGAGTTATTATGCAGTTAGTTCTATACAGTCTCAGGTATTGTCATATCTATATGTATGCTTAGATATCGGGATGTACCTCTTGCACTTGACCTTGAGAGATCTGTAGTTTCAGGCCAGTATACCTTGTAGGTTACCTGTATTTCCTGTTGTAGGATTTCAGACTGAGACCTAGTATACTGAGAACTTGGGGAGGGAGGTATGTGTATCTATCATACACCATCCTTGCACTGTTGCATGCCGGCGATCAGCGACTCCCTTGTGGTTGAGCCTAATCATCTTCCGGTACATGATATGCACGCACGGCCACTCATGGGTTAGTGGATACCGTAGATGTGTGCATTTGCCCTGTATTGCTCCGTTCGGCCACTATGAGGAGGGTGAGCGCGGGCGTGGTAGTAGCCAGGGGTCCCTTCTCGTACTGAGCCACGAGGAGATGAGAGCGGAGCTCCCTCATATATACATGAGGTAGGGGGGTGGTCTCCCGGCCAACATCCTGTCCACCCGGTCACTTAGGAGCAGTGATGGCAGGGTGTGTACAGTTTGTCACAGCTCTACCCACGCGGACGTCGTGGACGATATCCTGACTGGGACTAAGGGGTGACACATGTCATTGCACCATGTGCATACTTTGCATCGTGCATTGTTTGCTGCACTTGATTCTTGCACTTGTTTGACATTGCATATACTGGAGACTTGTTATCCTGCTTATATGTCTATTGTTGTTCCATTTGGTATTTATTACCCTCTTTCCAGGTTAGATGGACTCAGGTATGTACCTACCTAGTATTTTCAGTTCCAGTCTTTCCCCATTGTTGATATGAGACTGTATTAGCGGAACTCTTGTTGTTAGTATAACTTTCTATGCATATCTGTTGGGTATTCGCTGAGTTATGGACTCACCCCGTTGCCATACATATTTATTTCAGGTTGAGATACTTGGAGTCGCCAGAAGAGCCCAGCAGCCAGTCCCTACCCATCGTGACGACATGGTTATGTGTTTGTACTGGGCAGTGTATTTGTTTCATACGTCCTTAGCGATTTGTATATGTATTACGAGTGTGTCGTGTGCCCTAAGGGGTTGTTGTATTGGTCGTTCTATCCTAAGTCGGACCGGTCCGCAGCCAGTCCCTAAGGGATTGTATTGGTCGTTCTATCCTTAGCGTTTTATGTCGTGTTTATCTATTTTGGAGGCCCGAGGCCCAATTAAACTGCGTGGTGATGTTATATAGGTTATGTGTATGTGTAAATTGTCCGCCGGACAGGGGAGGTATTGTCCGATTTTCTATTGGATCAGTGGCTCCTAGGTCTCGGGGCGTGACAGGTTCGACCTGCTTGACTTAGACTTACAGTTCAATGCAACTCTTCACTCCACTAGTACGCATGGAGGTAGCTAGCTAATACCCATCATATCAACATTGTTATAAAACTACGAATTTATAGTTATTATAATATTAACATTGATAAATTGTATTGTAGCAACAATGAATTATAACTGATAAAAAAAAAATGATTAACGAGATTTTTCCAACCAACCTCGGGCGATCGGTCTGGTCTCACAAAAATTTCCCACCGGCCGCTAGGGTAATTCGGGAAGCGCTCGCAGTGGGCGGTCTAGAAGCCCAGCGTCCCGGGGTTCGCGACCCTTTTGGAGAAAAAATTCCTGCAAATACGCCGAACCTGGGGATCGAGCCGTGGATGTCTGAGAAAGCGACTAGTCGCCCTACCGCTGCACCATAGCCCCGGAGGCTGAATTATAACTGATATAAAAAAAATGATTAACGAGGTTTTTTCAACCAACCTCGGGCGACCGGCCCGACCACACGGAAGTTTCCCACCGGCCGCCAGGATAAATTGGGAAGCGCTCGCAGTGGACGGTCTAGAAGCCCAGCGTCCCAGGGTTCGCGCCCCATTTGGAGGAAAAATTCCTACAAATACGTCGTAGCTAGGGATCGAGCCGCGGATGTCTGAGAAAGTGACTAGTCGTTCTACTCCTACCGCTGTACCATAGCCCCCGAGGCTGAATTATAACTGATATAGAATACAGTATTAAGACTTCATGTTTTATCAATATTGATCAACATTATATAGTATAGATGTGCTTTAACTCTCATCAACACTAAATAATAGTGTATTATAACACATATAATTTATAACTCTTGTAATATAGATATTTAATTTTCATAACTTGTAATATAGATATTTATTTTTTATCGATACTGATATCATGTTATAGTAGCTATAACCTATAAATTATAATTAGGACATAGTCGAAATGATTAGCATATAACGTATTTGTAGAATACAAAACATAATTAATTATTATAACATAAATAATTTATTTTGATAAACATTAGTCAACGATGTATCATAACAATTATGATGTTATAGTTGTACAATAGTATTAAAAATAAAGATAATTTCTGAAAATAAAATATACAATAGTGAGATCGTTGCCCTTTCGATAATAAATAACAAAGGTATTTCATTTTAATAAAAAGGACAAAGGGTATTCAATTCTAAAAAATAGATAATAAAAAATACATGTTCTTTTGATTTTTACCTTAATATTGTTGGCTAAATACAAAGTAATTGGAGTCTAATTACTTTTTAAAAGTAATTAAACGATCATAAATAATTTTATATGAATAATCAACTCTTGTTGCACGAAATATAAATTAACTTTATAAAATAAATGTTTCATATAATAAAAAATATTTGATAATTTTTTTTAAATGACAAAAGAGTACCATTATCGCAAAAAGAACATTATATTTTAAAAATTATCAAAATAATATTTTATTTATAATTTTCTAATTTCCATATGAATTTTTTAATATGACAAAATTACAATAACATTAATATTTTATTCTCCCCTGCTTCAGCCGGCCTCTCCTTCAGCTCGCAGAACAACGCCACATGCATCGCCAGATTCAGCAACGTCAACGCCGCGACGCCGGCCACCATGACCACCGACATCACCGCCCCGGTGCTGCCGTAGAATGGCTGGAAAACGGCTTCCGTGGCCAAAAACAAGATCGCCGGGAGGCCCACTATCTGCCTCCAGCGCTCGGGATAACTCCGAGCCACTAGCTCGATCACCCTCCGCACCGCTGCCACGCCGCACCGGTCCTCTGCCACGGCCACCACCAGAGACAGAACCCACAGCGTCCTCAGGAATTCGCCGAAAATCATCGCGACCCCCATGGCGAAGGCGAACAAAACGAAAAAGGAGACGCCGGAAGCAGAGGAGAAGTCGACAACTCGGTTCTGCAGCCAGACGAGCGACAAGAGCAGGGACTTGAAAGCCAAGTCGAGCACGACGACGCAAAGCCTGGCGAAGAAGATCTTCACTGCGGATGCTCTAAGGAGAGGTTCAGAGAAGGAGTCGGTCGCCATGCGGTAGTATAGAACGTAGAGGATTGGTGTGAGCGGGACGAAGAAGAGGAAGAAGCAGAGGAAGGCGGCGGAAATTGATTCGGTGGTGCGTGGGAGGACGGGGAGGGCGAAGTAGTAGTTGATGGAGGAGGCGACAACAGGAAAAGGGAAGGCCGTGGCTTGGAGGATTATGGGGCTGATGGGAATGTAAGAGGTGAAGCGGGAGACGGAGGAAGGGACGAGGGAGAGGATGAACAAGCAGAGCGTCAGGTTCGGGTTGGATCGCAGGAGATCGAAGGAGTCGGAGATGATCGGCCTGACTGAACGCCGGTAGGAGTCGTCGGAAGCGGCAGAGGAAGCCATTGATGAAACAGAGAGCTTCAGGCGGAGGAAGAAGGAAAAGTTTGGTCGATTTAATATACGGAAGAGTACGCAGACATTTTCTATGCGTTTTTTCCCCCATTTTTTTTCCTTCCTCATTCATTTATTCGTCGAGAGAGATTTTCATTTTGGTCTGGAAGGTTTTATAGTTTTTATTTTTAACCTTATAATTCAATATATATCATTTTATCCGTATAAACAATTTATGATTAAATTTTGCACCCTTTCTTCGTCTTGTTCACTTAAGCTTAGCTTGGTGCATATGAACATGGCTAGGTGGAATTCAAGTGAGTATAATTATAATTTTAATCCATAAACATTATTGAGAATTTTAGTATGATTCTTAAATATTGAGCGATCGTTCAATTTTTCTTTTTCTTCTGTATACCAATTTAAGTCCTTAAATTTTCATCAAACAGAATCTAAATTAAATCTCTAAACATGAACGGTCAAATATACCCTCAATTTTTTATCTACTTATCTTTTATCATGATGGCAAACATATATAATATCTTCAACAGTAGGGACTAGCCCATGGAATTAGTATATAATGGAGAGGTGATTAGTTATGACTTAGATATCAACTAGGTTATATTTTATAAAAAAATTTCCTTCAAATGAGTGTGTTGTCATGGGATATTGAGTTTCTAGATTATTCGTCGTGAATGCTTTTTTATTTTTCTAGACTACCAATGAGAAATTTTTGTAAAATTTAGGGGGCGTTTGGTTTGCATTTTCCAGTCTGTTTTTCATTTTCATTTTCGGTAGAAAATACGATTCTCTGAAAAACATGTTTGGTTTGTATTTTCCAACTTTATTTTTCAGAAAAAAACATAACATTTTTAAAAAATTAAAGAATGAAAAAAAATCATCTTTTAAAAAATTAGAAAATATAATTTTCTAAAAAATAAAAATGACACAAATCAAACGCTTCATAACCTTTTCTAACCGTAGGAACTGAACACATTTTTTTTTTCACTTTTTGAATTCGTCCGAGCAGGGCATGAACAAAATCATAACGTTGACCGAGTAACAAGAGCAGTAGTCGACGACCACATCCGTGTTTACTTGGGAGAGTGGAAAGTAAAACTGAGGAAAAGTTTTCACAGTGGAAATCTTTCCATTGTTTACTTGGTTAAAATTTAAAGAGGGAAGAGAAATATAATCCATCCGCGGATAGTTTTGGAGCCAAAATCGATCATCTCAAAATCGGACGGAAAACAACGGATGGATAAAAAAATGACGCATGTACCCCTTTTCATTTACAAAATTACATCATAAACCAAAAAAAATAACGCATGTACCCTTGTTAACTCATAAAATTACATCATATACCAAAAAAATGACGCATGTATCCTTTTGCATTAATAAAATTACACCGCATGTACCAACCTTCTTTAATCATGGTAAACAAGCATGCAAAGGAAAGAATTTCTTTTCCTTTCCGTTCTCTTTCTATTCCCCTAAGTTTGTTTAATCCATCCATCATCCATCCTTTGAGGTAAACATAGCATAAGTCAGAGAGATTGAAGGAGTCGGAGATGATCGATTAATTAATATACGGGTAAACTTTTTCCATGCATGCGTTTTTTTTTCTTTCTCGTTGATTTATTCGTCGAGAGAAAATTTCGTTTTGGTTTCTAAATTTTAGTATTATTTTTTTTAACGTTATAACTCAATATATTACATGTTATCAGTATAGTTTACCATTTCGCAACAATGGAAAACGTAATGCCTTAAACCGTAGGGACTGAAATGAATTTGTCTCACTTCATCTCCCGGTAACGTGAACGTGTGGGCGATGCACTGATCATATGACGTTGACAGAGTAGCTCCCAGCTGAGTCGTAGTCGACAGCCAAATCGGTGTTGACTATCTAAACATTTCTATTAATTAAAAAAAATAAGTCGAGAGAATTAACAATGAAAATAATAAATAAATTCAATATGTGAAGAGGTGAAGATGAAAATATTTTTCATCATTTATTTATCATTTCGATGTTTTAGAATAAAATATTTTTCATCATTTATTTATCAGTATCAATCTCCTGTTCGTGAATTTGTTTTTATTTATTTGTTATTTTTAAATAAAAGAGAAATAAAAAGAGTAGGAATATAATTTATGATTTAACTATTAAAAAATTAGAGTGATTGAGCTACTGTCTCTAGATAGTTAGATAAATCTAAAATTTTAAATTTAGAGGAGCTATAATTACTAATTAACAAAATTAATTATTATAATAATAATCTCTCTTATCATTCAAATATTAATAATATATATTTAAATTCAATTTTCAAAAATAAATAAAAATAATAATTTAATCCTTCAATAGATTTGAACTAATATGTATTAGAAGAAAAATAAAATTTATCAATTATAAATATTTATATTTAAAGAGGCTAAATAATATATATATATATATATATATTCTATATTTAAAAAAATAAAAAAATTTATATATAAATAATATTATTAAAATTTTAAGAGTTCATGATCGAGGGTCGAGGCCCTCCCAGGTGATAACCTTCTCTCCGGGTCTCCAGTTGTCCTGTCCTCGTGCATCCACCAGCTCAATTATTTTTTGCAAGCTAGCCAATACTGATTTGACATGTCTTGCCGGCCCCGTCAACCCCGCTAATGATACCCGGTCCGAACAGGAGGTTGACAGAGAAGGAAGTGTAGACCTGCAATTGTTAACGCCGCCGTCGACAGACTCTCCATCGCGAGGCCGGATCCTCTGTCTATATCTTGGAAGTTACGATGATGAATCTATTGAATATAGTCGTAATTGTAATCTCTTTATATTCATCATCGAATTCGATGAAATTATAATACGACTATTCCGACTGATTCACCGTTATCCCAAAATATCGTTTAATTCAAAACGATCATTAAAAATTATCAATAGTGTGATCGTCAATTATGATAAGATTTAAAAATTTTATCTCTTTGGAAGTTTTTGGTCAATAGTCCGAGTCTTTGATTTGTCCTAGTCTTTTGCATATTCTTTTGCCTATTGAGTAGTTTTAGGAGATAATGGTTGAATTATTCAGCTGTAAAAGCCTATAAATAGGCTCTGTTCCTTTTCGTTAATCATCAATTAAAAAGGCTTTTGTGTTCTCCCTTGTCCCCGTAGCATATATTTCTTTTTCAAGCTTCTTTTATTCCTCTTGTCACGCCAACAGTGGTATCAGAGCCAAGTTCAAGAAGGCAGTAGTTTTTATCTTGCAGCAGCAAGACTCAATGACATCTGAAAATAATTTTGTGCAACCTGCGATTCCACGTTTTGATGGTCATTATGACCATTAGAGTATGCTAATGGAGAATTTTCTACGATCAAAAGAATATTGGCAAATCGTTGAATTTGGAATCCAAGCACCATCTGAAGATGCAATCTTGATTGATGTCCAAAAAATAGAATTGGAAGGGAGAAAGCTCAAGGACTTGAAGGCAAAAAATTATCTTTTTCAGGCAATTGATCGTCCCATCTTGGAAACAATTCTTAACAAAGAAACTTCCAAAGATATTTGGGATTCCATGAAGAAAAAATATCAAGGCCCTGCTAGAGTGAAGCGTGCACAGCTTCAAGCTTTGAGAAGAGATTTTGAGACTCTACAAATGATAGATGGGGAATCTGTCACCAGTTACTGTGCTAGGACTATGGAGATCAGTAACAAAATGCGATTTCATGGTGAGAAGATGAGAGATGTCACCATTGTGGAGAAGATATTGCGTTCCCTGACATCAAAATTTGATTATGTTGTATGCTCTATTGAAGAATCTAAAGACCAGTGGCGGATTTATGCATGGACTGGGGAGTCCATGTGTAAGTTTCATTAGTATTATTAATATAGTAATAATTGTTATTATTTATAAATAATAAATTAATTATTTAAGAAAAAGGAAAAATTATAAATAGGTGACGCAAGGTGTGCGGACTGCGGACAGGCCAATTTCCATGTGTAAGTTTTATTACTAATATTAATATAGTAATATTGTTATTACTTATTATTTATAAATAATAAATTA
Organism: Boesenbergia rotunda; assembly: GCA_024364735.1. NCBI lineage: Eukaryota > Viridiplantae > Streptophyta > Magnoliopsida > Zingiberales > Zingiberaceae > Boesenbergia > Boesenbergia rotunda. Next base: position 129,270 of record JAGFNQ010003483.1, read on the forward strand.
ATTATTTAAGAAAGAAAAAATTTATAAGCGGCGTGCAACGACGCAAGGCTCGGCGACGGCGCTGCAATAGACCAATAGTCGGCACGGACGGGCGGACGGCAGGTCAGGGATTACTCGCTTCGCGACTCCGGTGTAGTCCGTGTGGAGGTCTTGTGCAAAACTACGAAATTCTCAAATCCGATTCGAGAAAAAGGTACAATTTCTCTTCTCCTTAATCCTTATGCCTTATCTTACTCCTTAGATCTTAGGGTTTTGATTTTTGAAACCCCTAAAACTGATTAAGGTAAGAAGGGGGAAAATATTTTTTTTGGATGTTTTCACGTAATCATGTTCGTTTTTTTATCCTCTTCTCTTTCATGTTCATTTTTAATTTTCATGATATCCTTCTAAGTTTTATCTATGCATTGCTCTACTCTGTAATCTTTAGAAATTTGCATCTTTTGTTTTGTTTGTTTCATATGTTGCGCACGATGATGATAATTGATATATTGATATTCGCGAGAAATAGTATACAGTAAAAAAAATTGATTAATCAGTTACCTGTTACCACGTTCAATTATATTGGGATGTTTAATTCTATCTTATAATATTTTTTTATTCTTCATTAAAATAAATTAGAAAAGTATATATAAAAATCTATCTGCATAATTAATATTAATTTAAGTTTCTTATTTATTAAGAAATTTTAAAATTTTAAATTATTATTGAAAGGTCTAATCACCTTGGGCAACAGTATAGCATCATATGTTGAACCCATATATATATTGATATGTTGAGCAAGATGATATTTTCATGTAATATTGTTTGTTTAATATTGATATATTAAACTGATATATTGTTTGTTTCAAGGTTTCCATTGTTAAAGGTTTCATATACTTCCAATGAAAAAATCTATTACGATTGATAGATTTTTTCAAAAAAAGAGAGCAAATGAATTTGATTCAGCTGCTACTGTAACTCCTTCGACAAGCTCAAATGACAATGATCTTCCATCTGAAATTCCTCCTAAAAGATTTAAAAATACAGAAACTGAAGAGCTTTATCTCAATTCTTTAGAGCGTGATCCAGGATTGCGTCGACAAATTTGGGAATATCATCCTAACCAACGAGAGGAAATTCGTCGAGCTTATTTGAATCTGAAAGCATATCAACCAATTCTTCAACAATATCCATTAAATAAAAATATTAAGCATCCTCGAAAATTTCAGTCTACTTGGTATGAACAATTTCCTTGGTTAGAGTATTCACCATCTAAAGATAAAGCATATTGCTTTCCATGTTTTATCTTCAATAAGCCATCAGGATGCTTAAATCAAACTACATTTACTGTTGATGGATTTGATAAGTGGAAGAAAGTTCGAAATGGAAAAGCTTGTGCTTTCCTAGGTCATATAGGAAAAGATAATGTATCTTCGCCCCATCGTAATGCTGAAAAGGCATGTGAGGATTTGATGAACCAAACACAACATATATCAAGGCGATTCGACAATTTTAATGATGAACAAATCACAACTAATCGTCTTCGATTAATGGCTCACATACATGTGGTGTTGTTGCTTGCACTTCAAGGAATTCCGTTTAGAGGTCATGATGAGAAATCTAGTTCATCTAATCGTGGCAATTTTCTTGAATTTTTGGATGTGCTGACCATGTACAATGATGAACTTTCAAAGGCAATTGCGAAAGCTCCAAAAAATGCCAAGTATACAAGTCACGATATTCAAAAACAAATACTTCATGTGATTTCAGTGAGAGTGAAAAATGCAATTCGTGAAGAAATTGGAGTTGCCAAGTATTGCATAATTGTTGATGAAGCCCGAGATGAATCAAAAAGAGAGCAAATGTCTATAGTATTGAGGTTTGTTGATACTCTTGGATTCATTCAAGAACGATTTTTTGGGCTTATTCATGTATCTGATACTACAGCTTTGACTTTAAAGAATGCTATATATTCTGCTTTGGCTCACTACAATTTGGATGTTCAAAATATTAGAGGTCAAGGCTATGATGGTGCTAGTAACATGAGGGGCGAGTTTAATGGATTGCAAGCTTTGATTATAAAAGATTGTGAAAGTGCTTATTATGTTCATTGTTTTGCTCATCGATTACAATTGGCTTTAGTAGCAGCATCAAAAAATGTGATACCTATTCATCAATTTTTTGATAGATTAACTTTTATAGTTAATATTGTTGGTTCTTCATGCAAGCGTAATGATGAATTGAAGAATGCTCATGCGGATGATATTACACATTTGATTGCTATTAATGAACTCGAGACAGGGCGTGGACTTAATCAGATAGGTACTTTACAACGAGCTGCTGATACACGCTGGAGTTCTCATTTGAGATCATTGAAAGGCTTAATTAAGATGTTTAGTGCATCGTGTACGGTATTACTCAAGGTTATGGATGATGGACTTCCTTCTCAACGAGCAAATGCAACATCAGTTTATGATGAAATGACTTCCTTTGATTTTGTATTCATCTTGCATCTTATGAAAGAGATTATGGGGATCACAGATATCCTTTGCCAGAGTTTACAAAGTAAGTCTCAGGATATTGTAAATGCAATGGAGCTTGTATTATCTACTAAAAATTTACTTCAACAGATGAGAGATAACAAGTGGGATGATTTGCTTGTAAAAGTGAAATCTTTTTGTGAACTTCGAAATATTGACATTCCTGATTTTAATGCTCAGTATATTAACAGACGAGGTCGAGGTCGTACTCGTCAAGACAATTTCACAATTGAGCATCATTATCGGATAGACCTCTTTTATGCTTCAATAGATTCACAGTTGCAAGAAATTAATGGTCGCTTTAGTTCTGATGCTATGGAATTACTCATTCTTAGTAATGCCTTAAATCCTCAAAATGCTGTGGAGTCTTTCAGAGTTATGGATATATGTAAATTAGTTGAAAAGTTTTATGCCCAAGATTTTACAAGAGATGAAAAAGAGCAATTAGAGATGCAATTGAAGCATTACGAGTATAATGTAGTCAAAGGGCCTGACTATAAAAATCTTTCAACCATTTCAGAATTATGCCAATGGTTAGTAAAGACTAACAAATCTGTTACATACAACCTCATTTTTAGAGTGATCGTACTTGTGCTTACTCTTCCAGTTTCCACTGCTACTTCAGAACGATCATTTTCTGCAATGAATATTGTGAAAACAAGGCTTCGGAGCAAAATGAAGGATGCTTTTCTCTCAGACACGTTAATGGTATATATTGAGAGAGAAATTGCTAGAAATGTGAGCATAGAAGCCATCATTGAAGACTTCGAAAATTTAAAAGAACGTCGAATTCCTTTTAGTTAGAGAATTGTATTTGATATTTAATTACATGCACATTAACTTTATGTTTTTGAATCATGTTTGATCACAATACTGCCTATGATGCTTTTGGTTACCATTATATTTGTGATTGCATCATAATTGTTGTTGTTGCATCATATTCGGTGAATGTCTTAGCGATCCCAAAAATTATGATCAATAATTTTGATCGCTAGTTGCGCTTTTTCTTGGAGTATGCGGCCCCCCCATATAAAATCCTGGATCCGCCCCTGCTAAAGACATAGATGCTTTTTCTCTTGATGAATTGCAGAGCTCCTTGTTGGTCCATGAACAGAAGATGAACCGAAGTTCAACTTTAGAAGAGCAAGCCTTAAAAGCTTTTATCTCTAACCATTTCTCAAACTCTAGAGGAAGGGGTAGAGGTAGAGGTAGAGGAAGGGGAGATCGAGGCAATAGAAATAACGGCAGATATTTTGACAAGTCAAATGTAGAATGTTTTAGATGTCATAAATTTGGACATTATCGTTCGGAATGTTATACTAAGCTTCCTGAAGACAAAGACAAGGAAGCACAATTGAATTTTGCAGAAAATCAAGAAGTGGAAACTTTGCTAATGGCTGTTCAAGCTAATCAAGAATCGGAGTCTGGCGTTTGGTATATAGATACAGGCTGCAGCAACCATATGTGTGGAAGTAAGTCTTCTTTCTCTTACTTAAATGAAGATTTTCATTCTACAGTAAGTTTTGGTGATTCTTCGACTGTGAAAGTGATGGGCAAAGGTAGTATAGAGATAAGAACCAAGAATAGTTCTGTAGAAACAATTTCTAATGTTCTTTATGTTCCTGACTTGAAGAGTACTCTGTTAAGTGCGGGTCAATTACAAGATAAAGGTTATGTAATCACTATTCACAAGGGTGTTTGCGAAATTTATGATCCCACCAGAGGAGTCATTGCTGTTGTGCAAATGAGCTCAAACAGGTTGTTCCCATTGAAGATTACAAGTGTGCAATCTTGTTTGGTAGCTGAAGTAAGAGACCCTTCTTGGTTGTGGCATTTTCGTTATGGCCACTTGAGTTTTAATGGATTGAAGATCCTCCAGCAAAAAAAATATATGGTGATTGGTCTTCCTCATATTAGTATTCCTTCTCAAATTTGTGAAGAATGTGTTGTTGGCAAACAACATCGTTCTCAATTTCCTCAGGGGAAGTCATGGCGAGCAAAAGATGTTTTGGAGCTAATTCATTCCGACATATGCGACCCGATAACACCATGCTCTAATGGAGGTAAAAGATATTTAATTACTTTCATTGATGATTATACTCGAAAAATTTGGGTTTACTTTTTACAAGAAAAATCAGAAGCATTATGTGCATTCCAAAACTTCAAGGCTCGTGTAGAAAATGAAACAGGAAATACCATTAAGACCCTCCGAACAGACCGTGGTGGAGAATACTGCTCAACCAAATTTGAAGAATTTTGTGAAGTTCATGGTATTCGAAGAGAGCTGACAGCTGCTTATACACCCCAACAAAATGGTGTATCAGAGAGAAAAAATAAAACCATCCTCAATATGGTGAGAAGCTTATTGACAAAAGGAAGAATTCCAAAAACTTTTTGGCCCGACGCCGTGAATTGGAGTATTCACATCTTGAACAGAAGTCCTACACTTGCTGTTCAAAATATGACACCAGAGGAAACTTGGAGTGGAAGGAAACCAGCTGTAGATTATTTTAAAATCTTTGGCTGCATTGCTTATGCACATATCCCGGATGAGAAAAGGAAGAAACTTGATGATAAGGGGGAAAAGTGTGTCTTTCTCGGTGTTAGTGAAGTATCTAAAGCATATAAATTATTTAATCCAGAAACCAAGAAGATTGTGATCAGTCGAGATGTTGTCTTCGATGAAGAAAATAATTGGGATTGGAATAAGCAGCAACCTACTCAAGTTGTTTTTGACAATGATTCTGAAAGAGAGTCAACATCAGTAGTCTCTATGCCTGAAAATTCATCAGAAGCTAGTCCAACAGCTGCTGAAATTTCGCCAATAGTAACAGAAGCTGCTGATACAGCAGCTCAATCTCTTCGTCGGATTCGAAGAAGGCCTGCATGGACGGAAGACTATGAGGTAATAGAAATTGAAGATCCAATAACTCATTTTGCTTTATTTTCAGATTATGATCCTACAACCTTTGAAAGTGCTGTCAAAGATGCAAAATGGCGTAAGGCGATGGATGATGAAATTGAGGCTATTGAAAGAAACGATACTTGGGAATTGACTGATCTTCCAAAAGGGCACAAAACCATTGGTGTAAAATGGGTCTTCAAAACAAAGCTAAAAGAAAATGGCGATGTTGATAAATATAAGGCGCATTTAGTAGCTAAGGGATATAAGCAAGAATATGAGATCGATTATACAGAAGTTTTTGCTCCTGTTGCAAAACATGATACAATCAGATTGGTGATCGCATTGGCGGCGCAAAACTCGTGGTCTATTTGCCAGCTAGATGTCAAATCGGCATTCTTGCATGGAACTTTGGAGGAACAGGTATTTGTGGAACAACCCCTTGGTCATATTAAGATCGGAAATGAGCATAAAGTGTATAGATTAAAAAAAACTCTTTATGGATTAAAACAAGCTCCATGAGCTTGGTATAGCCGCATTGAGTCCTATTTCTTCAAGGAAGGCTTTCACAAATGCCCATATGAGCACACACTCTTTATTAAAGTTGGAGATAAGGGGAAACTACTCATTGTTTGCTTATATGTTGACGATCTTATATTTACTGGAACTGATGATATCTTGTTTCAGAAATTCAAGAAATTTATGATGGTTGAATTTGAAATGTCTGATCTTGGTATGATGCATTACTTCCTTGGCATCGAAGTAGTACAATCAACTAATGGAATTTTTATTTCTCAAAAGAAGTATGTGCAAGAAATTTTGGACAGGTTTCAGATGAAGGACTGCAATCCTGCAAGCACTCCAACTGAGTTTGGCATGAAGCTAAACAAAGATCATGAAGGGAAGAAGGTAGACAATACAATTTACAAGCAAATTGTCGGCACTGCGACAAGGCCAGACATAATGTATCCTGTGAGTTTAATAAGTAGATACATGCAAAATCCAACGGAAATACACTTGTTAGCTGCCAAGAGAATCCTTCGCTACTTACAAGGAACTAAAGATTTTGGGTTATTCTACAAGAAAGGTGAAAAATCAGAGTTGTTCGGGTTTACTGATAGCGATTATGCAGGGGATCAAGATGATAGAAAGAGCACTTCAGGTTATGTATTTATGTTGGGCACAGGCGCTGTATCATGGTCTTCTAAGAAGCAACCAATTGTCTCTTTGTCAACTACAGAAACTGAATTTATTGCTGCAACAGCTTGTGCTTGTCAAGCTATCTGGTTGAGAAGAATTCTTGAAGAGCTTCAATTCAAACAGATTGAAGCTACTACAGTCTTTTGTGACAACAACTCAGCAATCAAACTCTCTAAGAATCCTGTGATACATGGCAGAAGTAAACATATCGATGTGAAGTACTATTTTTTAAGAGAACTCAATAATGATGGAACGATCAAACTAGTTTATTGTCGAAGTGAAGATCAAGTTGCAGATATACAGACTAAGCCTCTCAAGTTAGCCACATTTGTGAGATTGCGTGGTCTTCTTGGAGTTTGTTCACGTGCTACCGTTGTTTTGCTTTAAACAGATTTCTACATATTTCAGTTTAAGGGAGGGTGATAAGATTTAAAAGCTTTATCTCTTTGGAGGTTTTTGGTCAATAGTCCGAGTCTTTGATTTGTCCTAGTCTTTTGCTTATTTTTTGCCTATTGAGTAGTTTTAGGAGATAATGGTTGAATTATTCAGCTGTAAAAGCCTATAAATAGGCTCTGTTCCTTTTCGTTAATCATCAATTAAAAAGGCTTTTGTGTTCTCTCTTGTCCTCGTAACATATATTTCTTTTTCAAGCTTCTTTTATTCCTCTTGTCACGCCAACAGATTAGACGACTCGTCGGCCATCATTGGCTAGTGTGGGACAAGCGAGACAAAGATCCTCCCGTCCGCTCCATCGCCTACTTCTATATCTCTCCACACAGATGGGATTCTCTGTCCCGGAAGATCTTTGTTCCGTCTGTCCCACACTCGTCGGCGATAACTGACGAGTCGTCCATCGACGATCAGACATTATTGATAATTTTTTATCGTTGTTCGAATCAAACGATATCCTGAAATAACGGTGAATAAGTCGGAATCGCCGTATTACCATCTCGTCTGATTCAACGATGAATACGGCGAGATCGCAATTGTGACGATACTCGACGGATTCACCATATCCCCAAGGTATAATTTTGTTCGGGGCGACGGCCGGAGGCCGCCAGTAGTATCCGAACCATCGTCGACGAGTGAGACAAAGGGACAGGGATCCTCTGTGAGACGGAGGATCCGACCTCCTTTCTGCAAGCCCTACTAATCGGTCCAACCAATGAGCTACATGCCAATGAAGTACCAGGACTCAGATGTAGACTGGATCGGGCTGCCAGCAAGTCGCCCGTTGACTTTCTAGCAAATTCAGGATAATAATATCTATTATTAATAAATATTTGACCATCATTAATAGATAATTTTGTCGGCCATATAATTATAATTTTATAATTATTTTCTACTCAAAATTTGAATCTAAATACAAAAAATAAAATTAATTTATAGAAATATTTTATATACTAAAATAAGTGTTCACGAAATTATAAAAAACAATGTTTGATATTTGCCATAAATAAATAAAATTTGAGAATATATCACAAAATCAAAGTGGCAGTAACGTTTTATTCTCCCTTTCTTTCAGTTCGCAGTACAACATCACATGCATCGCCAGATTCAGCAACGTCACCGCCGCGACGCCGGCAACCTTCACCACCGCTCCGCCGCCGCCGCCGCCGCGATTGAATGCGTAAAAAACGGCTTCCGTAGCCAAATATAACATCGACGGGAGGCCCAGTATTTGCCTCCAGTACTCGGGACAAGTCCGAGCCACTAGCTCGATCGCCCTCCGCACCGCTGCTACGCCGCACCGGCCCTCCGCCACGGCCGCCACCAGCGACAGAACCCAAAGCGTCCGCAGGAACTCGCCGAATAAGATAGCGACAGCGAGGGCGTTGCCGAGCACAAGAATGGAGAAGAAGCAGAGACGAGAGGACAAATAGGCGACAGCTCGACCCCGAAGCCAGACGATCAGGAAAGCGAAAGCCAGGTGGAGCACGACGACGCAGAGCCTAGTGACGAAGATCTTCGCCGAGGATGTTCTAAGGAGAGGTCGAGAGGCAGAGTCGGTGGCCACGTGGTAGTGGAGAACGTAGAGGATTGGTGTGAGCGGGACGGAAAAGAGGAAGAAGCAGAGGAAGGCGGCGGAGATTGATTCGTCGGTGCGTGGGAGGACCGGGAGGGCGGAGTAGTAGTCGATGGAGGAGGCGACAAGTGGAAAAGGGAAGGCCGAGGCTTGGAGGATTATGGTGCTGATGGGAATGTAAGAGGTGAAGAGGGAGACGGAGGAAGGGATGACGGCGAGGAAGAAGAGGCAGAGCATCAGCTTCGGGTTGGATCACAGGAGATGGAACGAGTGGGAGATGATCGGCCTGAGCGAGCGCCGGTAGGATTTGTTGGAAAAAGCAGAGGAAGGAAACAGAGAGCTTCAGCCAGAGGAAGAAGGAGAAGTTTGGTCGATTTAATATACGCAATGTTAATTTATAGGGATTTAAATATGAATTCTTCTCTATTTACAATCATACGAAATAATTAGGATTTATTTCCTTTATATGTTATTATACGAAATAATTATAGTTGATTTCTTTCTATTTATAAGTTTACACACTAATTAGGAAAATATAAAAAAAATAAGTTATACAAAATAAATATTTATTATATATGACAATGTAAATTATTCTCTTTCTCCGTCTTATTCACATTTTTTTTTGGTAATAGTTCAATTTTTCCTTTTGTGTTTATTATTATAATGTCTTTTTTTATAGTATTATTTTCTTCAATTTAATTATTTTCTATGCCAATTTAAATTATTAATTTATAATTTCATCGAATAGACTATAAATTGTAAATCTCTAAACATGAATGGTTAATTTATAGGGACTAAAATGAATTTTTATTTTTTTTATAATACATGTGTCTAATTTTTACTACCCAAATATTCTTAGAAGATATTTCGGCTCACGATCTAAGTCCCAACTCAAAGTTTTTCATTAAATTCAGCATCAACAGATGTCCCAAGAAAAAATTTAACTGTGACACTCCTTTTAACTCTGCAACATCATGACAACTGCGTCACATACATGAGGTTAAAAAATTATTAGGTAACACAAGGTAAAAAGTGATTCGCTTGTCTCTAACGTCCCTGTCAATCATTTCCAAAACTAATAAAAAGGAGATAAATCATAAAAGTTACTAGTCAAAATAGTGCCTAGCGCATGAGGAAGAACAAATACCTGACTTTACTAGGATTTGATATCCAAATCTCATAATGACAATATCATGGGTTAATCATCGGTAGCAGAGATAAAAATATTAGGTAACATGATAGTTTAATATGAGGAAATATTAATGGATGCAATGTTAATTATGAGAAAATTTAAGGGGGCGTTTGGTATGTTTATTTTTATTTTTATTTTCTATAGAAAATACGAATTTTAAGAAAACGTATTTGGTTTGCATTTTTCAGTCTTGTTTTCTAGAAAAAGATATAACATTTTCTGAAAAAATAGAGAATGAAATAAAATCATTTTTTAGAAAATACGATTTTCTTAAAAAATGAAAATAGAAAATGAAACAAACTAAACGCTCCTAATAATTTTTCATTATTTAATGGTGTAGAGGTGTCAATTCAGGCAGGTCGGATTTGTGTTAAGTCAGATTAAATTTTTTTTTAAACTCTCAATTCGAATCTGAGAGCTAGTGCGGAGCTCAAACTCGTCGGAGGAAGAGATCAGAAGGGATTGTCCGATAAGTAAACAGAGTTGCTCTATTGTTGTTGTAGTTCTGGTTGCTAGAGCGGTTTGTTGTCAACAGAATTCTTCGTCCAGGTTTTCTCTCTTTTTATTTTGGGTTAATTTGGGCCGGGCTGAAAACAAAGGTAAGGCCTCAATATCATTGTGGGCCGCACACATTCTTATTTCTGTTGGAAGATTCGAAATCTGTCCCAGGATTAAAATATAGTGGAAGGACGATTAATTATTATATCATACATCTACGATTCGATTCTAATTATGATGTATTTTATAAGAATTTTTTTTCAAATGAGATGTGAATTTTAGGACGTTAGGTTTTTAACTGTCCGCTATGAGTACTTTCTAATTTATCCTAACGATTAATAAAAATTTCTATAGAATCGGACGGATCGTCCGTGTTTAAAAAAACTATGTTAATCTTTTTTATTTTTTATTATTTTGAGGATTCGAAATCTGCCCCTCTAGTAAACGAACGGATAGGGCCCCGCGACTGGAAGAGTTGGCATCAAACATGATTGTGGGCGACTTTCTACCTTTGCTAGTGAAGCAGTCCATGCACCATCCCACATGCTCTGCATTATTATTCCCACTATCCACCACATTATTAATAATAAGTATTAAAGGATTTATGGATTGAGGCTTAAAAGTAGTTAAGAGGGACAATTTACTATTTACATCATTTTCGGGAGCTTCAAAAACTCATCACTAAGGCTACGTTTGGTAGGAGGTAATGTAATCCGGTCTGTAATATAATCAAGTTTGTAATGTAATGTAATGTAATCTTGATTACATTGTTATGTTTGGTATTGAGTTATATGCAATTTTTGATAACCATTACAAGTTGGATTCTTTTGTTTGGTGAAGGGCAATCCATCCTGTAATGTAATCAAGATTGACGACCGACAACCGTCGTCGGCCGGCGGCGGCCGGCGGCGGTGGTCGCCGGCGGCCGGGCGGCGGCGGTGGTCGCCGGCGGCCGGCCGGCGGCGGTGGTCGCCGGCGGCCGGCCGGCGACGACCAACGAATGTCGCCGCCCGACCGACGACTTTACAAGCTGTAATGTAATCCAGATTACGGAGGTTTTGGTTTGTAATCCAGATTACAAATCATCAGCCTCTTTTGTAATCGAGATTATATTACATTACAATCTTAAAGTGATTCCAAACAAAGGAATCCAACTTGTAATGTAATCTCGATTATATTACAGGGTGGATTACATCCTACCAAACGCAGCCTAAGTGTTGTCGTCAAATATAGTTAGGCAGCTATAAAGTTATGGTTAGGCAATAATAAACAATAATTTTGAAATTTCATTATTACTCTTAAAATAAAAAACTTCATATCGCACGTTGACAATGATTCGTGCTTTTCAGTTTAACTTTTTTATTTAACCAATCTCTTAAAAATAAGATACCCTAATACATATGAGCTAGCTATAAAATTGAAATTGTTGTGAGCTCTCTAGAGCTTCTTTAACGGTTGTAAAATCCCAATCAACTAATATTAAAATTGTGGCCAACCACTAGCTCTTCCAAGTTTTTTTATTGTCTATTTTTTATTACGATTTACTTGTTGCAATAAGTTAAAATAAGAATTTAAATTCAAATAGACGAATATTTTAAAGATCAACTTTTAAATATATATAAGAAGAGAAGTATTTTTAAAATTAATTTGATGAAATTTGCAGACTTGAATTATAAGAAAATAATATAAAAGTATTTAAAAATAAGTATGTTTTTTAATAAATATTAAAGTTTAGTGGATAAATTGTCCTAATTAAAAAATATTATTAAATAAATAAATAAGGCTTTAAACTCCACTTGTCGCTCTCATTTCCTGCGTCGATCGATTGAAGCTTTTTCTCCCCGCCATGGCCACCGCCGAGTACGATCTTCAGGAGGAGGAGGTTGCCGCTGTAGGAGACGAAGAGGACACCGGCGGCCATGTCTCCCCCATCGTACGCCTCGAGGAGGTTGCCGTCACCACCGGCGAGGAGGACGAGGACGCCCTCATCGACCTGTAGCCCTATTCCCTTCCCTCCTTCTGTTTCTTCTTCGTCTTCTATCTCCGAGATCGAAGATTTTTCACGATCTACGGATGATTTAGGAAGGCGAAGCTTTACCGATTCGACAAGGAGGGGAAGCAGTGGAAGGAGCGGGGTAATGGGAGCGTGAAGCTACTGAAGCATAAGGAGACCGGAAGGGTTCGGCTCGTCATGCGGCAGGCCAAAACCCACAAGATCTGCGCCAATCACCTTGGTTTCTTCTTCACCGTCATCGTTCCCCTTTTCACCCAAAGTTTTGCATTTTGCCTCACACGGTTGATTTGTGGATTGCAGTTTTGCCCTCGACCAGGATGCAGGAACACGCCGGGAATGATAAGTCGTGCGTGTGGCATGCGATGGATTTTTCCGACGGGGTGCTGAAGGAGGAGATGTTTGCGATTCGATTCGGATCGGTCGAAAGTGAGATTTTCTTTTTCTTCCTGTGCTTAGTTCCAATGGTTTGCATATTTATTGTTCTTTATCTCCATTTCTTTCGTTTTCTTGAGAAATTCTTCCAAAATATTAAGACTCAATGCTGAACTTAGAATCTTCGCAAAACTGACTCGGGATTAAAGTTAGTTGAATTGTATCCATTAGCTGATGGTTTGGCACATATTTGAAAAGGATAATGCAAACAAAAGTTCTATAGGAAGCCCCCTCTATAGAACTCTCATCTATGGGCATTCCTTTTTGTGGACCTCATTCATACATAGGTAACTGCTTCTGATTGTAAAATAATTACATTTTATGGTAGAGTTTGTTTTTATGTATGTGAATGAGATTGACAACAAGGAGGGGTGGATGATCGATAGAGGAAGATCGATCATAAACAAAGGTTCTGTTCTCTGTATATGTTTTTTGTCCCAGTTTTGTTGTCTAGAGCAGGAGTTGCAGTAAGAGTGAGACCGCTTTCCAACTCTACTTAGTGCTCCAACTACTAGTACAACCCAAAAGATTGGCAAAACTAAGTGATGCCACATATCTTTAAGGCCGACTATTTTTTAACTAGCGTACTTCAACTTGAGTTTCAAGTTATTAAGAGCCATGCACTTCAGTTTCAAGCTTGAGTTCATCTCTACCTCATTTGTCTAGGCCAAAAAAAAGATTGATATATATGTTTCAGTCTGAAAAACAAATTGTTTTGATCCGAAAACTAAATTGAACTGATCTAAAAAAGTTGAAGTTTTCTCATGTAGTTTAAGATATCTTGTTTCCAATTTTCCTTTTGGAGGGGGATTTAGGATTTAGATTTTATATATCATGATACCTCTAAACCTTAACAATATGATATTTAGGAATAAATTTAATCTTCCTTTAAAATTTTGTATTTTAAATTTCTGCAATTTGGCTTAATTTTAAGAGTTGTTTTAAAAATTTGAAGTTGTTTATATTAAATTTAGAAAAGTTTGTATGATCTTTTTTTTAAAATTTATTTAGGGATTGATAATTTTATCAGTCTATAAAAATGGTTAGGATGGCATGTAATTGCTATAATATTTTCTGTGTATTCATGAGTTTACTTTTTAGTGGTTTTGGGGGCGCAGTGCTACATCTATTTGGTATTAGTGTGTTGCTTTGCCAAATTTATTTTTCTGATGATTCATACGGGTCACAACCTCTTTTATATATCATGATATCATACACTAGATGAACTATACAATATTATTTTGCTATAAATTTATAAAGTTAGAATCTATTAATCTAATCAAATAACCTAAATAATTTTACCCGTCCTAATCAAATGCAACTTAATCAACTTAATTTAATTTTCAGAATTCAAGTTTCTGAATTATCACGTCCCGAGGGCCCGCATGTCCAATGAATATTGGACAACACCTCCCTGTACGACGGATAATCTGAATCCATTGTACATATATAATCTGGCCTCCATGGCCTCCACACACAACTCATCCAACAAAATAGTAAATAAATAACGAATAAAGATAAATAAATATCTATCGCAAAAATCAAACTCCATAATACCCTCCGGTCAGACCGACAACGCAAATACATAAAAAACATAACATGTACGACAAGTCTACTAAAATATATAAACTGAGAAATATATCCCAACCATAACTAAAAGAAAATTCAGACAAAACGAAACTACTACGAGATCAACAGGACCGGCTACTGGACTCTCCTGGCGACATCATTCTGAAAAGAAAAAATAAGCAAACCATTATGAGTCCAGGGGGACTCCACGGATATATAAACAAATAGATATGCATGGCAGTAAAAAGGTTATACAATAGCAGCATATAAGCAAGCAGATACAGTCTCAAAAGGGAACATCAGAATATATGATCGGTACACTATATGCAAAATATACCCGTATCAAACTCACCTGCGGGGTATGATAGTCACAACTCCCCGAACCTGAATGGTCACCATATCATAAACAAATAAAATCCCTCCTGTATATGCATGTTGATCCTGTCGAAGAGCGAAGATCGGTTCTCTCCCGGATGACTCGGTCTAACCAAGCCGACCCGGTCTGCTGCAGTTTGGGAGGTCGGACCAAAACAGAGCTCTCAATGTAGTGGAGTGGTGGCAAAGTGGCAGCGATCCCCTCTTCGGAGCAAGAGGGGGGTTTATATAGGGGAAGGGGAAAGGTCTCACTCGTGCGGGATGTCACATCTCACTAAAGATTAGTTAGGGATTAAGTGAGCGGCGATGTGAGACTGACACAGCAGTCTGACACCCTGTGAACCTACTCCTAATTAATTGCTGGGCGGCCACGTCAGATGACGACCACGTCTCTTAACGGAGAGTTTTGACGGAGCCCTTCGAGGGGTGAGACTCAAGAGCTCGACCTCGGGAGCTCGGCTTCTATCGCTCGACCTCGAGAGGTCGGCTTCTATCGCTCGACCTTGGGAGGTCGGCCTTGAGAGCTCGGCCCCGATCGCTCGACCTCGGGAGGTCGGCCTCGAGAGCTCGGCCTCTATCGCTTGACCTCGGGAGGTCGGCCTTTATCTCTCGACCTCGGGAGGTCGGCCTCGAGAGCTTGGCTTCTATCGCTCGACCTCGAGAGGTCGGCTTCTATCGCTCGACCTCGGGAGGTCGGCCTTGAGAGCTCGGCCCCGATCGCTCGACTCGGGAGGTCGGCCTCGAGAGCTCGGCCTTTGTCTCTCGACCTCGGGAGGTCGACCTCGAGAGCTCGGCCTCTATCGCTCGACCTCGGGAGGTCGGCCTCTATCTCTCGACCTCGGGAGGTCGGCCTCGGGAGCTCAGCTTCTATCGCTCGACCTCGGGAGGTCGGCCTCGAGAGCCCAGCCTCCATTATCCTTGAACCAGGTTGAACCAGGTTTTTCTCCGACCGGGCTCTCGTCCCTGGCAAAAAGAACCGCTCGCCCGGATCACAAGCCTCCCGTTCAAGTCTAGTCGAAGGAGGCGTCAAGTCCAACTGACTAGGCTCCCAGCCCGGTCGGCCTGACTCCTTTCCCGCTCTCCCGCGCGTTCCTTGTACTCTGAGTTAGTCTCCCGCGCGCCCGACCTCCCACTCAGTTATTCATCAATGTCTGACCACGCGTCAGCTGTTGAATGGATGCCTCCAGTATCGAGGCGTCGTGGGCACGACTTCGTTTGGCGTTCGCAAGAAGCTTCAGGGTGTGGGGAATCGCGCTGATCGGACGGTGGAGACTGGAGCCCGCCATTTCTTTCCTCTCCATCCGACGATCCTGGTTAACTAGCCGGTAGTATAAATAGGCTGCTCCCTTCATTTCATTCTTCCTCACTTTGCCTCTCGCTTCTTTTTTCGTTTTGTCCGACCTCCTCCGCTGACTCCTTGAGCTCCGGCGAACAGTGTTTCTAGCGATCAACATCTTACCCCGAGCCCTAACACTAGGTATTCTTCTCTCTGCCTAAACCCTTTTCTGCTAATTCCCGAGTCCGACCTCATGGCTGGCTCATCTTCTACGCCCGGCTCATCCTCTGCGCCCGAGCCGTGGTATACTACTACCCGGTCGACCCTGAATCTAGGGTCTCTGGAAACCCTCCGCCATGATTATCGCATTCCAGAAGATCATGTTTTCGCTCTCCCCTCTCCGGACGACCGACCCTAATCAGGCCCCGGTGAACTACTTTACTATTTTTAAGGATCATCTTCTAGCCGGCCTGCGTTTCCCTTTTGCATTCCTTTATTAT
>JAGFNQ010003483.1:146623-230733 GCA_024364735.1 Boesenbergia rotunda
TTGGTCAAGGTATTCCTTCTCCTAACCTTCGCCCTTTTCCGTTCTTCTCTTATATTATTCGTTTTTGTATAGCTGTGGGTCGGGGGCCAGGCGGTCACCAAGGCCCTGGTCACGAATGTTAGGGAGCGCCGGGCGGCGAGTACAAGATAGAGAGCTTAGAACGTCAACTGACTCAATGTGCTCTCCCGACCGGCGACAAAGGTCGGGCCCGACTCCTCAATGAAGTAATTTCCCTACGAACGCAATTAGCAGAGCACAACATCAATCTGGAACGGACGCATGAGGTGCTGGCCGCATCAGGCCGCCAACTCGATGAGCTCGGCACTCGGTTGGAGGCCGCCGAGGCCACAAAGAAGACTGCCCTCGCTAGCGAAGTCCGGACTCGTTCTGACCTGGACCGAAGAATCCTCGAGGTCCGCGACTTACAGCAAAAGCTGCGGGAAGTACTCACCACTCACCAGCGGGCCCTCCGAGACAAAGATACCGAACTTGCAACCTTGAGGGGTAAGGCGACCGAACTCCAAGCTTAGCAAGAAGCCTTTCAGGCTTTAGAAGCACGGCTGGTAAGCAAGGAGGCAAGTCTGTCGGCCAAGGACGCCCAACTTAAGGAGCGAGACGCTGAGGTGGCCCGCTTGCAGAAAGAGCTAGCCGACTTCAAGGCCGGGGAACAGCCCGGATCGAACAAGCTAGATTGGCTTACATTCAGTCCCAGCCCTTCCGGAAGGAGGTGACCCAGAAGATCGTGGGTATGATGAGACATGGGGCAGAGGGCGCACTGCAACAACTACTGGAGGCCGGTCATCTCCCTCCTGACACGCTTCCCAACGTGGTGAGTCTATCCTTGATCAAGGCCTCACTCCCCCCTGACGCCTTCCCAAAATTTACTTAACTTATCATACCGCTCTCTTTATTCAAACTGACTATCGACCTGCTTCTGCTCGGCCTCTCGGCCTTTGCAATTTTGTAATAGTATCTGACTCCTTCTCGGCTCGGTTTGCGTTACGCCCGGGCTTTTTCTTATTTTGAACAATTTATCCTTTCCTTTACTTTATTTGATTGTTTGTGACGCGTTCGGTTTTCTCTAAGGGTCGTCCACTCGGCGTATTCGCTTTATTCATTGGAGTAGACCCCATTAGGTCGAGCGATGAGATTCCCCTAGGGGCCGACCGTGGAAGACCTCTGTGTCGTCCAGCGTTTAACTAGATCCACGCCCGAGCTTAGAGGTACCATGGGGCCAGGTCCTAGCCCGGACCCGGGGGTATTATTAAGTCGGTTCGACGTCTGGGCCCGGCCCGGTTACCCCATTAGGTCGGCCTTTCGTTTATGATGCGTGAGACCCTCGCTAAGTGTTGCTTATGCAAATCGTTCGGATCATTCCGCGGAGGCCGGCGTTTATGCCTAGCGACGAAGTCTCGATTATTGTCGATTGCTTGGGGTGTTCATCCTGATCTCCTTAGTTCAATCTTTTTGGCCAATTCGAAAATGTGGCTAAGTGTCAGGCGCTCGGGCGACTCGTGTTATCAGTCTTCCAACCTGACCCTTTTCCAAGCTTGATATTACGGCTTGAACGGGCCGGTGTCCTAACTCAGCGATTTTGCGCGGTCGGGTCGGCACCCTGACTCGGCGATTTGGCTCGGTCGGGTCGGCACCCTGACTCGGCGATTTGGCTCAGTCGGGCCGGCACCCTGACTCGGCGATTTGGCTCAGTCGGGTCGGCACCCTGACTCGACGATTTGGCTCAGTCGGGTCGGCACCCTGACTCGGCGATTTGGCTCAGTCGGGTCGGCACCCTGACTCGGCGATTTGGCTCAGTCGGGTCGGCACCCTGACTCGGCGATTTGGCTCAGTCGGGTCGGCACCCTGACTCGGCGATTTGGCTCAGTCGGGTCGGCACCCTGACTCGGCGATTTGGCTCAGTCGGGTCGGCACCCTGACTCGGCGATTAGTTTAGTTCCCTTCGAGTTAACCTTATCAACAAGGGCCAAGTTATTTAGTGTGTTTTGGTTCGTTCAGATCCACCTCATCTAAGCAGATCTGTTGTTTATTAGGACGTGGAGAGCCACGCCTCGACAGCAGATATCATGGCAAGATGTCATTTCATACTCCCCTGAGTAAGAGTCTGGACACCGTCCGACTTACCTCTGGTCGAGCGTGGACCGCCACGCCCGACCGGGCCCGACCACACGTGGGGCGCCACGCCTGATCGGCGCCGGGTCCGGTGGGTGCGTGATAGTGATCTCACTTATAACTTGTCTTAGCAAGAGTCTGGACACCGTCCGACTTACCTCAGGTCGGACGTGGACCGCCACGCCCGACCGGGCCCGACCGAACGTGGAACGCCACGCCCGATCGCGGCGGGTCCGGTGGGTGTGTGAGAGCAAGCTCACTTATAACTTGCCTTAGCAAGAGTCCGAACACCGTCCGACTTACCTCAGGTCGAACGTGGACCGCCACGCCCGACTGGGCCCGACCGAACGTGGAACGCCACGCCCGATCGGCGCCGTGTCCGGTGGGTGCGTGAGAGCAGACTCACTTATAACTTGCTTGAGCAAGAGTCTGGACACCGTCCGACTTACCTCAGGTCGAACGTGGACCGCCACGCCCGACCGGGCCCGACCGAACGTGGAACGCCACGCCCGATCGGCGCCGGGTCCGGTGGGTGCGTGAGAGCAGCTCACTTATAACTTGCTTGAGCAAGAGTCTGGACACCGTCCGACTTACCTCAGGTCGAACGTGGACCGCCACGCCCGACCGGGCCCGACCGAACGTGGAACGCCACGCCCGATCGGCGCCGGGTCCGGTGGGTGCGTGAGAGCAAGCTCACTTATAACTTTCAGGGATGATCTTATCCGCAGAGTTAGAGTTTTTGCTATCTTTTCTTCCAAGTACAGTTACAAGAATCATTCCGCTCCTCTCTCCTCACGGTACAACTTCAGATGTACTGCACTCCAAGGTCTTCCGAGTCGTCTTCCTTGAGCGTCTTGTAGATAATAGGCTCCCGACCCCAACGCCTCGACCACCAGGAACGGGCCACTCCATGGAGGCTCCAGCTTGCCTACTTCTCCAACTGGCTTGACTCTTTTCCATACCTTGTCCCCGACCTGGAAGTGTCGGGGTATAACTTTCTGGTTGTATCGGTTCCGCATCCTCTGCTGGTAAGCGGCCATGCGGACGGTAGCCTTAGCTCGGACCTCCTCAATCAGATCTAGCTCAGCTCGTCTCTTCTCTGCGTTGTCTTCCCCATATAAACGTCTCCTGTCCGATTCACAGCCGACCTCCATGGGGACTACTGCTTCACTGCCATAGACCAACTGGAAGGGTGTGCATCCCGACCCCTCTTTGGGCGTGGTGCGAAGGGCCCACAGGACCCCTGGCAACTCATCCACCCAGGATCCGCCGACCTGATCCAACTTAACTTTGAGCCCCTTCAGAATCTCTCTATTGGCTACTTCGGCCTGACCATTACTCTGGGGGTATGCCACGGAAGTGAAGGCCTGTTTGATCCCAAATTCCTTGCACCAATTTCTGATAATCCGACCCTGAAACTGCCGACCATTGTCTGACACCAGCTTATGAGGTATGCCATACCGGCACAAAATGTTCTGCCAAAGGAATTTCTTCACTGCTTGCTCAGTGATCCGAGCCAGGGCTTCTGCCTCGACCCACTTGGAAAAGTAATCTACTGCTACCAATAGGAATTGCTTTTGACCGGCCGCTCTGGGGAAGGGTCCCACTATATCCATGCCCCACTGATCAAAGGGACATGATGCAACGGATGCTCGCAACATCTCCACTGGTCGGTGAGACAAATTCTGGTACTTCTGACAAGAAAGACAGGAAGAGGCCATCCTCTCGCATCCTTTTGAAGGGTCGGCCAAAAGTAACCGGCCAGCAGGACCTTCCGAGCCATGGACCGACCTCCTGAATGATTTCCGCAGCACCCCAAATGCACTTCTCTAAGTACATAATCCGCGTCTTCTTTTCCAAGGCATCTGGCTAGAGGTCGGGAAAAAGCCCGCTTGTACAACGCGTCCCCTATCAGGGTGAACCGGGCTGCTCTGATCTTCAGCATTCTAGCTTGCCCGGGGTTGCCTGGGAGAGTCCCCTCCTTCAGGTAGGCGATGAATGGAGCTCTCCAATCCCCCTCTATCTCCATTTCGGCTTCTCTCTCGACCTGAGCCACCAGCATGACTTGAGGTGAAGGTTTGGGGAAGACCCACGGACGGACAGAGCTGGCCAGTCGGGCTAACTCATCTGCCTTGGCATTGTCCCCTCGGGGGATCTGTGTAATCTGAACTTCTTGAAATTCTGCTTGCAACTGTTGATAGGCCTCTACGTAAGCCTGTAACTTCTCATCGTTCACTTCAAACCGCCCAGCCACCTGTGAGTCACTAATTGGGAATCAGAATGCAAGATGACCCGAGTGGCCCCGACCTGTCTGGCTGCTTGGAGGCCTGCTAGAAGGGCTTCGTATTCTGCTTGATTATTGGTAGCATGATACTCTAGGCGCACCGCCAAATGAATGGGGTCTCCCTTGGGGGACATCAATAAGATCCCAACGCCACTCCCTGCCCGGGTGGCTGACCCGTCCACATATATTTTCCAGACCTTCTCCTCTTCCTCTGCATGCAGTTCGCTTAAGAAGTCTGCTAAGGCCTGAGCTTTGATTGCAGTTCTGGGCTGATACTGAATGTCATATTCGCTCAGTTCAGTAGTCCACTTGACCATCCGACCTGAGACTTCAGGGTTGATCAAGACCTTCCCGAGTGTGCTATTGGTCAGCACTCGGATAGGGTGAGCCAGGAAATAGGGTCGCAATCGCCGAGCCATCAACACAAGGACATAAGCTAATTTCTCGAGTGTAGTATACCTACACTCGGCCTCTTTAAATAAGTGCCCAAAGAAATAGACCGGCTGCTGCTCGGTCTCTTTCTGGGTTACAAGCACAGCACTCGCAGCTTCCTCAGTAGCTGACAAGTAAATGTACAAGGGCTCTCCTTCCTGGGGCTTGGCTAGTATTGGCAGACTGACTAAGTATGCCTTCAATTCCTCGAAAGCTCGGTCACATTCGGCATCCCACTGGAATTTGGAGGCCTTGCGCAGGATCTTGAAAAATGGCAGGCTTCGATCGGCCGACCTGGAGATGAACCGGGATAAGGCCGTGATCCTTCCGGTCAGGCGCTGGACTTCCCTTAGATTTTTGGGCGGCGGCATATCCAGCAGGGCTTTTACTTTACCCGGATTGGCTTCTATTCCACGCTCGGTCAGGATGTAGCCCAGGAATTTTCCGCTCTTGGCCCCGAACAGACATTTGGCCGGATTGAGTTTGAGGCCATACCTTCGCAGGGTGCAACAAGTTTCTTGTACATCTGCAATGAGGTCGGCAGCCCGGGCAGACTTGATGAGAATGTCATCAACGTATACTTCTACATTCCTGCCGAGCTTCTCCTTAAAGACTTTATTCATCAGCCTCTGATAAGTTGCCCCTGCGTTCTTAAGTCCGAAGGGTATAACTGTGTAGCAGTAGGTACCCTCGGCAGTGACAAAGCTGACCTTCTCTTGATCACCCGGATACAGGGGGACTTGGTGATATCCCTGATAAGCATCAAGCATGCAAATAAGTTCGCTTCCCGCAGTGGAGTCCACCATCTGATCTATTCGGGGAAGCGGGTAACAGTCCTTGGGGCAGGCTTTGTTCAAATCTCTGAAGTCAATGCAGATTCTCCACTTGTCTCCCGGCTTGGAGACCAGTACCACGTTGGCCAACCAGGCCGGGAACTGCACCTCTCGGATGTGTCCTGCTTTCAGCAACCTCTCAACCTCGGCTTGGATTATCTTATTCTGCTCAGGGCTGAAATCTCTTTTTCTCTGCTTCACGGGTCGGGCGTCTGGGTACACGTGTAGCTTATGTTCCATGACCTCGGGCCTGACCCCCTTCAGATCTTGTTGAGACCAGGCAAACACATCTTGATTCCGTGTCAGACACTCTATCAATTGCTGCCGGAGGTCGGGCGATAGCCCTGGAGCTATCCTCACCTTGGCTTCCTCTCGATCCAATAAGAGTTGGACCTCTTCCTTTTCTTCCATCATATCAGCCCAGGGAGAAGGCTGAGAGGTCTGTACCATGTTACAGCTGGCCGGCGCGGATCGGAAGGTCTTGCTTACTTCCGCTCGGACATCATTCACATAACATCGGCGGGCGACCTTCTGATCTCCTTTGGCTTCACCGACCTGATCTCCTACAGGAAACTTAACCTTTAAATAGAAGGTGGACATTACTGCCCGGAATTCATTCAGGGCTGGTCGGCCTAGGATGGCATTGTAGGCTGAAGGAGCGTCCACTATCAAGAAGGTAGACCACCTGGTCCTTCTTAAGGGTTCCTCGCCCAGAGATATGGCTAGCTTGATCTGCCCCAGCGGATGAACTTCATTCCCCGTGAACCCAAATAAGGGTGTTGCCACGGGCTGTAGCTCAGACATTTCAATTTGTAGTTGCTCGAATGCCTTCAGATATAGGATGTTCACCGAGCTTCCTGAATCCACTATGGTGCGATGGATCTGATAATTGGCTATGACCGCCGTGATGACCAGGGCATCATCATGCGGTACTTCTACTCCTTGTAGATCGGCGGGACCGAAGCTAATCTGTGGTCCCTGAGCTTGGGCGGAACTGCAGCCCACTTGATAAATATCCAGGCGTCGGGCCTGCGACTTCCGAGCTCTGTTGGAATCTCCGTAGGTAGGCCCGCCTGAGATGACGTTGATGGACCCATGCACAGAGTTCTGTTGATTTGCTTGTTCCTCGCTGGCGTTCCCCAGCTCGGGCGAGCCTGGGGTCGGGAATAATCGTCTGGCTACAGGGGCTGCCGGTTGATCACGAGGCTCGGGCTGGTTAGACAATGCTCTTCCTCGGCCTCTGCCACCTCCTTGATGAGCTCCTCTCGGGCTACCTCGACCGGCGCGGCCCCGACCTCTACCGGCCTGCCAGCAGTCCTGCAGATCGTGTGTATGACTGTTATGGAAGGAACAATAGGGATGCCACTTAGTCGGGAGACAGCCCTGGGCTACTTGCTGAACTATTCCCCTCTCGACTCCTAGTCGGTGTCCCATAGCTCGGGGGCTTCTGAGGGGTCCTCCTGGGGGCACACCCCTTTGATGTTGCTGAGGGTGATCGGGCGTAGGCTTGACCTCAGGCCTCCTGGCGGCTTGCGCTTCTTCGATGTCCACATATTTGCTAGCCTTCCCCAGAAGGCTCTCAAATTACTTCGGGGGTTTACGGATCAAAGACCTGAAGAACTCGCCTTCCTGCAGACCTTGAGCAAAGGCGCTGACCAAAACCTCAGACGTAGCGGTGGGTACGTCCAAGGCCACCTGATTGAACCTTCTGATGTAGGCTTTTAAGGACTCCTTGGAGCCCTGCTTCATGGTAAATAGATTTAAACTTGTCTTGTGATGTCTCCTACTACTGGCAAAATGTTGCAGAAACAGTTTCTTGAAATCAGAGAAATCCCTGATCGATCCCTCTGGGAGCCTGTCGAACCATCGCTGAGCCGGCCCGGCTAGAGTGGTCAGGAAGGCTCGGCACCTAATGCCATCTGGGTACTGATGTAGCATCGAGGCATTTTCAAACTTCTTCAGGTGTTCTTCTGGATCAGTAGCTCCTCCATACTCAGCAACAAACGGAGGTCTGAAGTGCTTGGGCAGTGGCTCATTCAAGACTTGGCTGGAGAAAGGACATCCCGTGCGTTCAGTCGGGAACGACACAAGGGGAGCCTTCCCTTTGCTAGCTCGGGTGTGATTAGATGTAGCTTCGTGCGGATCCGATTGTCCTGCTCCCTCGGCCGGGCCGAACAGCGCCCGGTGAAAGTGGAGGCTACCCTCCTGTTGAACCCCTCCCTCAGTGCCTACATGAGCGGTGTGCTCGGCCGGGCCTGGTGGGGTAGGTCGGGCAGCTGCCTGCTGGGCTTCCGCTAATTTCCGGACTCTGGCCTCTATCAGCAGCTCCAAGTCCTCTTGTGAAAGAGTAACGGTCACCCGGTTGGATTCACTCATCTTCAGCTTTCGATCAGGCTAGAATTCCCACAGACGGCGCCAAATTTGATCCTGTCGAAGAGTGAAGATCGGTTCTCTCCCGGATGACTCGGTCTAACCAAGCCGACTCGGTCTGCTGCAGTTTGGGAGGTCGGACCAAAACAGAGCTCTCAATGTAGTGGAGTGGTGGCAAAGTGGCAGCGATCCTCTCTTCGGAGCAAGAGGGGGGTTTATATAGGGGAAGGGGAAAGGTCTCACTCGTGCGGGATGTCACATCTCACTAAAGATTAGTTAGGGATTAAGCTAAGTGAGCGGCGATGTGAGACTGACACAGCAGTCTGACACCCTGTGAGCCTACTCCTAATTAATTGCTGGGCGGCCACGTCAGATGACGACCACGTCTCTTAACGGAGAGTTTTGACGGAGCCCTTCGAGGGGTGAGACTCAAGAGCTCGACCTCGGGAGCTCAGCTTCTATCGCTCAACCTCGAGAGGTCGGCTTCTATCGCTCGACCTTGGGAGGTCGGCCTTGAGAGCTCGGCCCCGATCGCTCGATCTCGGGAGGTCTGCCTCGAGAGCTCGGCCTCTATCGCTTGACCTCGGGAGGTCGGCCTTTGTCTCTCGACCTCGGGAGGTCGGCCTCGAGAGCTCGGCCTCTATCGCTCGACCTCGGGAGGTCGGCCTCTATCTCTCGACCTCGGGAGGTCAGCCTCGGGAGCTCAGCTTCTATCGCTCGACCTCGAGAGGTCGGCCTCGAGAGCCCAGCCTTCATTATCCTTGAACCAGGTTGAACCAGGTTTTTCTCCGACCGGGCTCTCGTCCCTGGCAAAAAGAACCGCTCGCCCGGATCATATTTCATAACACCATTAATGCATCGAAGTATTGTCACGAAGAAAAGAATACACATGCCCTACTGTTATATTTTGACTGCATTATTCTCTGCAATAGGGATAGACATCTATTAGAGTCCACTTTCTCCCTTGAGTGAGTACAATATTTTCGGATAGAGATAATTATCCTTAGTTGATATAGGGGTTGATGCTTAGGGGATTTTGACTTGGAGAGGTGGGGCCCAGTCAGTCGGACTAGACATAACTCCTGGAGTTGACAAACCAATTGACGTTTGATCCTGTCGCGAAGCGAGATGGACTCCCAAGAGCACACGCGGTCCTCCTAAGGATCACGAACTGCTGGTGCTGGTTCCGCCACTAGCTGTGATCTGCAAGGCAAATACCGTTAGAACCCGTCGGGAAAAGTCGCCGGCAAGGCACTCCGACTGTCAAGTCAATCCCGGTAGCAGAAGAGTAGCAAAGGCAATAGAACAGTAGCAAAACACTATTGCACATACCTGGGGGATGTGGAGCGGAGAGACTTATATAACCGGGGGAACTAACAGCTTTTGCCCAATCTACCATCTTTTGTCGCGTAGCGAGGACAGGGTAAGACGTACCCAGAGATGGTAGGGTAGTGTGTCGCATACCGGAATAGGGAAATGGGCGCTGTCAACTTATGGGCAGGCGCCGCTCGGTCTGACATTAACGTATGTGGTCACAGTACGGGGGGATAGGGTATGGCAGGGAGATCATGGCGTCTGGGAGATACTCGCGATTCGGGCCGGAATGGTACCTGACCTGCGTCGACCCCGTATAGCTTTTGCGAGTCTTATGTCAGGGAGTGATTGTTCTGATAAGTCACGACAAAACCTTGAAAGCTAAGGCCGACTGGCGGCCTAGAGTAATGATACCGACTGAGGGCGTATAGCGAAGAGCCGACTGGGGGCTCAGAGTGTTGGAGCCGACTGGGGGGCTCATAGTGTCCGCAGTTACCGAGAGCGACTATGCTTCCCAAGTTAAGGAAGGCGTCCCGAGCGAAGATATGCTTCCTGAGTCGTGGTGCGCATGGTTCTGGATGAACGTCCGAACTTGGCTGACCCGGAGATGGTACGGTCGACGACCGAGTATTTTGCTGACTCGGGGTGCTCCTAACTCGGGGATCTTATGACATGACGATATTTTGAGTGAAGACTTCTCTGGCTCGGGAGAACCTCAAGAGCGTGGGCCGCCACGTGTTCTGCTGGGCCCTGAGCCAAGAAGTGTGTGGGGGCATGCCCGCTTACGACTTGTACGAATGTGAGAATTCGGACCATCGGTCGGGCTGCGCCCAGGGAGCGTGGGCCGCCACGCGTCCGACTGGAAACACCGAGCCGAGTGGTGCCCGGAGCTGGTCCGCTTATCACTTCAGGATACTTTGAGCGGAAACTCCCCTGACCCGGGAGTGTTAAAACTCTGTGATGTTGTGAGTCAGGACTTTTCTGACTCGGGATTCTCCTGACCCGCCACTTCCCGACCCATGACTTCCTGAACTCGGGGCCTTCGGAGCTTCTAGCCCTCTTTGCCTTGGTCAAGGCCAATGTTTCCTCGCGTTCGGGGGAAATGGGTCGATCCGCCTATATGACCCTATATTCGACGGGCTCCTGGGACCCGCCAACCTATCTCCTCCTGACGGGTTGCCAGGCTATCGAGCCAGGCTACACCTAAACTGGCTCGGGATCAATGTTTCAGCCGACAAGCCTGCCAACAAAGAGTCGTCATTTTAATCGAAACCTTAGGTTTTAATTAAAACTATAGGTTAATAAATCCACTCAACTCCCTCAACCCTAAAGCCTAATGAAATTTTCTCCTAAAAATATTCTATAAAATTTTTCAAATTTCAAAATTCTTAAATAAAATTTCACATATTTACATTTATTTATTTTAACCCTTATCATTAATCAAATTAATATTAATAATATTATTAATTTGATTATTAAACTTATTTAAACAGAATTTTAAATGGAAAAAATTTATAAAATTCTATATATGTATATAATCCGGGTTGTGATCGTTCATAAAGTCTGTGACGGCTGCTGCGATTGTTATTGCGATCCATGGTATTGGTCTATAGTTACCACTATTGATATGGCAACTAAGAAGCAACATCACCTTATGACAATTGTTGGAAACCTACTGTAAGGTTGGGGAGCTTACCAACCTAGTGCTAGTGGAGCAATACCACCCTCTCTATTAGAAACGTTTCTTCCCGACGGGCATAACCTAATTGGTACTCAGATGATAGAATTTCATTTTCGTAATAAGATTTGAATCTCCTAAGATTCATTTCCTTAGAGAATTAATTTCTCATACCTAAGAGATCATTTGATATCATAATTTATCTCTCTCTTCTATAAAATTTTGAGACAAATAATGGAGGGACGTCGGACAATGAGGAGATCAGAGATGAGCATAATAATCTTTTTCTATCACAGAAACGTCTCTAATTATAGAGAGTTCACCATCACTTTATGCACCAACTAGCGCATCGAGGTTTCTCCCAAATCACCTGAGTCTGTGTATGCTTGCGGCCACCAGGTGCAGTGACAGTGACAATGATATTCGACCTCCCTCTGGCTACCATCAAGGTCTCCTTAACTATATCATCGCCCTAATTGGCGTATTTTGTCTTTTACAACCTAACACCCCTAATGAGAAATCATCGTTATCAATGAGATCCTCCATCTACATCAAATTTCTACCTACCTATAGCATCCTCCACTCTACTAGTAGCAACAATCTTTCACTATACAGCTACATTCTGGAGACGATTGATGACACTTTGTTACACTTTTCCCTTGCTTTCAGGGTTGCTGCATCGTCAATCCAAAAAGTATGTGTACTATAAACTGTAGATGTCGCACCATGATTGATAACATTACAAACTCTACATGCCTGAGATGGTGT
Organism: Boesenbergia rotunda; assembly: GCA_024364735.1. Taxonomy (NCBI): domain Eukaryota; kingdom Viridiplantae; phylum Streptophyta; class Magnoliopsida; order Zingiberales; family Zingiberaceae; genus Boesenbergia; species Boesenbergia rotunda. The sequence goes on from JAGFNQ010003483.1 coordinate 158,430, forward strand.
GTGAAAAGTCGTGGGATTTAGAGTGAATCAAAATAGCTTAGGGAGGATAGAAGCAATGGACAAAACTGGAGAAAGTGGCGAGGGCATAGCTGGGAATGGCTAGAAGGGAAAGAAAAAAAAGATCAATGTGGAAAATAATGTTGAGTGCTAGAAATGAAGGACAAGCTATTGACGCCGGATGATAGCAGACATCATCTAGCTGCACTTGACAAAGAGATTTAGATTGATGATCTTGTCGACAAGCAGGGGTCTCATTCAGATGACACAGCAAAACGGACGAGTCGCAAAGATACTTAGGGTCGGACCAAAGGCTAGCAAGAGGAACAGACTACTTTGAAACAAAATAGAGTCAAGAGTGAAGTAACAAAGAGGCTGTGAAACAACGAGAAGTCAATCCTCTCCTCAGAGCATCAGGTGACCCTTATATAGGGAGGGTGATGCCCTGTCTTGTCTTAGCGGTCTTTTCTCATAAAAGCGTAATCTGGTGGCAACGTTAGTTTTCCGAGGGCTTGGCTGGGCCGTCAAACAGTCACTCACCTGTCTATGTTGTCAGTCTGTTGTCGGCATTAATGCGAGATACCATGGGAGGGTGTGCTTGCGGCGCTTGTTTTTTTCTCATAATAAGAGGATTTTGTGTATCTTTCTGTACATAGTTGTCTAATCATCCTTAAATGGTTCTGCTTCATGGAATTATCTACGTTCGCCTTATCATGTAGCTTTGTTAATCTATTCAGCCCGTCTGACCGACCCCAAGGGATCATCCTAGGAGGCTTAATCGGTCGACAATCGATTGCTCTCAAGTGGAGCAAGCCATCCGAGTGGGTCAGTAACTCTTGATGCCTGATCGTCTGGCCGGACGACGGGATGCATCCGACCGGACGACCGGTTATCGGGTCGCGGGTTGCTTCTTAGGACAGCGCGTGCTTCTAAGTATATGATTATCAGGTCATCCAACCGAGCCCTGCCGACCGGGTAGCTCCACCCGTCACCCGAATACTCGACTGAGTCGGCATCTTGAGGTGGGGAGAGTCGTACTAAGTGCGCGATTCCCAGGTTGTTTGACCGGGTACTGCCGACCGGGAACTTCAGCCCGACGCCCGAACACCCGACTGAGTCGGCATCTTGGGGTGGGGAGAGTCGTTCTAAGTGCGTGATTCCCAAGTCGTTTGACCGGGTACTGCCGACCTGGAACTTCAGCCTGGCACCCGAACACCCGACTGAGTCGGCATCTTGGGGTGGGCCGAGTCGTGCCCAGACGCCTGCTCGTCTAGTCAACCAATGATTATGACTGACTAGTTGACCACCGGCCCAGAGGGTGAGCCCGAGTGCCTCATCAAGCATCCTATGAAATCGAACGAACTTATCCGGCTGGATCAACAACGTATGCAGCCGGGCGCCTCTACCGCCTTGGATCACCTACCCGACCAGATCATACCTACCAGACCGGATCACACCTACCCGATCGGATCAATTGGCTATAGAGCTTAGAGTGGGGTGAAGTTTAACATTTCTATATTTTTAATTAACTTATGTTGCAGGAGTGATCTCAATCGACAATAATGCAGATGGAATGACTGACCTGATATTCTGCCACAGCAATTCTAGATCATCAACTCAACAGTGACTGAAACGAAATTCAATTGGACAAAAAAAAAAAATCCGTCACTAAAACATTGAATTGCTATGAGATAAATATTGTTACAAGTTCATTAACTAAAAGATGAATTAATGCCGAGAACAGTCAGATTGTACAATACCATGTGTTATATGGTTACAAGATAACACCACAAGACATGTAGGGAACTTGCAAATCAGCACGATGCTGCACAAAGCTTTCAGATGTCCACTCGTTTCTTCTGCACATTGAAATTAAAAATAGTCGGCAACCAAGGACCACGTCGAGGTGAGGTGGGATTACCCAAAGCTCACAGGTGTAAGATTATTATATGCTTACGATGTGAGATGTAGGGCAGGCAGAGTACATCCCACACTCCAACTGTAGCAGAGCAGTGAATAGCCAAAGAGCGGAAGAGGGTTCTAAGGTCAGGCATTATACACGCTTGCTGCATCTGAAGGTATCGGATTAGAAAAGCCTCTTCTTTTTCTCCAAATCATTGGAAAATGAGAATGTGTTTAAATAATGACAGAATGGTACCCATTGAGCTGAGCTGGTAATGCAACCTACAAGTCACAGGAGAGAGAGTCAAATCTACATGAGAACTTAATTTCAATCTCGATAAAGGAAATTTATTGCATAGTCATTTTTTATGAAAACCTTCATAAATTCAACCATTAAGCATTTGAATCTACATACTTGGTAAGATGAAGGCAATAACGAGATTTGTCTTAATTGTGGTCTCGAACTCTCAGCCTTAATTTCTGCACAATATCAGGAAATGGCAATGACTAAGAAGACTAGTTGATATTAAACACTGTAATGCCAACTATGACAAGTAAGCGTGTTGGATCATTCAGGAGTCAAGGACCACAACTGCATTATATTTTCCAACAGTTTCAAGTCGATCCAAACTACAGCTAACCTATCAATAACGCGTATAAAATAGCCAGCCATAAGGGATGAAAAGTTTGAAATAGTCAATTGTAGGACAATAGCACTTATGGTTATCTGATGAGCCGGTGGAATTCAAACTGCTCTAGTCATAAATTCCGGCTATGAGAGTCTTTCAAGTGTGTAGAAGTAGACAAGGAAAAGGTTTGATCAACTTTTGTATCAGATGTGTGGAAGACAGAGTCTCAGGGGGGGAATTCTTCACAGGAATAGTAAAATTCTTGCATCAGTATGGAGAAGCATCTGCACATTATTGAGAGGAGAAGAAATCTGACTCTTAGTAAAGTTGGCAGGAGTTATCAAGTGACAACAACCCACATGGAATATAATTGCATGGGGCTCACACTGGATGGCTGTGATGAGGCCACAAGGGGCACACTGACTTCTAAATATCAAAACCACCTTATTATCATTTAGTCCTTACCAGTTTACTAAAAAATTAGCGACACTAGGATCTCTAAACTCTTGACTGTTCCAGGTTCATCTCAATATCACCACCTTATTATCATTCAGGTCTGGTCTCCCACGCACTTCTACAACTAATGCATCTGCCTCAGTACTTGGCACTTCGTCTCCCGATCATTTGAAATCTTTTGCTTCTTAGGCTATAAATTGCCAAGGAATACAGCCTCGTCAACACCAATACCATCAACAACAACACCATCTCTCCAATTCTTCCCACCCTCTCCTTCCCTTTCCCGCATCAATGCCGCAACAGCATCTCCAAGCTTGGTCTTGGGAGCTGCCCATGCAACAACACCAGTATCATCATCTCTGCCATGATGAGCAGGGAGAAGTCAGAGAATACATGTTTGAAAAACCTCTGACTCCAAGTGATGTGGGCAAGCTCAACAGGCTCGTCATACCAAAACAACACGCTGAGAAATACTTCCCCTTGAATGGCAGCTCTGGCGAGAAAGGCCTTCTGCTGAGCTTCGACGATGAGTCGGGCAAGACCTGGCAGTTCCGTTATTCTTACTGGACCAGCAGCCAGAGTTACGTGCTCACCAAAGGATGGAGCCGGTTTGTCAAAGAGAAGAAATTGGATGCAGGAGATGTCGTCCTGTTTGAGCGTCCAAGGTTCGGAGGAGAACGCCTCTACATTGGATGCAGGCATCGAGGTGAGAATGAAAGCGCCCTACCGGCGCAGGTGGCTGCAGCTGTGTCCATGCCCGCTGCTGCAGGGAAGTGGACTGCAGCTTATTATTCTGTTGCTTGCTCGAGCAGCTCCAACTTCAGAACTGTGCAACAAGGTTCTTCTCTTCATGCAGGTTCGCATTTCTGAATTTTGAATAGCACATGATATATTTGTTTGAGATCGTAATCAAGGTATAAGTTGAAACAACCAAAAGATTTAGATTACTTCCGACGAAGAAAATAAGATTCAGATCACCTTGTAAAGGTATGGCCTTATACATAGAAAAGTCTAGACCTGCTAAAGCTAGAAAAATTATTGACTTGCACAAAAATTTGATAAAATTCATGTAGCCCAATTAACTCAGAGAAAATTCCACTTTAATTATATCAAACAGTCAGGTAACAAATTGTTACAGCATGAAATGTTATGTTGCATCCATTTGCAGGAGATCAAGAGGATGTAGTAGTACAGACTGAGACAGTGGCACCAGCCAACACTAAGAGGTTGAGACTCTTTGGTGTAAATTTGGACCTCTGGCCAGACCCTGAGCCACAGCCTGTGGCCTCAACTTCATGGTTCTTAAGCTAGATTCATACTGAAAAAAATGGCAACAGCTCTTAGAAATAGGTTGGTAACAATGTCTTTATTTATTTATTTTATTTCTTGGAAGATCATGGTGTGTCTGAAGACATCCTAACGTTGTTCAACTTCATGGTTAATAAATTAGTTCTGATAAAAGATTAATGTTGTATGTGCTTTCGACAGTTATCCGGAGCTGGTTATACGATCAGGAACAGGAAGAGAGGGAATGAACGGAAGTTAGGGGTGGAGGAGAGGGAGAAAATCTGAGGTCATGTTCACAATTCCAACCGATCAATCCACCCCTTCTTCAAAGATGACAACTTGAAAGACAGAGATATGGAGGACCTGGCAACCACTGCACGAGGACAGAAGCCGAGAGCAACTAGAGTAAGAAAAAGGAAGGGGGCAGGGGATCCCTGGTTTTCCGGGCAATCTCCCCATCCATTTGTTTTAGTTTTCTGTTTTTTTTTATTCAGAATTTCTACTGTACACTACCTGTCGCATCTGATGGATGGGATATTGGATGAAGTCTCATGATAAATCAGATTCAAAAGTAGTAGAAGAAATGGGGGTGGGTCCTCTTCGACCTGTGGCACTGATTCTCTCGCCTTGTGGAATTTGTAGTTTTGAGGAAAGATCTAAAGAATCTGATGGGTCTTTCACTTTTGCCCTTCATTCATACTCTTTCCTGGTTTATTCTCTCTCAGCCCTCCATGCCTGATGGTCCTTGCGGAGTGAGAAGGGGAAGAATGATATGAGATAGGAAGGAAGAATGATATGAAATTTCCACCAATAAATATATAGTATGATATGAAAGTAAGAAGGAATAGAGATTACAAGAAATGTATAAACAAAATAAACCTGCATATAACACTAGCTATTTACAGTGGGTGCAAAAACACAAGATAAAACATCTCTAGATGTCCATATCTTGCCTTTTCTTTACTAAATCTACAGTTCTTTCCTTCTGTTTTATGGAATGAATGCTACCAAATTCCCAATTGGACTACTGATTAATAATAAAAATAGCACTTGAAAGTTGTCACACCTCTCTCTCTCTCTCTCTCTCTCTCTCTACGTTGAGAAAGGTAAGACTACTAACAAGGTAGACAGACACAAACCAAGCTTCTCAACAGCTTAACCTTGCTCTGAGCTACCATGTCTCCTACTTTGGTATTTATTATTGTTAAGTTGCATCATACTTCTTGCCAACCAATAATGCGCATGAATGCATTTTTTGATTTGACAGGCCAGATCAAAACTTGACTAATGCACAAATTGCAGAGCAACAACGTATAGAGTAAAAACAAGAGTAAATCAAACACCTAAATAAAGATCTAAGAATCACTCAAGTTGGCTCCTTTATATTATAGAATAGGATTTAACTTCCATGGATCACACTGATAGGTTTCTATTTAATGGAACAATTTACTACACTGTGCTTCTCATATTAGGTATTTATCAAATGACTCTATATTCATTAATTCTTACCAAATCTAGTGTGTGGATGTTGCCATCATGAGGTCTGGGGATCAAAATCTGGCAAAACTAGTGTGTCCGCCTTCCCCATGCACTAGCCACAGCATTCGGATTAGTAACCCCCGTGATTTACCTACTCCGGTTGGCCCTAGGACGGATTGACGGGGGCACTAAGAGCGAGCGAATCGCCTTTTGCCACCATTAATTCTTACCAAATCACACCCTTGCTTTTTCTTCTTATTTTATCTTTTGATTCCAAAATCCCTATAAAACTCACTCCTGTCAATTTCAGCAAGATGATTTCAAATTTTTAACTCAAAATTACCTTGCTTGAGTTTTTTTCAACCTAAAAATGCTCATTAAAGAGTCTCTCACAATGTAATGATGCATGAATATAGGTGAATTCCTTATGCAGGAATGTCAATAAGATGATTTATAAATCAGCTTACATCTCACTCAAAACCAACTTATTTGAGTTCCTTTGTGCTAAAATTCACTTTAAAATCCTTTCCATTTCACTGGTGCATAAATATGGGTAGATTCTTATGCAACCTGATTCCAGAATCAACTTGCATGGGTCTAATTACCACAGAATGGTCCAGATGTTTAATTTCAAATCAACCTACAATATGATTTTTCATTTGAAATCATCTTATTGGAGCTTATTTGCATCCAAAATGATTGTTTTGAGGGGGTCCTTACACCCTAAAACCAATTAATAAGGCGCCATTTAAAATACCTATATAAGAGGAGTGTTCTACAATAGTGCCTCTTAGGCGTCAATTTAATATTCCTAGGAAGAAACAAAGAAAAACAATTTCATCATAAAAGGAGCCAAGATTCATCTGAATGAGGGTTTCAATTATCATATATAATTATCACAGCCAAATCCACAGAAAGATATCTTGTCTGCCCTTACATAAAGGAACCATGTGAAGGGGGGAGTTTCTTCTTCTAGTGGATACACGGTACGGTTGACAGAGAACCAGAGCTCATAATATATCAACCCTGAACTTGCAACTCCACCATTTTAATTCTCTAAAACCTCCACCAGTTTCCCTAATTAATTCTAGCTAGGACAAAACAGTAGCGTTCCTACTCCGGAGGCCATCGGAAGACAATGCCAACTGTTGTCAGCATGTGAGAGCATTGCGGCGGCATCATAGCAAGAGCATGCCTACCCTTGGGAAAGGATGATGCGCCCAATAATAGGTCTGCGTTCAACATGCGAACAGTGGCACAATGCACTCAATATGGTGGGATGATCACACTTCTACCTACCCAAATATTTATCTACTTGGGTAATCTTCGTCGTCAGCAGAACTTATCATGGACGGCATCCTTCAAACAGGCGAATTAAAAAATATTGCATCTTCAAGAACAACGTGACGACAAATTTAGCTTTGATTTAACAGATGCACATTTGGAAAATAGGAGGGGGAACCTACTTGAGTTGAGGAAGATATCGTCCGCTCCGCTTGCCTCTCCGCCGCCTCGACCTTGTCCGCCGACGGCGATCACCTGGATTAGTTCACTCTCAATTTTGATAGGCGACCCGCTAAGCTAGTTTGCCAGGGGGTGGAGGCCCATTGCCCTAACAACTTGCCCGGAGTTCTTAATTATAAAGTTGGGCCGGATTAGCACACAAGTTCGCCCATACAGTTAAGGCCTTAAGAGTAATTTTAGATCCGGCCCATTCGCTCTCGGATTATGTGCGATGCCCGGCCCAGTTTGCAACTCTAGCTTCACTCCTCGTTCTTGCAACCCTCGATGGCTCCAAGGCGACGCCCTTCGGTCTCTCCTCTCTTCCGCTCCTTGAGATGAGGAAATGGCGAGGAAGGGCAGAGTGGGATGCGATCTGATGGACTCGTTCTCTTTTCCTCTCTTCCTAGTCTTGCGGCCGGCGTCGAGCTGAGCGACGCTGACGCCGCCATTGACGTGCACCGCCTGATCCAGTACGATCTCACCAGGATTCACCGCGGACCACGCCTTGCTGTTGTCGACGACATTGCAGACGCCTCTCCCCTGGCCCTCGATCAATCGCCACCATGCTCAAGAAAAATTATTCGGGGCGGGAGGCCGCCGATGATGTCGTGCCACGTCTGGAGATTTTCAATTTTTATAATTTTTCTTTGATAAAAGTGCTGGAATAAAATGCCAACGATAAATTATATTTTATAATAATTATGAAAATATGAGGTAAAATGACTTTAATAGCCCTAAAAAACAAATGTAAGCCCAACTAGAGCAGGCTAATTAGCCTGCGAAAAAGCCCACTATAGAGGGTATCCTGGTAATTTAGTTGTAACTGGGAGCGCTATAAAATCGGGTGGCTATTAGGGTTAAGAATTCTGGCTTCATTGAGTACCTCCGCCGTCTCGTTTGCTTCTCGACCTCGCATCATCCATGGTACCAATCAGAATTATCACAGCATCTCTCCTACTCCTTCCGCGAGATTACCACTTATATTCATCTTCTATTTGCTACAAATTTTTGTCGTCCTGGAAATCGCAATTGTGCTATTATAGTGGCTTTCGTTGTTTGTATCTATGAGTCTGATCGTACGGATTGTGAGCCTGTTTTGTGGATCTGCAGTCCGGAAGAAAGAAGACCAGGGAACCCAAAGAGGAAAATGTGACGCTGGGTCCGACTGTACGAGAAGGCGAGCAAGTTTTCGGCGTCGCCCATATATTTGCGTCGTTTAATGACACTTTCATTGTGAGTCTTAATCGTTTATTTCCGTAAAAAAACAGATTTTGAAACCCGCAGGATTTCGTATTCGTTGTTGATAAACCATTCCTTTGCTTCCTCAGCATGTGACCGATTTATCTGGAAGGGAGACACTTGTTAGGATTACAGGTTTTTTTTTTCAACTCATTTACCATTCTCTTTGTATTATGAGCAGATGTGGTGTTTTATTGCACTCTCTAGAGTATGTTTGCTCTCAGGATATCTCATGATTTGTGCTACCAGTGAATTACTTAGTGTTTTATGTATGAAATCAATAATACACTTGTGCATATGTAATCGCATTGTATTTACTATTCTTAACTGTGTCGAATTAAATTAATTGTTTAATCTTAACATAAAACTGTGATATATTGAATAAGATAGTGTGTAGTGGCAGGAATCATCATTGTAGAAAGTGATGATAACAATAATAATTATCAGTATGAATATTTTCATGTTTGGTGGCTGGCTAAAGACACAGTCTAACAATATTGGCATTGGATTATTTGTCGAATATGCTACTAGAATTTTGTCCTTGCTCTCTACATTCTCGTATACTGTATTAGAATGTTATGAAATGATGTTAATAGGTCTTGTGTTTGGTGCTTGAGTTAAGTGATTGTCTCACAGTATAAGAATTCGATTATCTATGTTAATATATTAATTATGCTTTCTTCATATTCTTAAATCGTCATTTACATCTGCAATATCCTTTGAACCAGTACTGGAAAATATGGATGTTGTAGTTTCAAAATTAGCCCATATTCATTGATAATTGGTAACCATTGCCAATTTAAATAACCAGTTGATTAGCAATTTGCAAAATCCAACTGAATTATTCTCTTATTTGGCTTATCTGAATTTTATTTCCTTCTCAGTGTCTCTTTATTTATATAGTTTTGTTATTGAACAATTTTGTATGATTTTGGTATTTCATTTATGCAGGTGGTATGAAGGTCAAGGCTGACCGGGATGAGTCATCTCCATATGCTGCCATGCTTGCAGCCCAGGATGTTGCACAGAGATGCAAGGTCTGGCATTTAGCAGTTCTCGATATTGGATATGCTTATTTTACTTTTTTTGCTTGATTTATTTTCTTCTCTCTTGTTGCTGTAGGAACTTGGGATTACTGCTTTGCACATTAAGTTACGAGCTACTGGAGGTAATAAGACCAAAACACCCGGTCCTGGTGCTCAATCTGCGCTTAGAGCTCTTGCTCGTGCTGGGATGAAAGTTGGTCGCATTGGTGAGTTGATTATTTGTTTGTAGATTTTATGATTGCAGTAGGTAAATATCAATATACTGTTGAATTATTTCGTGGAGAAAACAAATCCCAAAGTTGATTTGATGATAACATCTTTTAGTTTTGAGTCTATGGATTGTGTATGCTTTGCCAATTTTTGGACTTATCTACATAGCTCTTAGATAAGTTAATTGGACTATGGTATAAGAATCCAGTATGGGTAGGAGTGAGTGTCAGTAGTGATTTTTGAATGTGTTGATATTTGGACTTTTTGAGGAGGATTCAAATACAGGACATGGTATAAATTATTAATATTTTTTATTAATTTGATATATCTAAATATAATTAAATAATATGTAAGTCATGGGATTAGAGAGTCTAATTACTAGAATATTTAATTGCAATTGGAATTAATACAGCTGAATCGGGATGTTTGTGTTAATTTTGAGCATTCAGATTAGATTTATGTTCAATTTGTGAGTTTTCCCCCAATTGATGGTTGGATAAAATCTTGATCAAGTTGAGTTTGCCTTATATTTAAACCATGTGAAATCAGATTCAACTACAGGTTATAATTAAACCATTGGTCAACCGTACTAAACCAGTTTGTTTCACATGGGAAGAATGGTTTTGGATTTTTTGGGAGACTTGTAGCTATCTTAACTGTCAGAGAGTCTTGCTGAAAATTTTGCTATTTCTTGTATCTACACCAAAAATAAACTTAATTTGCTGATCAGTTGTGGGTTCCTAGCATGGCACATGTGTAATTTTCTTAGTTATTAGAGTTTTTATTAGTATACATTTTGATCCTTGATGATTTATTTGTAGTTATGAAACCTTATGCTGCTATTCCACTTATGAACATCTTTTTTCCCGTCAAGAATTCATAGAATTATATACCCTTTATTTTACATTCTAGAATCCACAATTACTTTTTGACAGTATTGTTTACTCAAATTTCAGAGGACGTAACCCCCATCCCTACTGATAGCACTCGCAGAAAGGGTGGAAGACGCGGGAGAAGGCTGTAGTCTGGCTACTTTTTTCATTTCCAGCTCCATAATTTGTGATTTGGAATTCATTTTGGATGCTCAAAATATTTCGTAACTTATTGCTAAGACGTTCGCCACTGTTTACTACTGACTGAATGTTTGTGCTTGTTCACTTTAAAGATTGACCTTCTATCTTCCAAATTTTTAAGCATCTCTTTTACATTGATCTTGATCCTTTGATGTTATGATTTGTGGTTTGCCCTTGCTCTATTTTGAGTGGATTATTTTTTAAGCATATCTTTTAAGTTGCTAAAGTCGATATTTGGAATTTGTTTCTTTTACATGAATACAAGTCCTCTTGAGTCAAAATCTTAGAAAATAATATGATAAGCTTATCAAAATTGTCCATCTAAGATCGCTAGAGTGGTTAAACAGTTTTAAATTAAAAATCAAGATCTTCAAACACTTCTGCTCGATAAAAAAAAAGGTGTTTCCCTTCATCCATTGTTGCTTTTTTAATCTTTATTCATTTCCTCTTTAATAAAAAAACAGTCTCCTCTAAGCAAGGTGCCCTTTATAAAAATGAAAAAAAAAATCATGTTTTTTGTTCCTATATTTGAAATATTGGCTCACTCACTTGGTTTTGATTCCTCCCAACCTTCCGAAGTGATTTGAATTCGTAGATTAGTTTGGTGAAAAAGCGGTTAATGATCTGAAGTCGCTATTGAATTTCAAAACGTTGACCGATTATTGAAGAATTCCAAATCAGACCGTTGCAACGCATTACTCTACTCGAATCAATTTACAACGACCGCCGCCCGAGCCCACTCCCGAGTCATTTGGCCCCATTTTCCTTCACCAATTACTTCTACCTGGTGGTTCCCTAAACACAAAGAAGACCTTAGGCTATCGGTAAATGTGGGTACTAGGTCCAGCGTGCCATTACCGAACCGTTTTCATTTCGAACGCATGATTTTTTTACTCGCCTATTAATTTTCAGCCTTCTGCTTCATGCTTTGTTTCGCGTGAAGAAAAAGAAGAAGAAAGAGGGGGAAGGAAGTGGTGGAATCGGATGGGTTGCATCTCCTCTAGATTGCTTGGGGCCGGCGACCTTGGCGGTGACCTCTTGTTCTCCGGCGTTGCTAAGGCTGACGCAGGCGCCGTCTGCCCCAACCATTTCGTCTGTCTCACCTCCACCACTTACGGCGCCCTCAAACTTGACTATGTCGACGATAAAGCCACTGCCGACCCTGAAGATCTTCCGGGTCTGGACGCCGGACAAGGGGAGTCCAGACCGGTGGATTCCTCTCCGCAACCAGCTGAGAAGGAGGAGGATCGCCCTTCGGAGGTCATCGACGCACGGGAACTCATGGGGGACCTCGTCTGCGAAACCCCCAGCCGATCGCCAGGGCAGAGGAAGAAATCGAAGAGACCATCGCCCCCCGTGCGCCGTTCTCCGGAGGTTAGAGCGTCAACATCGCCCGCGAAGCCTAGGAAGTGGTCCATCGGAAAGGAGAATACTCCATTGCGGTCGGAGCGCAAAAGGTCGCATGTCGACTCGCACTGTGCCACCGATCCATTCCGTTCCCTGGAAAACACGCCGTGGACCAGCTTTGTTTCGGCGATGACGAGGAAACGTACCCCCGGTAGTGGAGGAGGGAGCAAAAGATCCGACAGAGGTTCCGACAACTCGCGGTCGAGACGGAGCTTGAGCCCCCTGTTCGATCCCGAACTCGTGGCTATGTTCGAGCTGGAGCACTGCGAGGAGGGGAAGAATATTAAGAAGACAGAGCACGATAAGGTCTTTGAAGCTGCTACATTGCTTCAGTCCTACGAGCGCAAGTGCCCCGAAGGAGGCGAGAACGCGGTGGTCCTCTACACCACCACGCTCAGGGGCATCAGAAAGACCTTTGAGGACTGCAACACGGTCAGATCGCTGATCGAGTCCTACGGCGTTCGAATTGTAGAGAGGGACATCTCCATGGACTGCGGGTACAGGGAAGAGCTGCGGATGCTGATGAAGAAGAAGGAGGTCAAGGTCCCGATGGTCTTCATCAAGGGCCGGTGTATCGGTGGCTTTGAAGAGATAGCTAGATTGGAGGACGAAGCAAAATTGGAGCTTTTGTTGGAGGGGTTGCCGAGTGCGGCCAAGTGGTGCGAGGGCTGCGGCGGACTGCGGTTCGTCATGTGCATGGACTGCAATGGCAGCTGCAAGGTGTTGGATTCCCAGAAAAACAAGGTGGAGTGTGGAGAATGCAATGAGAACGGCTTGATCCACTGCCCCATATGCTGTTAAGAACAGATGGAGAAAGAAACCCCTGTTTTCTTTCTGGGATATATTTAAGGTTTGACTCACTCACCTTGTGTCGTTCAAATGCTTAATTGTTTTATATTAACTCAAGTAGGCAGCAGGAGTTGTTTATCATTTATCAACTTCTTCATCCAAAAGCTGAGAAGCAAGGTCCAGCCTAAGTTAACTCATGGTAAAAGTGATGCAAATATGCAACTTCATGGAAAATGAGCATGATGTGTAGGGCTACAAAAAGTACTTGATGGTTTTCCTCGAATTCAAAATGAAACTGAGACCGCAATATTACTCTCCACATTTCTTGGAGCGCATATCAGGTCTTGAATAACATGTATAAAGCAAATCTTCTTGTTGGCCTCTTCACATTGTAAGTTTGTAAATGAGTAGAGAACTAAAGCTTCCTACAAGGGCATCAAACCAACCTTATAACAAAGATCTTGAGTTTTGAAGTTATTAGAGACTATTTTCATAATGGTTGGGTTGACCTCATGATTTCAAGGTAGGATTACTTGCCTATGTTCATTGAATGCATGCAGGTTACATGAAGAATGAAGTTTTTTCACAAGAAGCCTTATAGGACTAGAAACATTGAAGATTTAGATGGACGGGGACATTGAGAGTTAGGGAACAGTTTGCATATGAATTGGATGAGATGAATGGATTTGAGGGTTGATCAATTTGGCATGGGCAAAACAGTGATTACAGGTTGTTAGGAGCTTCTTAGAAATTTGAAAACATTGGAGTGTGAATTTGCAACTAATTAAAACGTCCGTGGGTGTGAATTTGCCTTGCTTCGTGCCACTGATTAGAATTTCAAACTGATGAATGTCAGGAAAATAACTTGGTCCATCTGTCAACTCTTTGAAATGTAATGCCTTTGCTTTTGTTTTGTTTTTGCATTACATGCATATATTGAGAAACCATTTTATAATCTCTTTACACTTATGCTTCTGATAGAATTCTTTTTAGGTACTTGGATTACCTGTTCTGCACCTGCAATTTACACACACAACAAAAAGAAAACAAACTCATCCAATTATTTACAATTTGGAAATATATTGACATTTCTTTGGAGCTTCATCAGTTCTTTAGACTATTCTCTCCATTTCTAATTTCGATGTTGTATTAACCTTCACAGAATTGCAAAGACAAGGTAGCAAACTGAGACTAAAAAGAAGCAATTGAAGTTACAAAACAAAGGAAGAGTTCTGCATCAATTCTCTAGCCAGTGTCGTGAGTGGCAGCTATCTCCCACATGTCACTGTAATCAAGATACAACTTTGTCTCTTAACTAACTATTTTTAAGATTTCTGACTACTGAACCTTATGGTTACTGTTTCTAATACTTAATTACGATCTTTGATTATGATCGATTATGTAGATACACATAAAATTTACTGTCTACTGTTTTTTCAACCAGCAATTCAATTTATTCCTTATGGTATCTTGTAGTTGAGTTAAAAGTCAACCAATGCCAAGATCATATTCCCATATTGCCCGCCACATCATTCAAGATCAGTATGCATAATTTTGAAATATTCCATATGCTTCTTCTCTCAATTTCTTTTCCTCCAGGCATTTGAATGCAGTGGTGTTCGTTAACTGTCCTTTAGGAGAGATTCTTCAAGAAAAGCTTAGTCAATTTGCACTATCATTTTAGGCGAAAGGAAATGAAATACACACACACACACGAGATGATGGATGCGTAACATTAGATGAGCAGCTTGTTCATTGCAGCAGTGTCATTTTTTTAATAATTTTTTACCATAACAGTACCATCAAAATTTAAAAAAAAAATACACGTATCCCCAGTACCATATACATGTATTATCTCTCGGACATATACATACATTTAACACATGTATTATATTTTACATAATTATAATAATTACGATTTTGTAACTACTAAATTAAAATAATTTTTCATATTGCAGTGGCCAAGGGTTCCTTATAGTAATTAGGGTTACGTAGTTATTATAATTGTAATCTTTAAAAATTTATTATACCGTTGTAACAATTACAAATTTATAACTGCTATAAATATAATTACAGTAGCTATGATTAACAGCAAAAATAATTATAATCGTAAACCTTACAAAACTGTATGCTTAAATAGGTGATACCACGTCATCGATCGTTTCCTCATATATAGCATGAACAGTAAGGTCACTTGATTATTCCTTCCTCCATTTTAATTTATTGAATTGTTGAACAGTTTGTTTTGTTAAAATGATAAGAGCACGACAGTGGATTGCAACCGGTACATTTGCTGTTGGCATGGGCGGAGGCGATCGCCAAGGACGACTTAGTGAGCAGGCGACATTACCTTATCATTGTTGTTCATGTTCTAATAGTTAGTTTATAACTGTTATAATTATAATTATTTTTTTATGTTAGAGTAGTTAATCTGTTTGTAGAGCTACGCAACCATAACTGTTATAATTATGATGTTTAAAAGATTTTATAACATAACTACTGTAACATAAAAAATAATTATAATTATAATCGTTATGAAATCGTAATTGTTATAACATAAAAAAAATAATTATAAATGTAGATCTTATAATATAAGATAATATAGGTGTGCATGTATATTGGAGGGACAAATGTGATTTTTTTTAATTCTGATATTTTATTTTTTTTATACTAATAATAAAATCAAAAGTTGGTTTATTAATGAAAAAGTGACATCATAAAAATTGCGTAACCTAGGGATTAGGTACAGTCGGAAGTACTTGAAAGAGCAATAAGAAAATCAAATTAAAGATTTATTTACGTATTGAATTTATCTGATATATAAATTAGGGGAGCAAATCGTCTCAATTTAATTGGCTAGAGAAAATCGGTCTGAATTTATCTGGTAAGAGAAAACGAAAACTGTCTAGCTTTAGGAAACTAAAGATCGCTATCATCAGTATCGTTTAAAAACATTAAATTGAAATTAATATAAAATATCACGCTAAAATTTTGCATCGGATCATAATTAAGATCACAATAAAAAATTCATTACGGCAAAGTCTCTTTCCAGACAAGAACTAGGAAAATTAAAGTTCTTCAGGCCTCAATCACTTGGAACTAGACGACATTATCGATTCCGATCGATCACCTTGTGCAAGCACATCGTCCACAAGCGAGAAGCGACAAGCATGAGAGCCTCCTCCTCCTCCTTCTTCCTCGAATACCACCCACACCGTGCTTATCGTCGTCTCCAATTTCTTCCGGAACAGGCCGCTCGACGACTCCTTCCCGCTTCCGCTGCTTGGTCTGTTGCATCCTCCGCTGGACGATGTCGGACCCCGGCTCCTGTGCTCGATCGAAGCCATCTCCGCCGCTGTGATGATCCGAACGTAGGGATAGTCCAAGTTGCTCTTCCCGAACACTTCAGCCATGCTCCTCTTGCATCTCTCGTAGAAATCATAGAGGCTCGGCGTCTGCGCGCACGCCCTGCGCAGGATCTCCGCCGCCGAGCTCTTCGATCGCTCGTCGAGCTCGGGGTAGGCGGTGATCACAGCTTCCACCTCCTCGGAGAAGCTCTCGTACACCCTGATGCTCTCCCTCACCACAATGTTGAACGCCGATTTCATGGCTCGGCTCGCGGCCGACGTGTTCTCCGGCAGGCAATCCATCACCCGGTCGAGAAAAGTTTGACTTTTGCGCAGGCTGTACAAGGCCCACTCTGCCGCCTCCACCGCCGCTTTTTCCGGCCGTCTAGACGCAGGGAGCTTCGCCGGCCGCAGACCGCCCGCTGGATTGATCGCCCAGCCGAGCCTCTCCTCTAGGAACGCCGCGTAGCCGAAGAGAAACCCGTTTCTCTCCGCCGCGCACCTGGCGGCGACCAGGT
Organism: Boesenbergia rotunda; assembly: GCA_024364735.1. Classification (NCBI taxonomy): domain Eukaryota; kingdom Viridiplantae; phylum Streptophyta; class Magnoliopsida; order Zingiberales; family Zingiberaceae; genus Boesenbergia; species Boesenbergia rotunda. Next base: position 175,312 of record JAGFNQ010003483.1, read on the forward strand.
CCACCTTGAGCTCGCCGCACGCCCACATCCCGCGTAGGTCCTGCTCGAAGTGCCGGTCGCCTCCGCGGAGCAGCCGGTGGAGCAACAGCAGAGTCTTGACTGCCGCTGCGACGTTGTCCGGGCCGGCTGCCGCAAGGCGCGCCGAGAGCCGCCGGGAGAGGAAAGTGATCGACCCCGGAGCGTTGGAGACGAGGAAGAGGATCTCGTGCACCCGCTCCTCTCCGGCGCCGTGCTTGCTGCTGCCGTCGATGCACCGGGACACGGCTGCATCAATCTCCGCGAGCACGCTCCGGTCGCCAGCCATGTCTCGAGGCCCCGTAGCTTGGTCGATGAACGAGCTCAACGCTGCCAAAAGCTTGCACTTCACCTTCATATCAAGAAGATAACCACTACACTCCTATAACCAGTAACATCTCATGCCGCTCTGCACGCAAGAATAAATCCAGATGAAGAACACGATCTGTGCCCAGAAAACTATTTGCAACGAAATAAAGAGAAACACATTAAGATCTTTTCTAATCATATTCCCAAGTCAACTCTCAGTGGGCGGAATCCGGTTCTTGGGGAATTGGATTCTCATGCATCAAAATCTTCCCCTATCGGCATGAACAATTGAGTTTGACTTAGAGACCTCTTTTTCTTTTCATTTCTGATCTGGATTCCCAGAAACATATCTCAGAAAGAGAACTTGGCAGGGGAATGAAGAACAACAAATTCTTTGGGTTTGTCTACTCTCCCACTTGCTCACCAATATTCCCTATATAATTAACCTCGTATCTACTGGATCCGCACTAGGAACAATAGATCTTCAGTAGTTTGACAGATTTGAATAGTAAGAACTCAGAACAATACTAAGTGATGCACTGAGACCCTTGGACGAGCCATCGGTGAGTTACATTGGATATTGACTAAGTCATCATGACCCGCAGGAAGAAGAGGCTGAGTTGTCTTTTAGGTTGACCGAATTGTTGGACTTCCGAGAAAAATCGAGAAGAGGAGACTCAAAGTGTCTGAAAGTCTCCTATCAATGGTGTTAGAAGGTTGCTCGAAGACAGAGAAGGGGCAGACGGAACGTTAAGGGGAAGGCCGGGTTACCTCGGCCTTCAACTCTCTGACACTCAAGTTAGGTTCCGGTAGAGTATATGAAACAGGTAAACAACACTACAATTGAATATATAAATACTGAATGTAAATGCATACCAGACTCATGATGATACACATAGCCTTAGCTAAACGACTTCGGGTTCGGTGAAGGATGACATGAGGAGACAAGCCGTGAGCTTGTATGCATCCGAGGGACCGTAGACAAAGCAGGAACGATGAGCTGAGGGAAGCACACTTCGAGGCATACGTGAAGGATGACATGAGAATGAGCCGCGGGCTCGTATGCATCCGAGGGACGAGAGCCAAAGTCGAAGAAGGCTTGAAGGCAACAGGTCGAGGCTGCTAGGTTTAGAGTCAGTTGAGTCGTGAGGGTTCAAATGTTAAGAGAATTATACTCGGGAAGGGAAACCCTAGGTTTAGGGTTTGGGCAGTCGACTGATGCTTGGATCAGATGACTGGCAGTTAGCACAGAAAGATCAGTCGACTGATTTTCTATGCAGTTGATTGGTGTCGACTGGGAATTCGAACGTTGGTCTATAACGTTCGGATTCGGTTGGAACCAGTCGATTGGTGTTGGCACCAGCCAACTGGTAACGACTAGTTCAGCCACGAGCTCTATTTAAGGGAGCTCGGTTTGGCTGGCTAGGGTTGACGAAATTGGATTTGGTTAAAGGCCAATTAGTAGTCTTTGTGCTCAGAGGTCTTGTGCGGGTTGTGGCGAGGTTTCTCCACCCACAAGGAGTTACACGAGCTAGCCGGAGGTCTTTCGGGGACTCATCCATCGACGGATAGGGATCGTCTACCTTACAGACCATCGTAGAATAAGAGTTTTATCTCCGAACCATGTAAACGGTTTGTGTTAACGTTTGTTTATTTGTGTTATTTGTATTTCCGTTTGAGCACGCTAACAATTTTAGGAAGAAAGTGAATTGAAGGAAAAAGTTATTCACCCCCTCTAGTTGTTCCATCGATCGCAACAAGATAGTCAAGTGATTGTTAAATCTCTTCTAAATGTCCTCCTTTGAATGGAGAGACAACTAATGACTGTCAGATATGATTCCTTCACTAGTTCATACAAGGATGATGAAGGAGAATACATCATATCTGACGTGAAGATGTTCTTCTAACAACTATATAAATCCTATAAAAGGTAAGTGGAAAGGAGATTGGACTCTTGCATTGTCTTCGGCTGCACTAAACTCTCTCTAGCTCCTTTTTCCTCCTCTAATTTCATACCTCAAGCAAACACTATGAGTGTCAGAGTTGCCTATAGGGATCCCTCTCCAATGTCATTCTAACTCTCTGTTCAAGTGCTTTTTAGGTCCTCTTATCCTCCTCACCGATGATCTTTGCAGAGTGTGTACGTCAGCCTGTTCGTTGACTGGTGACTTGACCATCCACGGTATTTGACAGGAATAAATTAGCGTTGTTTGCAGGGACTCTGAGCCAAGATGTTGTGATGGTTAATCCTAGAAGAAAAATTAACAATCGCAACTCTAACGGAGAGAAAAGCCATGGCAAAATAGTAGCCATGACAGAAGAAGACATCAATTAATCGTCTTCAACGCAGTACAAAAATACTACGACAACATCCACTCCTGCAACTGCCACTAGTGGCAGCCCCTCCTCCCTTAGCAGGTGCACCCCCTTCTCCGGGTAAGATGTCACCACCCTTCGTAGGAGTTTCGTCGGTTATGAACTCAATCAACAAGGGTGCGGCTTGTTGGTGAGAGCCCTAGAGCCGATCATGTAATGATTGTATGGACTAATTTGTATCATATTCCTATGTATAAATAAAGGCATGTTTTATGGTTATTATACTTACGTGTATTTGTGCCAATTAGCTAAGTATAATAATGTCCTTGAGTAGAAGGTTCTTATCTATATCAATCGATTGGTTGAATCGATAGTGAGATGATATGGAGAACACTACTCTAAATTATTCCTAGTCGAGTATTAACATTCAGGGACAATGTTAATACGTAGAGACTAGCATGTAGGTCAACATGATGACTTGATCTCATAAGTCATGGATATAGAGATATCAAGTTGACACATGGGTATGCATTAGAGAATGTATATTGAATGACCCGCCATGAGAAAGTATCATGGATCGTTATATGAGTGTCATATACTTTCTCATGTGGCTATTAGTATGACTATTAGTCCTTGGACCTGAAGTCACCATGGATTCCTACATAAGGAGTTGCGTACTTTGGCTTCGTCAAACGTCACCCGTAAATGGGTGGACTATAAAGGCGATTACTGGGTATGTAACAAATTATGGAGAGGGATGTGAGTGATGTAGATGGGATCTATCCCTCCTATATGACGGGAGCGATATCGTATTCTTGATAGAGTGAGACCACAAAGTGCATGGCCATGCCCAAGTGAGTCAATATGAGATATTGAGCTCACTTGATTAGTGTGAGTCTACTTGGAGTTCAAGATATAGATTGACTCGAGGATGACACGGTCTATGCCTCAATTAAGTCAATCTAGATATCAAGGATAGAGGGACATTATCATATATTGTGAGAGTCACAATTATTAGTCACAAGGTGATGTTGGATCTCAACATTCTTGTAACTTGGGTAGCAATGATGTGTTGCTAGATACCGCTCATTGCTTATGTTTCTAAGAGGTTAGAAGCATTGCCAACGTTACAAGAACCTATAGGGTCACACGCAAAGAACAAATAGATGGAGAAAAATTGAAGTCAAGTTTGACTTGACTATTTATGGAAAGTCCATAAAAGGCAAGTTTGACTTGACCTAAATCCAAATCAAGTTTGACTTGACTTGGTTCCACTTCAAGTTAGACTTGACATGGGAGAAGAAATGAAGTCAAGTTTGACTTGACTATTTATGGAAAGTCCATAAAAGGCAAGTTTGACTTGACCAAAACCCACCTCACCTTTGTTTGACCAAGTGATGACTTGGTTTCCCCCCCATTTGAATTTCGAATTCAAATTGAAAGGGGATATGGAAGGCCACCTAATGGCACTTAGTAGCCATTATGGCCGGCCACCTAATGGCCATTAATGGCCATTAAGTGGCCGGCCACCATGAGGGAACAAAACCGAGGTTTTTGTTTCATTTTGGGGTGTGAGGCTTTTCTTCTTCTCTCTTGTTTTTCGGTTGGAGTGCTTCTTCGACCTCTCCTCTTGGCCGAAACCTATAGGGTGCTAGCACACCTAAGGTTTTGATCCATCTTCATTTGTTCGCGTGGATACGTATAGAGGAGTGTCTGCTTTGATACTCTACGAGATCCGGCGGCCTTTTGGACAAGCGGGAAAGCGAAGGGCTACGCGTCAAGGGTAATGATTCTTATCATGTAGATCTAATGTAGATTAAACTCGTACTCGTAATTTATTTTATGTTCGCACGGATCCGTGGCCGAACTTCTGGGGTTTCCGCAACGCAAAAAGCGGTTTTTGCGGCCTAGAATTTCCAACAGCTTTCCCAGACAAAGAATCGCATGAGTGACACCTCTTCATGACCGCAAAGGAAAGGCAACCACCTTCAATGAAGGAGGTGTCCGAGGAATGCCCTTCTATAGAGAAGTCCTCAAACAAGAATTGTCTCGCCATTTTCGGAAGCCTTAACTGGGCAAATACACAAGGGTATCAGACTCGTAAGATCATATGAGTCGCTTCCAGAATGCTTCTCTACTGCATCAATACACAGATGGCGTTAAGTGTCGAGTCTTCCTAACTATTTTGACTAGCATAACCCAAAAGTGGTTAGTTGGCTCAATGCCTCTTCCATTCACTCATTTGACGACTTCGAAACCGCTTTCCTACATCAATTCGCCAGTAGTAAGAGATATTGAAAGTCATCTATTAACCTGTTCACTATGAAGTTAGAAACCTCAAGAGACCCTTTGAGACTACCTTTAGCGATTCAATCGGCTCGTTTGGAATGCCCCATCAAGGCATTAACCCTTTCAGAGATCTTAATGAAGGCCTTCTCCCAAGGTCTACTAAATGGGAATTTCTTTAGATCTCTAGTAAAGAAGCCTCCAGTGAACTACGAAAGGCTATTGGAAAGGGCCCAGCTCACACTCAATGGTAATGCCATCACAACCGCTTGCCTGGACAAGATGCCTCTTCCATCTCCACCAAGGAGCAAGATATTGGAACAATTTAGGTGTTTTAGGTTTTGATGTTTGGGCAAAGGTTCAAGTTATGTTTATTATTGTATTTGATATGCATTATGAGTATGCAGAATACATGTACAACGAGGAAAGTCCAAGTGGGATCTTGGTAAATGAGGAAAGTCAAGGATTGAGGCTGAAGGAAGCTCCAAAAGGTAAGACGTGAAGGATGGGGAGGCATCCGAGGGATGCGAGGTTGATGGAGGAGGCTAGAAGGCTAAGTCATGGAAAAGGAAGACCCGACAATAAGGACCGAGGTCGAACGAAGCTCTAGAAGACAAGTCATGAAGGATGGAGAAGCATTCGAGGGACGCGAGACTGATGGAGGAGACTTAAAGGCTAGGTCTAGGTTGATCGGGAGAGGGCGAGTGCTGAGTAAATGTACTCAGGGCTGAAACCCTAGGTTTAGGGTTTAGGCAATCGATTGCTATTGGGAGCAGTTGACTGGTAGAGGTCACAGAAAGATCAGTCAACTAATCTTCTGTGTAGTCGACTGGGGTTGGCTAAATTGGAACGTTAGACTGTAACGTTCGAATTCGACAGCTGGCAGTCGACTGATGTTGGCACCAGTCAACTGGTAATGACTGGATCTAGAACGGGCTCTATTTAAGAGAGCTCGGTTTGGCTAACCAAAGGTTGACGAAATAATCTTAGGTAAAGCTTATTAGTAGTCTACAAGTGCTCAGGTGTGCTTACGAGATTGTGGCGAGATTTCTCCACTCACATGGAGCTACACAAGCTAACCAGAGACTTTTCGGGAAGTCATCCACCGACGGATCGGGATCATCCACCTTACGGACAGTCGTGGAGTAGGAGTATCATCTCCAAACGACGTAAATCAGTTTATCTCTTCTTTTTGTTAGTTTTAGTTTTATTTTGTATTTCCGTTGCACACATTAATATTGTAGGAAATAAACCATAATAATAGAGGGTGACGAGCTATTCACCCCCCCCATCTAGCCGTATGATCTAGTCCCAACAAGTGGTATCAGAGCGGAGGTTAGCTACTAACCGCCAAAGGAGAAAGACGCACGAGGAAGAAGACAAGATGGAGTCGGAAGTCCGCTAGGATGGGATACACGAAACCGACCTCCATATGATCAAAACGATTTCGATTATTGGAGAAAGCGGTTAGAGACTTGGTTCTAAATGATTTGGACCATTGGACCGCATTGGAGGTTCTGTTTGAAGCTTTAATGGATAAAAGGGGAAGCGTCTCCAACCTCGATATTGGACCAAGGAACAACATGAGGATGTGGAGTCGGGTAAGGAGATAACGAGAATTGTTTTAAATTTATTACCTTCTTATATTCTGTCCCGTGTAGGTGAGTACATGAATGCTCATGAGCTATGGAGTAAGGTGAAAGCTCTTCATGAGAATTCTACACAAGGACAAGAAGTGGAGTAGCTCAAGAACAAGAGCTCATTGGTCCAAGAAAAGGAGAATGACCAATCAGAAATTGAATCGAGTTCAACATCTAAAGAGGAGGAAGAAGTGGAATCGTCCACATCCTTAAGTGAGAAAGAAGAAGAGCAATCCAATATGGAAGAGATCTTGGAAGCTCATCCCTCAACCTCAACTACCTAGAAGAGTGAAAAATCACACATTAAATTTTTTGAGTATGGCGAAATGGGACACTACAAGAGTAAGTATCCTTCACTGAAGAAGATAAAGGAGGTAAACCTTAAACCCGGTAAAATTATATTGAAAATTAATGTGGGTCGTAAGGATGGAGTTAAAGATAAGAAGCATATAATTTGCTTCAAGTGTGGTGAGCGTGACCACTACCACACAAAATGCCTAAGAAAAGGAGAGCTCAAAAGGCTAGGGAATTTAAAGAAATTGGATAAGAAGAGAAGCTCAAGTCAAGGAGGAGCTTCAAAGGTAATAAGGAAGGTAATCCTTTATTTAAAATTTAATCCAATTTCCAATTCTTATATTCTTGTTAGAAATAAAGTAGATTATTTACCCAAGCATAATAACTGATTTAGGTATAATGAAAAGAATTGGGTTAACAAGGTAGATAACCCTAGGAAATTATTACCCAATCTAGACTCGATAAGACCCAAACTACCATGCCTAAGGGGAAGATGGTAGTAAATGATCAAGGCATTAATCCCAAGAAATGGAGACATATACCTAGGAAGGTGGGCATCTCTAGGAATGTCCAAGATGGATATGTTGACTCTAGGGTTAGAACCCTAGAATTGAAAAATCGTTTTGAAGGCAAGGCTTGAGGAAATGGAGAGAGTCCTAGATAGGTTCATTATTTGACCTAGGAGACTTGACATGTGTTTGGGTGGTCCAAAACCCCAAAAATGTCAATTAGATACTTCCAAGACCAAAAGAATGTTAAATGCTAGAAAGATACAAGTTATTAGTAAGGGAGGAGAAATCAAGGACAAGATGTCCAAGGTTAAAGAGGTAAAGGTTGTGGGCCAAGTGTCACTAGAGATATACCGGTGTGGCCTAATAACTGTAGATGAGCCACCTAAGGAGGTGGCTAAGGCTAAAAGCTCAAAGGGGAGCTCTAAGAATCTATTTGGGACCCATGGTCAATAGATCTCGGAAGGATATCTCTTGAAAGTTTAAATGGATCATGGCGTGTGCCAAAGGATTTGAAAACAGATTTGAGTCTCAATCATTGAGTTTTGGCACATTGGGTTTGAGTTTCATGCAAGAAATATGACATTGGGGTCATATTGCTTGAAAAAATGGTTTTGTTCTATCGATCTTGCTGCAAACTTATTAGAATTTTTATTCTTTACGTAAGCATCACAACCCCATATCTTATGATAAGATAAATTTGGTTTCTTTCCAAACCATAATTCACAAGGAGTCTTATCTACTGACTTGGTTGAAACTCGATAAGTATGTATGCTGCTATTTCTAAGGCATAACCCCAGAACGACATTAGAAGACTTGCACGACTCATCGTTGATCTAACCATTTCCATGAATGTGCGAATTTCTTCTTTCCGAAACACCATTTCACTCCAGCATTCTTCGAGGTGTAAGTTGGGAAACTATCCCACACTCTTTTAAGTAATCAATGAACTCTTGGCTTAGATACTCATCACCTCGATCACTCCAAAGAGTCTTAATCTTCTTGCCACTTTGATTTTCTACCTCATTTTTGAACTCCTTATACTTATCTAGAGCTTCAGACTTATGTCTCATTAAGTAGATATATCCATATCTACTTAAATCGTCATTAAAAGTTACGAAGTAGGTATAAGCTCCTCTAGCCTGAACTTACAATAGACCACACACATCACTATGTATGAGTTCTAGTAGTTCTTTTGTCAGTTCACCGATCTTGGTGAAAGGCTTCTTGGTCATTTTACCATGTAAATATGCTTCTTATGTCTCTATGGACTCTAATTCAAAAGAGTCCAAATACCCATTACTGAGTAATTTAGCGATGCGTTTTTCGGTTACATGACCAAGTCTACAGTGTTATAGATATGTCAAGTTTGAATCATGCAATTTCTGTTTCTTTCTTTCAATACACTAAATCGGTTCAACTAAGTTAAGAACATAAAGATCATTATTCAATGAATTATTCCTATAGAATGCATTATTCAAACAAAAGAAATATAACATATCCTCGAATTGAAATACAAATCCGTTGGCACCCAAACTTGACACCGAAATGATATTCTTTGTGAAACTAGGAACAAAATAATAATTTTCTAAATTCAAAACTAGTCCACTAGGCAAATTTATTGAATAAGTTCCTACAGCTAAAGCAGCAACTCTCGCTCCATTAGCTACTTGTAGGTCCATCTCGCTCTTGGACAACAATCTATAGTCACTTAGATTCTGTATGTTCATACAAATGTGTGAACTACTTCCAGAATCGATGACCCATGATGAAAAAACAGAAAGATTGCACTCTATCATAAAGAAACCTGAAACATCCGCTCCACTAGCATTCTTCTTCATGAAAATGTAGCAATTTTTCTTCCAATGATCTTTCTTGCCAAAATAGAAACACATGGCCTCCTTCTCATTATATTGGGGCACCTACGTCCCTTTCTTAAGCTTCTTCTGAGCTTGTTATTTGAGATTCTTCACTACATTAGCCTTGGGATTGAATTTCTCGGTGCTAGGGCGCTTGTTGGTCTTTCTTACCATCATTGCATGTAGTGAAAGATTTACCTTCATATCCTTCTTAGCAGTTTTCAGCATTGTCATCAAATCAATCAAACTCTTATCCATAATGTTCATGTTGAAGTTCAACACGAACTAGATAAAAGATGGAGGTAATGATGACAAGACCAAGTCAATGGCCAAGTCCTGGTCTAACTTGAAACCCAAGCTCTTAAGTCTTTCTATGTACCGGATCATCTTAAGTACATGAGGCCCAACTTGATTTCCTTCTTCCAGCATGGTACGGAATAATGCTTGAGAGTTTTCATACCTCTCTATTCTCACACTCTCTTGGAAGAGCTCACGCAAGTGCTGATCAATCTACCTAGCACTTTTGTTCTCATGTTGTCTCTGTAACTCCGGAGACATAGAAGACAGCATGATGCATTGCACATCCCGTGCATCTTCCATATACTGAGAGTAATATGACTGATCTTCCTCTGAAGCATTTAACGCAGACTCTTTCATAGGTTCGTCTTCGATCACATAGATTTTTCTCTCATGTCTCAAGACAATTTTCAATTTCCTATACCATTCCAGGTAGTTGGAACCGAGGACGACATTCTCTTTCTCGAGAATGATTCGCAATGAAAGGGTACTTATATTTGCCATCTAAAAGGATAATTTAAAGCAAAGTTTTAGTATTTATGGAATATATTTAATATAGGACTTTATAATTTCTATTATTTTATTCAAGTCCAACAACCCCCACTGTTAGAATTAGGAATTGGCTGATAACAATTTCTAATAGGATCAAAATACATAGTATGCACACGGCTGAGTTGTACCTACATGCTATATTCATCAAGTAGGCCTTAACTTGTCACTCACAAATCTATGTGACTTTCGATGTATTATTGTCAAACCTTATATTCTCAATACTTGCCCCTTAAATCAATTGACCTTAGCTAAGCTACACAAGTTAACGAATTTGAATTAAGTCGCCTACTAATAATTAAGAGAAATTATAGATATTTTGACACAAGCCCACAGCTGAGCTGTACCGACTTATGTAAAAACTCTAACTATTATCATAGTTATTAATGGAAGGTTTTCAACAAATCTTGACTTAATAAATTTAAGGGTTTGTATAATTATTAAAATGTCTCACCATTAATTCACTTCTTGTGCGTCCGCACAATCTCATTACAAGATTTATCTCTATGAATCATGAAGTAGTCATGTACTTCAGCAATAAAGAATTTATATCGTAACATGTATTTCTCTACAAGTTTGACAGATAAAATTTATTTCTACATTTCTATCTTGAAATGTTAAAGTATAACACTTGAGATAAATCAAAATTTCATCAAAATCTCTCAAACATTAATCTTCAAAAATTTGAAGAAGGGTGGGGTTTAGCACTATATGATTCGACCACGAATCGCTCTGATACCACTGTTGGGTTTTGAGCATAGCGGAATATTTATAATAAAGCAAATTTTGCTCTTAAATTATGAATCTTTTCATGGTACATATAGTTCTAAACAAAATAACATAAAATGTAGCATGAAATGAAAACATACCTCGTAATCCTTTGCTTATTTGTGAACGATATCACGAACAAATGAGAGTCTCATGTGTGACTCCTCTAGTGGTATCCACACGCACTAGATCATGAACTAGATGATCCGTTAGGTGCTAGCCACTTGGATCAACAAAAACTTTCGGAAGCACTACGAATCTGAAGATGCGTCTTCGATCAGAGAAGGAGTAGGTTGCCAAAGGCTTCCTGGGAGAAGTGGAGAGAGTTGTCGCAAAACAAGGAGAAGTCGTTGTGGTTAGCATGAGAGGCAATCCTCTCTAAGGTTGTTATTTATAGCCTCTAAGAAAGATGAAGAGGTATGACTCTTCATATTCTCTATTAATATCATAATTGTGTCTCTTAAATTCTCCATTAATAATCATAATTATAACTTTTCATCTTCTCCATTAATATTCATTAATAGAGACTTTTCATCTTCTCCATTAATAATCATAATTGTGACTCTTCAAATTATGCAAAGAGAATAAGAAATAAACTCCACTCACTCTTCTCTAGATCAAATAAATCCATATTTGATCTTGATCCATTCTAGCTTCTGATATTTCAGAAATAATTAATAATCCAATTAATTCCTATTCAGAAATAATAAATTGATTAATTTTAGTATCCACTAAAATAATCAATTATAGATATTGTTCATGTCTATGTGTTATGCTTGAGACCATCTAGGTTCTATACACGAAGGCAGTGTAAATCCGTAACCAGACTATGATAACCGTCTAGCAACAGTTTTTATCCACCCAACGTGATAAAATATTAGTTATAAACTAAAAACCACTATGAACCGATTACTGTGTAATTCAATCTCTTCATCTTTACCCTACATCCCAATTAATTTGGTGCACTATGCATCATCACAAATTTAATTGTTTTACTTGATTTACAAGATATAATAGACTTATCTTGAATGATAATCATTCCTCCCATGACTATAGATTTTGAGTCACCAATATCTCTATCAAGCGTCCAGGATGTTAACTCCTTAATCCAAGAGAGCGATGAATCCTCTATTGACTCAATATTATTCTCTCTACGTTATGTCATACACCTAACTGTCGTATTAATCCCAATTCGATTAAAGATTGCTTTTAACAGCGTCAAAATACATAACTCCACGTATAGAATAAATGAAGGTCTAAAGTCAAAACATCAGTTACACTCGTTCATTAAGATGAACAACCAATGATGCTTAATATGTGGTGTTCTCTTAAGTGGGTCGTGTCCAGTGTACCTCTAAACTTAAGGCACCCCAAGTACAACTTGGATATTCATCCCTCGGTCTATCTTGACCTAGTCATACTGAGCGTTGATTTAGATATCTATGTCCCATCTAGATATCTATCCGATCAAAGACTATTTTCAGATTAATTAATCTGTGGAATTTTATCATTAATCATATACTTACAGAAAAATAAGTGATCAACGACAAATACTTACCTTGATTAAAATAATTATTCATATATACATAAAACTGTCTTGGTACATAAGTGTTTACACTAACAGAGATTAGACATAACCGTGGTTAGGTAAAGAGAAGTCCTAGTGGGACTAGGCAGACCTAGTTGGGAACTAGGTGAAGTCCAAGGTGGGATAGTTGGGAACTAAACACTTGACATGATAGGAGTCCTAGTTGGAAACTAGGCAAGAGTAAATCTAAGTCGGTCAATAGTTGATTGGACACTTGGCAAGGGAACTCTAGACTTGTGATTAGACAAGTTAGGGTACCAATGATCAGGTGAACAATTGTGAGTTGTTTCTCACGAAACAGAAATACCCTTAATCAATTGGCCATTTCATTAAGGGCAAGCCAACCGATCAATTGATCGATTGATGGCTGGGATGTCACGAGAACAGAAGCCCTCTTAATCGATTGGTGATCGATTAAGGGTTAGCCAATCAATCACGGTGGCTGTGTTGCGCTAGAGTATAGAAAGGTGTTGAATCGATTAGGCAATGGATTCAGACCTTCTTAATCGATTAGGTAATCAATTAAGCCTTGAAAAATAGTAATTAAATGGCTGGATCTGATGTGATAATCGATTGGGTAATCGATTAAGGAACATTAGGTCGTTGGTATATAGGGGTTTTCCCGCGGGTTGAAGCCGCAACTCTTCTCTTCTCCTCATCGCCATTTCTCGTGAGTTCTTGGAGTATAATGATGTTGCATTTTTAAGCATTAAGAGGTGATTCCAAGCTAGAGGGAAACAAGAAAAGCAAAAGATTCATTGTTGTAAATGTGTAAGATTTCTTTGTATTTGTTTGTATTCTTATTGTTCTTCTTTGAGAGCTTGTACGAGGCTTCTCCGCCTGATGAAAGGGGATGATTAATAGTAGATGTGAGTGTGAGGAAGAGTAAACCATTGGATTAGTCACCTCAAGAAGATAAATTCCAAGTAAAGAGAAAATGTTAGCATTGCTCAAGTATTTCGTTATGACAAATCCTAAACGAGCAAAGATTGAAGCTAATCACCCCTCCCCCCCCCCCCCCTCTAGCTCTCTACATGTGCTAACAAATCTAACTTTTGGTTGAAGTACTATTCAAGTCCTCTCACCAAAGATCTCTGGAAAGTATATATGTCAACTCGTTCATTGATTGATGACTTGACCGTCTACGATATTTGGTCTTAACAGAGGGAATTGCAAGTTTTTTCTGCTAATCAAATTATTTCAAATAATACTTTCTAGTTGTGTATATACAGGTGAAATGGAGCTTCAATTATTAGAGAGAAAATATATTTGTTGAGTGAAATAAGTAAATCCAGGAGAGATCAAAATAAGCATGGGATCCTTTGTCCCATTTTTTTTTGTGTGCCCCCTATCCCAAGTTGCCTCCCACTGATGACACCTCTCCCAATTGTCATCTTGTCATCGTTGGCAGCCTCTAGCTATCATCCCTGACCAAACTATAACTTGGAGGAAGGTGAGCCTAAGGGGATCAAAATCAATTGCGACTGGATCGCGACCAATTGGCCGCGATCCCCTTGGGTTCACCTTCTCCCAGGTTATAATTTGGTCGGGGTGGCAGCCCGAGGCCGTCGGAAGTGACTAGACGGCAATCGGATGAGGCATCGACGATGGACAACAATTTAAGACAGAAAGCACATAAAAAAATAAAACAGAGAATCCCGTCTAAAAAAAGAAATAACTAAAAATTTTATGACCAATAAAACAATTCTTTAAATTTTTAATCAGAACATTGATTTGTTTATATAAAAATAAACTATTTTTTGAAATTCTTTGTAGAACATATTTGGTTTGATTAAAATCGTTCTTTTAAAAAAAATCATATCTGATCAGTGGTACATTAGTGATGGATATCAGATTGTGAGTTGAGGATATTAATTTATATTAATTTTTTTAAAGAGAGTAATAAGACAATAAATTTAAGAGTAAGTAAAAAATTATTAGCAAAATTAAAAGGGTATCTTTCTATACCTATTACACTTATTATTAAAAAGTAATCCCATTCCACATTAATATATATTTTACTTATCGTAATTATAATAATTACGAGTTGAATATTGATCAGCACAGTCAATATTATATTATAAGATATATGAATCATAACTACTCTACTCTAGTATAGACTAATTAATATTACATTTTAGCAGATCCCTTGGTGTGCAAAAATGCAGACCAGGGATGGACCACGTCCAATTACGACTGGATCGTGATCATGATCGTGATCGTGATTCGACTACAATTTCTTATGATCCCTTCTAGAGTTCATCGTGCCCCCAGGTCATAATTTGGATTCGGACGGGTAGTCGGAGGTCACCCGAAAATCACAGTGAAGAATTTAGGGTTTAGAGTTTAGGGTTTAGGATTTAGAGTTTAACTGTTTAAGCCTCCGGGTGACATCCGACCACCCGCCCAAATCCAAACTATAACCTGAAGGGGCACGATGAACACTAGAGGGGATTGCAATAAACTGCGGTCGGATCGTGATCATGATCCGACCGCAATTGGACGTGGTCCATCCACTGGTCCGCGTTTTTACGGACCAGAGGATCTGGCCTCGCGGGACATAGCTATTATAATTATGCAAAGGATGGATTTAGTATATGACCTGAGAGCTATGGTTCCCCTAAATTTTTAATAATATTATTTATATATATATATAATTATTTTAGTATATAAATTTTTTATTTTTTAGTATATATATTATTTGGCCTTTATAAAAATAAATATTTGTAGTTGATTTAATGGTAAGTTTGATTATTTTTTACCACATGCCCAGAGTTTAAAATCTTAAAAGAACTAAATTTTAAAATTTTTTCTTCTCTCTAATTTATATATTTTAATTAAATATATATTATGTATCTTGAAAGATTAAGCAAGTAGTTATTATACTTAATAATTATTTTTATTATGAGATCATCCAAATTTAAAATCTGAGATCCGTCCAAGATTATGTAATTTATTATGATTATGTGGTTGTAAAAATTATGAAATCCTAACATTTTAATTATACAGTGGCTATGGAATAGTATAGCATTGATAATAGTGTAGTAGTTGTTAAAATAATATATAAAAAAAAGTAATTTTAAAAAGTAAAATATAGATAGGGTACCTTTTGATAATAAATAAAAAAAGGGTGTCTTGAGAAAATGAGATATTTTTTAATTGTTGTACCAATTTTATTAACTTGGCTTATTTTTAAATGTATTAAGCAATTGATTTGTCCAGATTATTGACCTATAAAAAACAAACAAATAATCCCCGGTGTTCGAACTGAAAGCGACCAGTACCGCTTCGTACTCTCCTTTGTCCAAGTCCAATGCATCAGCATAGAGATAAGACGAGTGAGACTTCATATCTCTTCTCGTCCAAGTCCAATGCATCAAATACGTCCAAACTGTTCAATCAAACTGCTGTCATTCTATGGGCGATCCTGCACCTCCTTTCTTACCAAACAAACAAATAAAGAAACAAACAAACAAAAACAAGATACTTCTTTTCATTCTTGATCATCATTCAGAAATCTCTTAGCAACGCACCCTTAACCTGCGTCGTCTTTGATAACGATGTAACCAGCATTTATAAAAGTACAGTTTAATTAAGGACATCCTTTGCCGAGATAACCAAGAGGTGGAGGTGTATCTTAGCCTCCTACTTACTCCTAGTGACAATATCTACTCGCTTTTGTTGTCTCTCTGCTGCGTCTTGTTCTGTGGCTGAGTTGGAGTTTGTATGTGTCCTTGTTTTTGGTGCTTTGGTCATGTGTCTTTTCGTCTGTTTCGTCATGTCTTTCTTCTTTGTTTTGTTATGTTTGTGGTTGATTTACATCGATCGTGAGATGCAAATGTCCTCCATTTCGTTGTTAAATCACTAGCTCAACGTTATTGAACTATGACTTGATAACACGCAATCTATGACCTCTACTGGCATTGACTCGTTCATGTGTAATCTTCACGACGTAATTTACTATAAAGAATTTCTGTATTGCTACAATGTGCAATCTTCGAAGCGAGCTCGAAGACGTGAGCGACAAGAGATGCGGGTTCTGAGTGATGGTCGAGGCGTGGTGGTGTGAGCGTGTCAGCGGAACGACGACATCGATGTCCTCAGGTAGGAGGGAATACAGACAAATGGAGACCTGAGTGAGAATATTGTAAGAGTTTCTTGTCTCCTTTATGTCAAGATTAATGACCGGGCACTAAAGGTTGGCTTTTATATTGTTCTGATATGGTCGTGGTGGGCCGTACGTGTAAAGGAACAGGGGAAGAAGGACAAGGCAGAGATGGACAGGGGAGAGGAACTTAAAATTACATCAAACCTGTGTGACAAAATTAAACTTAAATACTCCTCCGGCCGCCTATCAATTTTCCAACTTGCTTTGGATTCCACGTTCAAAAGATGCAGCCGGTGCAATGTACCTGTACCCACAGATTAATTCATTGGCACGGCAGAATCCATGCCAAGCTCAACGCACGCAGGAGAGCAGTTGGCTCTCGGCTCAAATGCACTCCATGAGCATCAACTCGAAGCCGCCGTTGCTGCTGCTGTTTCATGTAAGTATTTCAGCATGAAATCCTTGTTGTTGCTGCTCTTGTTCGCGGTGTCTTTGTTGGTGCTCCCGCTCGTGCTGCCGCCCTTGCCGCCCCCTCCCTCCGTCCTACTGCTGCTTCCCGTAGCGCTTCTGGTTTCGCTTGTGATCTTGGCTTTTGTGCCTCCCGACATGCGACATATCGCTTCGTCCGAGTGTCAATAAATTTGAGCAAAACGTGCTTCCTTATTTTGCAAATAAGAGTTGCTTAAGCCTTTAGATATATACAGTTATCCACTAACTCTAGATTAGATTTTTTTATCTGCTTAATTAGTTAATATGATCTATTGTAAAGAAGGAGATGATTGAAATTTGGTCCTACGTAGAAAAATTATCGATCATCAGATAAATAGAAAAGTTCTCATGGAACCTCATCCTAGCATGGAAGATTTTAATTTGACTACAAGTAAATCTGAAACTCTCACGCAGCTTCATCTAAGTAATCAGGGGCCGCTTGATAAACAGGTTTAGAAGCAGGAATAAAAATGAAATCTATTTCATTCCCATTATGATGCTTAATATACGAGAATCAGAATCAAAATATAAATATGATACTCCTGATTTTATAACTCAGCCCCCACTAAATTATCATTGAACTCATAAATTTTTTAATCAAAATCTATTATCATTTTCATTGTCGAATGTATACCAAGCACCCCTCAATATTTTTAGATTTGTTATTTCATTATAAAAAATTTCTTATCATGGATCACAGTTATGATTCAAATTTTAAATTAAATGTCTAATTGACTATCTGGGACAAATATGATCTACTGCGGTACAAGTATAAAGTGGAGTGAAATCCTAATATCTTCTTGTGTTGTTCCTAGTTATTACATGCCGTGTCTCTTTGAAAATTAGTTTTGGTAAATAAATACTCAGGGAAATAATTATTGAATAAGTATATTCTTATAATTTTTTCAAAATTAATTCTCGATGAATGAATGATTAATGTCTTAAAATAACTTAAAGTAAATAATAGGGCTAGACTCAAACCCTTGAGCATATGAGAGGAACTAGTACATAACTTTACACAATTCACTGATGCATATGATCCATAGGGCAACACATAACGCTTGGAATAATATAAATCTTAAGCTCGATTAGGAACGTCGACTATTCTAAAGATTTTCTAAGTAATCTGTATTTCAGATTTATCCGGATAAAATTTGAACACTTAAATTATTAAAGAAAGATAATAACTATATAAACCTTAAGCCCACTCGCTCTAAAGAAGTCTTTTTTTTTAATATTTAAAAATTAAATTTTAATTTTGATAAATTAACGGATGAATAAATATTAGATTAGTAAACTATCCATTGGGAACATTTCTCGATTTATTTCCATGATTGATAAAAATTTCTGTGATATTAAATTAATTATCTTTAAAATTTATCAATATAAATTGAATGATAAACTTAAAAAAACATGTTATACTCTTTGCGGCCCAAACGACATCAAAATGGTGTGAAGTTAAAAACAAACTGGACAGCACACTTTTTTCTTTTTTAAAAAAATAGAAGAAATAGAAGGTAAAAACGCCTCTTTCAAGAAATTGTTTCGCGTACTTCAAAATTATGAAATTTATCCTTCCCCAATCACTACTATAAAAAGTAGCATTCCTGACGGAATTTACCGATGAGATTCCGTCAGTAAAGACACTTACCGACGGAATTCCGACGGAATTTTCTCCGTCGGAGTGAAATCCGTTGGTAAGGAATTACCATCGGAAGTTTTGTACCGTCGGTAAAATTTCCGACGGAATTTTTATACCGTCGGTAAAATTTCTGACGGAATTTTATTTCCATCAGAATCAAGTCCCGACAGAATTACTGTTTCCGTCGGTAATTTCCGACAGAAACACGATTCCGTCGGGAATTTCTGACGGAAAATTCCCCCATTTCCGTCGGATATCGGAATTTCGTTTCCATCGGAAATTTCCGACAGAAACATTAATTCCGTCGGAAGTTTTATACGGAATTGAGGTTCCATCGGGAATTTCCGACGGAAAATTTCTGATTTCCGTCGGAAACGTTCTGATATTTTCTGACGGAATTTTAATTCAGTCGAAAATCCGTCGGTAACTAAAAAAAATTTGCCTGATTAAAGATGTATTTGCGCAATAATCATATATACATCATCACATTCACAAATATCAAATTTCAATCATCACATTCACAAATATCTAATTTCCATCATGACATTCACAACACAATATCACATTCACAACATCAATCATCACATAACCATTTTACATTCAAACACAAAATTCGATAAGTGCTCCATTTTGAAACATAAACAAGTTTACTACAAATTTGCTAGAATAAAAAATGTAGCAAAAAGTAATAAAACTCACAAGGATAAATCTATAAATTGATGAGTGACAACATGAAAGAGAAAACAAAAGTAGCAGACAAGACCTAAGACTTTATAATGTTGTGACATTGGCCTTGGGCTGAAGTCGTAATAGCTCCAAGGGATTGTGCTACTCCTGCAAGTCCTACTCCTACAAACTACATAAGAGAAGAAAAAGGATGAGTTAAACATACTTATCGTACATATGAAATGCAAGGAAAATTATATATTATGAAGCAGGACATCTTTGCATTTCACAAAAGAAAAGAAGTTGCAAATATACAAAGATTGACAATGATAATAATGTATGAATGAGCTGTGTTGACATGAACTACTGTGTTATGCTTCAATGATTACATGTTGCTTTCACCTTCAAAATCAGATTCGGTTCCTCTGTTTCAATGAGTACTACTTTCATAAGATAACAACAGCAGATGAAACTTCACTTTCATTCCGCCAGAAATGTAAATCAAACATATATTGATTTTATTTACTATAAATTGATTATAAAAAAAAAGTCTTTATTTCATGTTCTACATGTCTCTATGTTGTAGATCTGCATGTTCATTCTTTAAATTTACTTGATATAATTGGAAACCCTATAACCATCTAGAGTAAAACTGGATAACCAAAAATAAACATATCAATATAAGATATTAAAAATAATATATCAACAATAATTACATCTAACAATAAATACTTGCACATCTTCAACAATGTGTAAAACTCGATGGGCACGGGGAATCACTAGTTGCTGATTTGTCATAGAAATGTTTGCAAAATAATATATAAAAACACATCATAATAAAGGTGAGTAACAGAGTAATAAAAATACAATAAATATAACAACACATCACTTACTAGATGAACAATAATGACACTATTTATATATCATTAGTATCGGCCAGCTTTGGATGCATACCCTAACAGGGCGCGCGGCCAGCTCTGGCTGGACGCGGGCGAGGCTAGCTTTGGCCAGGGCACGAGCACGGCTAGCTCTGTCCCTGGCCTTGGCCAGGCACGGCCGCGGCACGGGCGCGGAAAGCGCGGGCAGGGTGCGGGCAGCTCCGGCGAGACGCGGACAGCTCGGGCCGGGCACGGGCGGGCACGGGCGGGCATGGGCCCGACGTGGCTAGCTCTGCCAGGCTGCCAGCGCACGCGCGGGCACAGCCAGCTCTGGCCTGGCGCGGCACGGCCGTGGCCAGCTCTGGTCGCTGGCCTCACGCGGCTAGATTTGGCCGGCCGCGCCCGCGCGCAGCCAAATCTGGCCGGCCGCGCCCGACCCGCGCCCCGGCCGTGCCCGACCCGTGCCCCGGCTCGCGCTGCTCGGAGAACGAGACTTATCGGAGAAAGGAGAAAAAGAAATTATGAGCCTTATCAGAGAACGAGCAGTCGTGAACAAGGGAGGAGACCGGAGGTGCTTCGTCGCGGACGCAAAGGATCGTGCGAGACAAAGCGAAAAGGGAAAGTAGGGCCCGAATATTACAATTTTCCGACGGAATACTTGTTTCCGTCGGAAATTTCTGACGGAAATATATCCTGTCGGAAATTTCCGACGGAAAATATATTTTCGTCATAAATTTTCGACGGAAAAAACTTTTCATCAGAAATCTCCGACGGAAAAAAGCATTCCGTCAGAAATTTCCGACGGAAATAGAATTCCGTCAGAAATTTCTGACAGGATATATTTTCGTCGGAAATTTCCGAAGGAATCAATATTCCTTCGGAAATTTCCGAAAGAATAATATTCCGTCAGAAATTGAATGTTTGAATATTTGTTTTGTCTTCGTATGCTCCTCTAATATCATTAAAAAAAGGAACAGGCTGTTCTTATACATTATTCATTTAAATAGATATGAAAATTTTAAATAAATTTTGTAAACGATGTTGAGAAACTAGGTGGTAAGGTGATTCGACCATAGGATAATTCGAATAATTTAGAAATTTAAGATTCTATAATTATACGTCCCATTTAAAAAAAATTATATAAAATTTATCATAATTAAAGATTAAATTATAAATATTTAAAAAATAATTATAAGATCGAATTATAAATATGTGAAAAATAATTATTCACTCTGATTAACGAAATGCTAAAAATTAATCACTTGAGTTTATTGTTAAATTATTATTTGATGGATGAAAAATACATAAAAAATTAGAATTATTTTAATTAGTTAATATTATTACACATCCCATTTTAAAAAAAAATTATATAAAATTTATCATAGTTGAAGATCGAATTATAAATATTTGAGAAATAATTATTCACTCCTGGATTAATGAAATGTCGAGAAATTAATCACTTGAGTTTATTGTTAAATTATTATTTGATGGACGAAAAATACATTAAAAAATTAGACTTATTTTAATTAGTTGACATTATTATTTATAATAATACAAAATTACCGATGCTAATTACCTGACTATTTTTTCAGTTCAAGTTCCAACGCGCCATCAATGTAATCGGCAACTGCCACGTGGGTTTATTTACAAGCCATAGAGATGACAATAAATAAGATTTGAATAAGATTATATATCCTCCATTCCTATATTTATCGGATATCAAATATCTATCTAAATACCCATACATATTATAGGATCGGATATCTTATATTCTAATACTTTTTTTTCTTTCTATCCAACTATATTATTAAATAAAAATAATTAACATCCCAATTAAAAAAATATATATCTATTTTAAAAATAAATTAAACATATATATAACTTATTTCTAAAATTAACACAAATTATTAATAAGTTTTGAAAAAAAATATTTAATATATATATATATATTTTATTTAATCAAGTATTCGAATCGGATATCGAATATTAATAATCCTTCCATATCCTTTTATATTTGGGTCGAATGTCGAATTCTTCATCGAATTTGGATAAAATTATCCCTACCAGCCAGTGACACTATCGGAAATAATTTCATTGTCGTGGCCCTTTCAGTAACGAGAAGGGACTCGTCGCTCGGAGCCGGAGACGGTTCGTGGCGGTGGTATAAATAATGGACTTGTTGGAGCCCAAGTTGACTGGAGGGTTGATCTATGGCTGACGACATCCCGGAGCAAACCCTAGGGGACCCCAGGACCGCACCCTCCCCTCCGGCTCCGGCGGTGCTGACGGCCGATCTCCAACGGAGTCCGGTGTTTCTTCCCTGTCGCGGTCCCTTTCCTCCAGCCGCCTCAACTCCCAGGCAGCAGAGTTTGTCCCCCGTTCCTCGCAGCTCCCCGATTCTACCCTAGTGCCGATCCGTCATGGACATGCTCCTGTGTCTCACCCCGTGATGCACGTATTCCACCAGGCGCCTCCAAGCTCAAATTATTTTGCTCCCGGCTCGGGTTCGTTCGAGTACTATGGGGCTGCCCAGTCCGGCAGGTTTAGGGATCATGAGGGCGGACATACGAGTGCTGATCCAGAACGAACCCCTCTGGATAGGGACGGGCTTCAAGAAGAAGTTATCCAAAAGATCACGAAACAAGTTCGTGTGACTTTGCCTCAAGCATTTAATGAGTTCATATGCTTAATTTCCTTGTGATATTATGTTCATATATAGTATATTAGAATTGACATTTATCTAAAGATTTATGGTGTTTAATTTGTTTTGTCAGTAAAGTTAGGAGATGAACCTTTTAAACTGCTTGAGGGTCACTATAACACGATTTTCTTTGATAGCGCAGCATCTAGTGTCATCAAATATTAATTGGCTCGATAACACAACTCTACCAGACATATACCAATTGTTTAGCTCTCATGTGAAGTTTAGTGATTTGGATAGACTGGTTTACTTGAAGAAAATGGAGCGGAGAGACTATAGATGATAGAAAAGTAATTTTTGTTATTGACCAATTCATAATTGACCAAGCTTTTTTATGGAGCCATGGCCCAACTTTTGATCCATATTATCTTTGCTCACAATTTTCTCGTAGGAATGGACCCTCATCTTAGATGAATAGAAATGAGTAAGGGAATAAGAGGTGAGAATAATAGGAAAGGAAAACACCAGTGTAAAGAGCACTGAAGCAAGAAAATGTAAATAGATTAGTGAAAACCACTTTATTTATTGTTTCTATCAAACACAAGTGTAGAGAAGAGATGGGATCTAGAATATGTATCTCGGATTGCTGTTGTATCCATTATTGGTAGAATAAAGGAGAAAAGGTTGTTTTCTGTTCTGTCTGGTTATACCCACTCTTCCCCATCTGGATTAAATGGAAACTACCCCCACACTTCTTGCTCAGCTGTTAACTATCTAACCTACCAGGTTGTCAAAGTCACAATTTTCTCTTAATCTAATCATTTGATTTCAGATCATTATCATCTCATTTACATGTTTTGTTTCTCAGACTGGCAGTTGTTTTCTTTTCTGTCTGTGTTTCTGTCTTATTGCTCTCCTGAGTTCTCAGCTCTTTCTAAAAATAGAATGAAATTAGAGAGGAGAAATAGGATTTAAAATACATACTTATATAGTTGGTTTTCTATGTTACAACCACTTTTCTCCGATTTCGTATGTAAGGGGAGAAAATGTACACTCATTCAATCATCTTAGGTGAAGGAGATAAGGTTAGGCCTCTCTTTTCTAGCAACTTTTCTCCGGTTTTCATGAAATGAAAGAAACTATACCCATCCTTCCATGTCATGATTCTACCAAACAATGTATAACAAACTTTATCATCTGTCTGTGCTACTTTAACCACCAGGCTGTCGCAGTCACAATTTCAGTGTTTCTATGTCCTTTGATTTACAAACATAGTATGGACATATAATTCCAACTTTTGAACTGTGAAACTTATTCCTCCTGGTGTTCCTATTATCATGTACAATTATTATTTGATTTCAGATCACTACTATCTTATTTTCTTCTTTTCTTGTTCAGACTGGCTACTATTTTTCTTTTCTGTCTGTGCTTGTGTTGTTTTTTTCTTCCTTGGTACAACAGTTTGTTATTTAATAAGAATTAGGAAAAATGGCTTTTAGTAGGGTTTAATAAATGCTAAATAATGGTGGGTTGTAGGGCATATAACTATACAGCATTGCATTACCTTGCCACTACCATTTGACAAGTTTTCTTTACTAAGATGACCATCTTATTTGATAATCTCTGATTCGGATCCAACATTCTGCTACTGCGTCGCTATAGGACTTATGTGACTTTCAGGAAATCTATTTATGATTTTAGGAGATGAAATTTCCTTTATGTACTATTTTGGATCAACTCAAGCCATCTTTTTAGTTAATTCTGCATCATAATCTGTTTTCTTTTATCCTTGCAAACTACTTTCCTTCTGGCTTCCACTAAGTTTATTATCATTTATGCCCTTAATCTGTCAAATATTTTAGTCTCCCTGTAGCTGTTCTTTGTTGAATCTATATCTGTGTGCTATACATCAAGTTTTTTGCACTTCCATTTTATTATGTCAGAAGTGCTCATTTATATTTGTTGTATGCATTTCGTCGTATAATTATTTGTGTACGTAGTCTGTCTCTTCTTGAAACTCAATATTTTTGTCATGGACAGGTTGAGTATTATTTCAGTGATGCAAAGCTGGCTACAACTGAACATTTGATGAGGTTTATCAGTAAAGATCCTGATGGATTTGGTAAAAAAAATCTGAACATTGATTTTTGATCTTTTTTCTTGTTGGCTTTCATCGAGATGTAATAAACTTGTCCAGCTCCTTTTTGGCAAGGAATGTATTGCTTGTAGACGTTTTTTTCCCCTTAAGAATGCCTTGAAATTGTTGCATGGAGGGTTTAAGGATGGCCTTTAATTACTGGGCACAACCTGAATCAGTTGTTGTGTTGTTCAACTGAGCTTGGTACCTTAGTTGCAATGCATATTTTTGTTCCTTAATTAATTATCATAAATAAAAGCATTACTACCCTGCACTTAACAACAACAAATTTTGATAAAGGTTTAACATTTAATTTGTCTGGTCAAGATGGTACTTTATTGGTATTAAATTATCACTATGCGTCAACTAAACAAAAATCAGCAGGTTTGATGCCTCGATCTAGTTTTTTCCAATTTCACCTCTTGAATCTCCTACTAAACCAATTTGTTTGCAGAAACACAAAATATATTGATTCATAGTCAGTTGAATTAATATTGCAGTAAAACTAGAAAAGTTTTATTATTTCTATTTGTTATATTTTTAAGTCTTGAATCAAACCAAAATATCTCTAATTGAGTTTTTTTTTAATAGACTTGAATTCGATTTATTTATTACACTTCTTGTGATTCTAACATTAGTAGTAGCACAATGTTGTCCATGCTCATCAATTCAACATAATTAGTAAGAATTTCCTTAGGTTAAATCTACCAGAAGGTTATCACTAGTTCTTTTTATGTCAAATAAATTATTTATATATTTTCATGTTTCCTCGATATTTGTCCACTAGTTGCTTGTTTAAAAAATAACATATTAGTTGATCTTCTAGGCATAAAATTAAATTCATATTTAGAAATTTTTATTTCATCACTTTCTCAATGAACCTTTCTCATTTAATAGTGGGTTCATCTGTTTACTTCCTTTATAATTTGAAGAGCATTGCACACATAATAATATGCCTTGTTGTATGTGTGTGGTTAAGATAGGAAGTACTACTATCGGGAAGTAATAAGTGTAATTTTATATGATAAGATGAAAGGAAGCATGTTAAGGTTGTCTGGACATGATGATGGACATGATGAAAGGCAATTAATTTAATTTATCATTACACAAGTTGAATTAAAGTTGTTAGAAGGCGGATAATGAAAACTTTAGTTGACTTAATAAAACATGTTGACTAGACTATTGGATAGACAGTTTTCGGTGCCGTAGTTTTTGGTGCGTCTTTTTTTAAAACTCAGCTGACAATAACTCTGAATGACTGACTTTCTATGTCGACTTTAATGATCCATTGAAATAATGTGTTAAAACTAATGTATGTATCTGGATCCCGTCTGTTGGAAACTAGCCGCCTTAATTTTCAAATTAATTATTAATGGTTGACCTTTCCAATGTCCAATCACCTGTGCGCCTGCCCCGGAAAATATTGCCAGCTTCCGTCCATTCCAAGTCGAAGTTGTGACGCTTGAGCATGCGTATTCATGTCGCACAGGACCAATCCCTAATATTTTTATATGTCACACCCAACCGATTAGCCGTGAATTCAGAGCACCAAAATTGAGTTCGAGAGAGAGACAAGAGCGATGGCTGCGGAGGTGACGAACAAGAAGGTGGTGCTGAAGCGATACATAGAGAGGGGTGAGACGCCGACGGAGAGCATCATGGAGTTGGTCACGGCGGAAGCTATCACTCTGAAGGTCCCCGAAGCATCTCCGCCAGCGGTGCTAGTCAAGAACCTCTACCTCTCCTGCGACCCATACGGTCGCTTTATCATGTCGAGGCCCGAAGAGGGCAGCACCATAATCAGCGCTCATCCAAACTCGGTATACCTTATCATCCATAATCATATTATCTATTTCTATGGTTCATTAACACCCTGTTTGAAAAGAGGTGGAATTGAATTCCTTTCCATCCTTTGGTATATATTTTCAAGGAGAAATTGATAAGGAATTAAATTTCAATTCCTTTCAAACCCCTCAAAATAAATCAGATAGGTTTGATTTATGAAGGAAATTCTCTTCAAAATTTCAAATTACTAAATCGCTCCTCTCTAATAAAACAAATCAGCGCTGACTAAATTAAGAAATGTTTATTCACACATCGTAACTTTCCTAGTTCCTACGTTTTGTAACTTTTAGTACTAAGAAATTTAGTAGAGTGAAATCAAAAGGAAATGAATTGGTGATGTAAAAAAATGACAACGAGATTCGAATCTTACTCATGTGCTACAGTCTAACACCCGAGTTCAGCAATGCCCACGAAGACAAAAACAAATGAACTGATCGCCGGTGATCAGAAAGCTTTCAGTGCATTCTCGAGATGTTTCGAGGTTGGCAAGGTCATGATTGTGAAAGTTAAGGAGCAACGTGAAAAAGGAAGAGTGCTTTGCACTTTAGGTACATCAACGTTCTGGCAAAAAGATGTAAAGTTTTATTGTCAAATCCACATGGAATGTCATGATCCTAGATCAAAGGGTTTGAAATTGTGACTAGCAATTTGACAACACGAGAGTCAATATTACAATGGAAATTTGGTTATAATGCAGACTACTTCATTGTGTATTTTTTTTTCTAAATCATAAGATGATAAGAGTGTAGTTTTGGTTACTTATTATACATATGATTTATCCAATCTGATTGAGTGAAAGAGGTAGGCGAAAGAATTTTTCATACAAGTTTTGGGTTTTGAATTGTTAAATTATGCTAGTTTTGGTGAAGGATAAAATGGTAAAAATATAACAATTAAATTCAATTCTGATTTATTCCAAATCAAAGAATTCAATTCAATTCTATTTTTTGACTAATTCATTCCAAACATGAGAATTGGAATTTAATTCCGTTTAGAATTCAATTTCGAATAGAATTTAATTTAATTTTTTTACTTAAAAAGTTTTCAAATAGGATGTAAGACGATGTGTTTCTTTTCCATTTGCAGCCTGTATGTGGTTACGGGGTCGCTAAAGTTGTTAATTCTACACATCCGGATTTTAAAGCCGGAGACTACTTGTGGGGAATAACGTATTGGGAAGAGTACAGTGTCATTACACCAACGAAGTTCAATTTCAAGATCAACCACACTGATGTTCCTCTTTCTTACTATACCGGTCTTCTCGGTGAGTTGCACTTGCTGAAGCTGAATCTGAGTATCTGAAACCTCTATTACAGTGAAAAAGTAGAATCTCGCTTCTCTTCCAGCCAAACCATCTATTCACATGTCAATAATTCAGAATGATGAAATGGGGTCGACTGTGATGCTGTGCAGGCATGCCGGGTCTTACGGCTTATGTAGGGTTTCATGAGATCAGCTCTCCAAAGAAAGGGGAACTGGTATTCGTTTCAGCTGCGTCAGGTGCTGTTGGGATGCTCGTGGGGCAATTTGCCAAGCTCATGGGTTGCTATGTGGTTGGAAGTGCTGGCTCTGATGAAAAGGTTTGACAGCACTGAAATCCAAGCAATCAGTAATTCAAATGATTTACTCGGATTATAATTGCTCTTTCAGGTCGATCTACTGAAGAACAAGCTCGGCTTCGATAATGCATTCAACTACAAGAAAGAATCCGATCTGGGTGCTGCATTGAAAAGGTTAATACCACACAATGCCTTACAAAGTTAATTGTTAAAGAACACATTACAAGCTTCCCATACTCTTTCAGATACTTTCCAGAAGGCATCGACATATACTTCGACAACGTAGGTGGAGCAATGCTGGATGCTGCTCTCTGCAACATGAGGCTTGGAGGCCGAGTCACCGTGTGCGGAATGATTTCTCAGTACAACCTCAAAGGACAAGAAGGCGTGCACAACCTCTTCTGGATCATCGGCAATTGTGTCCGCGTGCAGGGCTTCAATGTGGCTCAATACTTTCACCTCTACCGTGACTTCGAGGAGAAAGTTGTGAATTACGTGACTGAGGGGAAGATCACGTACTTGGAAGACATAGCGGAGGGTCTCGAGGCAGCTCCTGCGGCATTCGTGGGCCTTTTTGAAGGTCAAAACATCGGCAAAAAGTTGGTGGTCGTGGCTCACGAGTAGCTATCATCTCATGAGTCATCTATAGACTGCAGCTTTTGTATGGACCTCGTGGCAGGTGTCAAGTACGATTTAAGATTTGAGAATTTGGAGATCAATAAATCTGACAACGTATGTATGTACGTCCTTCTCACGTGTTAATCATGATATTTAAATTAATAATATTCATGATTTATCACTTTTATATTAATACTATGATGAATTAATGAGAGTATTGGGGGCGAGCGAATCGTCTTTTATCATCTTATGTACAAATATGATTTGCGCGCGTAAAATGTCAAGCTTGTCGAGGTAAAATTTATCCAAATAGATCAACTGACATTTATTATTTTTTTCATTATAATAGATTTTTTTAATATGATTAATGAGACATTTATTATTTTTTTCATTATAATAGATTTTTTAATATGATTAATGAGAATTTGTATTTGTCGAATGAAAGAGACCATGAGTGATTAATGGTCAATGGTCTTTATTGGACCATTAATTATCGTGGGTGGTGGAGCTTTTTTATAAAAACAAAAAGAGAAATAGAGCAATAAAAATTTTTCTACCTTCGTTTCTTAATTTTCCATTTCTATAGTGCACTTATTCGATAGATTAATTCATCCATGATAACAATTGAGTATTTCTTCAATTCGCCGTGATCCATCAATCCTAGGTGGTGATCATAATTTATCATTGTATCCTGAAATAGACAACCCGCCCCAGCGCATAACACATATAATAGGCGCATGATATTTCTGACATAATAGTCGGGAGTCGATCCCCAAGAGATATTGACCAACATTTTCAATCTTACTATATGTTTTCTGTTTATGTGTCTGTATGAATCTCCTTCCATATCTGTGGGACTGATTTTAGGGGGTCGTTAAGATAGCGGATTCACCTTTCTTAAAATAGACGACTCGAAAAAATTTCAAAGTATAGTCGGAGATGAGATGAATCTATTTCAAAAAAATTATTCGATAGCAAGTCTCGATACCTTCTTCCCGGATCTATACGGAAACACTCGACGCTTCCGACTCACGTTCCACTTGAGAGCTCTCGATATCCGCTCGGAAGAACCTTATCCTGACTCGATGTTACACTTGAGAGCTCTCGGCGTCCACCCGGAAGAACCTTATCCCGACTCGACAATCCACTCAAGATCAACTTTGCATCGACTTGGAAGAATCTTATCCTCACTCGACAATCCATTCGAGATCAACTTTGCATCTACTCAAGAACACTCGATGTTTGTAGTCGTCGAGAATGACTCGGAGTAAAATGATCAACTCCCGACTCAATTGTGTACCTATTTAACTCTGGGATTGTCTTTCTAACTTAGATAGTCGGCCTTTGGTTTAACTGGAACTGGATGCTGCATTGAACATAGCAACGTAGTGCTAAGAGTTGTGAAATGAAACCAAAAAAATACAAAGAAAAGGAGGAAGATGATTTCATTCTGAATGCTTAAATTTTATATAGAAAATTTTACGATTAATTGGTTGATTTATATTCTTATATGTATGTATATATGATAAAAAAAATGAAACTCTCTTTCGTTGATGGGTGGGAGTGTGTAAGGATGTAAATTCAAAAACTATATTAACTCGTGCGCAAATGTGAACTTGTCGTGGTAAAATTTATCAAAACAGACAACTAACATTTAGCAATCTAAATAATTATTCTTTTTTCATTATAAGGGATGCATTAACATGATTAATAAGAATTTGCATTTGCTAAATGGAAGAGACAACAAGCGACTAGAATTTCAAGACGGATGAGTAATGGCTATTTAATGGTCTTTATTCAACCATAAATTATCGCTAGTGGTGGAGCTCTTTTATAATGAGAAGACCATTAGTAAAACAAAAAAGAAAAATAGAGTAATAAAAATTCTTCAATCTTCATTCCCTAATTTTCCTTCTCTGCCGTGCACTTGCTCGATAGATTCATCCGTGATAATAATCGAGTACTTTAGTTTACCGTGATCAATCAATCTTTGATGGCGATCACAATTTGTCATTGTATCATGAAAATAGACTGACTCAAAAGAATCTCAAAATATAATCAGAGATAAGATGAATCCGTTTCAAGAAACCATTTGATAGCAAGTCTCGGCGCCTTCTTCCCAAATCTACAATCAAAAGCACTCAACGTTGCCAACTCGACATTCCACTTGAGAGCTCTCGTCATCTACTCGAAGAACCTTATCCCGACTCAACTATCCACTCAAGAACACTCGATGTTTACAGTCATAAGGCATGACTCAGAATAAGGCAATCTTCCGACTCAATCAACTCCCGATTCAGTTGCACACCGCATTAACCCTAGATTTGATGACACACCACATCAACCCTAGATTCGATGACGTTATTTCTAACTCAGGCAGCCGGCCGGATCAACCCTCAGAATCAGCAATCGCAGAGACTAATCCCGCAGGCTACTTTAGTTAATCCAATCAGACCTTTTAGATGATTGATTTTGATTCTTTATTTAAAATTCAATTAACCTTCACCGACATCTCCAATAATAAAATTGTCCGATTGATGGATGCATGAGCAATTCCTTTTTTTATAATTCAAACAGAAATTTCCACTGCAATGAATCTGAATTCAGGTGGTCCGAACCATTGCATACTCAGGACTCGCTTGAGATTTATCTGAGTGCAACCTCTTCAACTTTGGTCCAAGATTCTGCTCGTGCATCTCCGCTGCATTGGGATTCTCTCGTGAAATCATCGTCTTCTTCAACACAGAGTCTCGTGGAGCCGCGAGAAGAGGCAGCCGGAAAGTTGGAATATTGACGTTTTGTCCGTCGTGAGAACCAGCTGCAGGTACCGGAGCCGGCGGAGGCGGATTTTGTTCACCTACGAGTGCGCTTCTGGCAAAGTCCCCTATTTTTCTTGGCGAACGCAAGTTTTTCCTGGGAGAGTACTGCAAAGTTCCCACCTTTTCGTCACTCTCGGCCTCCAACGGCGAAGATGGTGGCGAATGGACCGGTGGTCTTCGCTTCGGAGGTGATGGAGTGGGTGGCCGCAAGAGCGAGGTAGGCTTTGGTGGCGGCGGTGAGGAAGTGTTAACCGAGCATATCTCCTCATCCGACGTCGACGACGAACGGCAGGCTTCGCCGCTTCGTAGTACCTGACGAGGCAGTGGCGGGAGCGGGCGGAGCTCCGGCGACCGGAGCTTCCAGTACGTCGTGAAGCCCCCGGAAGCACAGCTCTCGCTCGTTTCTCTATGCGAGCTGCCGGAGGTACCCACGAACAAAACCTCCGATCCACCGAGAGAGGCCGCGAACGAAGAGGCGGCGGTGGAGATCTCCTGCTCGCCGGAAGAAGCTACATGGGGAGGGAACAAGCGAACGCTATCGGACCCGACGTCGTTGTCGGCGCCTCCTCCTTGACGCCGGCGTAAGTGGAGGAAGAGCACGAAGGAGAGGACAAGGAAGGCGACGGCAAGGAGCGGGGTCGCGACGGCAGGGAGGAGGCTGGAGGGGGAGCGGCGGGAGGGGGAGGTGGAAAAGGCGTCGGCCGTGGAGGAGACATTAACAGGAAAGGTAGGAAAGGCAGCGGCGGAGGACGCAGGAGGCGGAGGCGGACGCGGCGGGGAGGGTTCGAGAGGGAAGAAGGCGCCGAAGGTTGGGTGAGAAGACGAAGAGGAATAAGAGGACGAAGGGTATGTAGGAAAGAAAGGCTGATGAAGAGTCCTCCTGTTGCGAGTAGCAGTAGAGGTAGCAGCAGCAGCAGCCGAAGCGCGAAGGATGCCCGCAGGA
Organism: Boesenbergia rotunda; assembly: GCA_024364735.1. Classification (NCBI taxonomy): domain Eukaryota; kingdom Viridiplantae; phylum Streptophyta; class Magnoliopsida; order Zingiberales; family Zingiberaceae; genus Boesenbergia; species Boesenbergia rotunda. The sequence goes on from JAGFNQ010003483.1 coordinate 208,087, forward strand.
GAGCAACAGAGCAGCAACAAGACGAAGAAGGACGGAGCCATGGAAATAGAAACAGAAACTGGGAGGTTGGGGAAGAAGAAGAGGAATTAGAAGGGTTTAGGGTCTAGTGTACGCTTAACTGATTAGTCATTTCCCTGATGGCAACTAAACAGTGCTCCTGCTGGGAAGATTGTGGAGGTGTGGTGAGAAAGCGCCAGATGCCTGAGGATTGTGGTTTCTTCATGGCGTGACAGCGCCAGTCTGCCACCTCTCCGCTCTGCTGCTGAAGACAACTGGACGCCCTACTGTTTAGTGTTTATACACAGACACACTGCTCAAGATTCTTTCGCATGGGCGAAATCTTTTTATTAAATCTGTGTTTTTTTACTTATCAATAGAAGTTCTATAAATTTATCTCTGTCCGCTTAAAATGCGGCACAGTCAACTAAAACGAAGACCGGACATTGGAATTATCTAAAAAAAACAATAATCGCCGTCGCAAACTGCTATATTTCTCTGCTTCCTCATTAAATGCTTTGTTGATCCTATGCTTGTCTTTTTTTTTTTTTTCTATTATGAGATTCTTCAACAAAATACTTTGACAGCTTAAATAATCAGTCCAGGCAACGGTTCTTATAAGATGCTGATAAAATGAAGATTTTCTTTTTCAAACCAGACAAGAACAAAACTCCATCTCGAGATTTCTTGATCGCAAAATCAAAACAACTAGCAAAAGAAAATAGAATTCGGATAAGATTAAAAGAAAGACAGAAAGGATTGCTAAATGTAGCAGCTTGTTCGAGGCCGTCATCAAGAGAGAAGAAACTTGAGAGGCACGGAGAACTGCCATAAGCTCGCTCGCTCTCGCCAACCTTCAATGCAGAGATCGCCATCAAAATCCAGGCGTCTCCGCTCTGCAAATTGGCTTTTTGTATGTGCGTTTTCTTCCCATCAAAAATCAAATGCGTAGAACAAGATCGCCGTACCTTTACAGCCAAAGAATTAGAGATACTTTTCTTCAGTGGAGGTTTACGAACACTAGAAGTGAGCGGCATATATAGAGCCAAAGAATGGGGATCAGACGAAGAAACCCTAATTGTAGATCTTGGGCTGGGCTAATAGACATGAAGCCCGCAGTCTTCTGCAGCCATTGCCATCTTGTAGAGAGGACTAGGCCCGAGCTTCTTCCTCTTCATCGCATTCCTCTGCCTCACAAACTCCATCTGGTTCCTCCTCTTCCGCTGCATCATCGCCGCCTCCTCCACCACGAACCTCCTCATCAATGTATCGTCCGTAAGCGACATCCCCCTGAACGCTCTCCTCGTTTCCAGTTAATTCCCCGTGCCGATGACCCGATGCGAGGGGCCCGAAACACCTCATTGTAGGAGGAGATCGGGGAGCAGCGACACACTCGGGTGAAGGAAGACGCGACCTTCAAAGAGGTGCACTTCCTCAACTTTGACCTGTCTGCGTTTGCTGAATCTGATCTTGAATCCACTGCCGGAGACTTCCTCGCATTCTTCCAAAGAGTCACGGCCTCCATCAACATTTGGTGCCATGGCTTTCTGGCAAGAATTGTCGCGTGAAATGCAAAAGCATTCTTCAGACTACAACTTAAACGGCGATTGCGAAGAAAAAAAAGGATTGCAATTTCGCGACTAATCTGTGGACTCTTTTGATCTTGCATTAAGCAAGAAAGAAGGGAGGTATGCTCCACGGACTACAGAGATGGAAGGGGAAACCAATGGAGCTCATATTAGCTGTCCGTCGTTAAGAATCTCTAAGCTCCGGACTGGCCTTCCTTTTGCTTTACTTTGTTTATTGTGTAACACTTTTGCTTTAGAAGCTAACCAACAATTGGGAATATGAAATCAAGAAGGAAAAGTTTTGTCCCTCTTTTGGCTATAAATCATGAGGACCTTCAAGGTTTAACAATCCATTTAGCCAGCAATTCAAATGTGGATCTGACAGAGTTAGATCTTGTTGCTGCAAAGCCTGCAACTACAAACACTGATTATATGTTGCTACTGATCTAATTCCTTGTTGCTGAATACAAAATAAATTTTGGGACTTTGAGACGGGGATCTACAGGAGGATACGTATTGTGGAGAAGAAAATGCTTTAATTTACAGAGAGGCGATTATACAAAATTTAGTTTCTCAAGAGCGGGCGTTCGAAAAATTGAACTGAAATTTTTTAAAATAAAATAAAAGGGGGAAATCGGTATCAACTCTCCAAAATAAAATTGAGTTTTACAATAGTCTCAGCTCATAAAATTTTTAATTGCACTATGTGATAAGATTGATAAGATATTTTGTATGTTATTTTTTTATTAGTATAAAATAGTAAATTTTTAATATATATTATTAAAATTAAGTATAAATTGTTTGAAATTTATTATTAATTTAACAAATTTGAGAATAAAGTTCTAGTGACTCCACCATCGTGATCTTGATGCAACCTCACATGATGTTTAGTGTACTCTTTATTTCCATGTCATTTGTGAGATATATAAAAGAGATGTCGTTAAAATTTTATACTCAAATTTCTTCAAATAAATTCAATTTAAACTAATCTATAATTAAATTTTTATAATGTATAATGAAAATTTTATTGTATTATACTAATAAATTATTTGTTCTTGACATTTCTTTGGTAGCAAAATAATAATTAAATAAACTTAACTTGTTTTTCAATTTAGTTACTAATTACATGTGAAATTGCATCAACATCATAATAAAGGGGTCATCAAAATTTTATACTCAAATTTTTTAAATTAATACTAAATCTTAAACAATTTATACTTAAATTTTTAAAATGTATACTGAAATTTTGTTATTTTATATTTAAAAAAATAACATACAAAATTATTTTATCAATTTAATCAGGGAGTGTAGTTAAAAATTTTATGAGTTGGGAACAGAAGTTAAAGTTCAATTTGATTTTAGACAATTTTCACTAATTTCCTCTTAAATCAATTGAATTATTTAATAAAAATTTAAAAAATGAACCGATAAAATTTTCATTAATTTGATTAAAAAATTAAATTAATTAAAATGTTTAATTAAGATTTAAAATTTTAATTTGGTTGAATAAAATTTGATTTTGGTCTTGAAATTAGAATTTAAAATATAAAATTTAAATTTATTTGATTTAAATTTTAAAATCGAAGAAATAAATTAATTAAAGGGAAAATTTTCTTAAACTCCCCACTCTCAAACTCACCTTTGCATGCAACCCTCATTCAAAGTTTTCTTTGCATCTAGTCCCTTATGGGATTGACAAGACGGCTTTGTGAGTATTATTTTGTCACGCCCGAAAATTCTCAAAACTAATTTTATAAATATCCTAGAATTAATTCTGAATTTATGGATATTTTTATAGAATTTTTTCATGGATAAATAAGGCAAAAAGGAATAAAAATATAATACGCGGTAAAAACACGGGGTTTGACCCCTTGACCTTTACAATGAGAAGAGTAAAATCTTACCAAGTGGGATGAGTTTTATTTTATTAAAATAGATTAAAGGGAAAGATAGATAAAGTGAAGTTAGTTAAATTTTTCCCATAAATATAAAGGGAACTTAAGGGTTTTTTTTAATTCATTCTTTTCCTCACCTTCTCACCGCCGACCCTCTCCCTCTCTTGGGTGATTTTTCTTCCTCCCTCTCCCGAGGCTTCTTCCTCCCTCACTCACGGCAAAGCAAGGAGGAGTCCAAGGCTTGTGGTAGGTGGATTCAAGAAGGAGGGCACGCTAGGGTATCTTGTTCTTCGTTAGAATCTCTCCGAGACTCCAAGGACCTTCCCTCTCCCTAAACCCTACACCCTAGAGTTATAAGAACAAGCGCAGGATGTAAGTACCCCTCACCTGCGATATAAGTAGCTTCGTTTGTATGATTGAATGTCCTAGTTTATCTAATTGCAAGTTTATGCCCATATGTGCAGATTAACTTCCTTTACCGATTTTAAGGGCACCACTAGATGGGCTGGACGTGCTTCACCCTTTAGTTTGGGGTTTAGACACACCGTCGAGTGCCTAGGAAGTGTCCTTAAATGAAAAAAGGGGAGGGGGGTTTTAGGCATGCAATGTACTCGAGAAAATGTTAAGAAGCTCTAATATGAGTTTTAGCATGTTATGAAGTTAGCTACCTTTGCTTTATGTTTATGGACCCTAGTTCGTCCATTGGGTGAGCTCCTAGATTGCCCCTAGGCTTTAGATCGCCTAGTAGATGCAAGGTTAAAGAAAAGAATATTTATGAAAGTATTTTACTTTTTATGACATGTGCTTGGACTCTAGTTCGTCCATGGGTGGGCTCCTAGTTGCTCCTAGGCTCCTAGTTTGCCTAGTAGTAGTACCCTAATGGGTTCGGGATTAGCTACCTCGGATCTATTTAGGGATGCGCGCATTAGCAGCACATTGTCGGGCCCACAGCAACATGATTATTATTTTCACTTATTATATGTATAAGTTTCAAAAGTTCAGTAATAACTTTAAGTGAAAACAGTTTTAAGATCATGCTTAGTTCAGTCAGATTCTATGAATGCTATGTGAATTTAGTTATAAGAATATGATTTAGTTCATGTACTTAGTATGATAAATATGCCATGATATTTTTTTAGATTATATGTTTCAGCAAGAATGAATGACAAGCATGATATGTTTTTCCTACATGTGTTTTTTAAAAGCATGAGTTTCGAAATATGCATTGTTTTGTGAGTAGGATGGTACTTACTAAGCTTTATGCTTATAGTTTCATTTTTCCTTATACTGCAGATAAGGGCAAAGGAAAAATAGAGTAGCGGAAGCGACAGGGATGATGGTGGAGTGTGTGATGGTGGAAACTTGGAATGAAAGAATCTTGGAAACTTCCATTAAGAGGACATGTTATTAAGAATGTTAAATGAATTAGTTCTTTGTCATGTTTACATTTTCCGCATCTTAAGTACCCTTATTATGTTATTAGCATTATGCTAGTATGAGTTGATATCGTGCCGTGATGCCATGCCTAGTTTTTACATGTGATATATTGAGTGATACTTTTCAAATGCATGGTCTAAGGCTATAGAATCATTTCTGATATTATAGCGCTACTATTGATGCATCTAGGCAGAAACAATGCTTAGTTTTAATAGTAAGTTGATACAAAGTTTATGTTTCTAAATTTATACTTAGAAGTAGTTGAAGTATGCTTTAATGTCATGAAAACATGTAGAATATGACTTAGAATCATTGTATACCTGTTAGTAGGCTCAAATATGAGTTAGTCAGTTAGTAGTGATCCGCCTTAAAGCTTAGTACCAGAAGGCGGGTCGTTACATATTTGAAGAAAGTTGAGTATAAAAGTTAGAAATTTGAGTATACAAGGTTGTATACACCACATCAAAAAATCGTATACTCAATTTTCACTCTTTTATACTTAATTTTTACTCTTTTATACTTAAATCTTTACACTGTATACTCAATTTTTACTCTTTTATATTCAATCTATAGTGAATGCAAAGAATTTATCAAATGAGAAGTACATGCAAAGATCAAATCGGGATTGAGGAGTTTTTTACAATTTACTGTTAATTAAATTAACTGATTTTTTTTTTAAAAAAATAAAATTTTGAATAAATTGAATCGTAAAATTAAATTTATAGATAGATAGTAACTGGGAAGTTAGATAGATAGCAAAACGAAAAACAGCGTTGACCAACTAGCGACAAGGCAATTTTATCATGGCAGGAACTGCAGTACAACTAAGGGCAATCAATGGCATGAAACGGAAGACCTTTGCTTCAAAGTAAGTGAACCTGCAAAAGAAAGGATCCCCATTAATAGCACTATTTGTTAGGTATTTTGTTTTAGATGACAATGATGAAAAAATATGGCAAAAGGAAAAAAGACGCTCTTTTTTTTTCACATCATCAAAAAACAATATTCCATTTTTATTTTTTTAATTAAAATGACGTCTAATTTCATTAATAATTCATATATAATTATTCAATTATCCTCTACTAGATTATTTTCGTAATGTTTTCCTTGCCTATGTTTTCTACATAAATAGTGAATCTAAAGCGCATTATAAGGCAGCAGTAACTTGTGGTTTGGAAAAATAAAGCTCCCTTTTAATTTGTTGACCAAAGTAATATTAGCCTGGATCATTCACGAGGAAGGCAGCAGGAACTTGTGAGATCCACATGCACAGATACTGCAACTAGAGACACTAACAATTTAATTCTAAGTGGATCAGCTCACTCTGCAAGAGTAGTCGTGCCAGAGTACACTGCACCATTGTCTATCACTGACCCTGAAATTTTGAAATACAAGGTGAGTTCTTTTAGAAGTGCGAAGCAATGATAGAGTATCCATATAATAAATAAATAAATTTAAATATTAATAAAGACGAATATTATAGAGTTCATTATCTGAAATATTAAAAATAAATAAATAAAAAAATTTATAACTTCGAAGCAACAAACCTCTCAGGCACCACTAGCCTCTCCCTCTCCCCGTTCTCAGCGTCAACAAACATACGCTAGAACTGCATATGTTCTCGCCCTCCCAGAATTAGAAGCGTACCTGCAAATGTGTTCTCTTCAGCAGATTCACTCGCCAGTAACAACGCGAACAGGGACGCGAACTGCACAAGTCAAAAGATTTTTTTTTTTCCTTCGCAAGAAGAAGGTTTTAGAATATATAAAACCGCTACATTTCCCAACGACTGAATTCTGCTCGCACGAGTCAACTTGTTCATCGATTCACGTGTATCTTCATTGGGCAGAAAATGATAACCCACACTCAATCGTTCAATAAAGTGACTGCAGTAAAGTCACCTTTGCTTTTGCAGAGATTGCATATTTGACACTTTCCAGTGTGCACTGCAGATTCATCATCACCAATGCTCTGAAATTTCACCTTTCCTCCTTCCTTTCCTTTGGCAGAACTGGACCTTGCCTAACTTTTTCCAACAATTAGAGGCAGAGCAATGAATTTACATGATCTACTTTGTCTTCTTGCTTGACATTGTTATAATGATTGGCAAAGCGTTGGCCTTGTCATCTTGTGAGACCCTGATCAGTGGAATAACTAACGAGCAAGATACTCGTTTGGGATTTTGCTTGCTTGGTCTTTTAGTTATTGTCCCTAATGGCTTGCTTGTTGCTTTCTGCTCATCTTTTTCTCGAGCTCACCTAATTCCACATTGGCTTGTTGCTTGCTTGTTATAATCTTCTTCTTCTAATTCTTCCTCTAATGGCTGGTTTGTTGGCATGCATCTGTCCCTGGTTTTGAAACTAAGGAATATATTAGCTTGAGCAGAAATAAGACTAATTTCTTTTGTGGGGCTGGCTTAATTTTTGTGTTTCCACTGGAGGTTTATGGTTAGAGTTCATAGTTTTTATTCTGGCTTGATTAAGTATACAACAACATAAATTAAGTACTAATAATGAGCTGATTAAGATTTATTAATTGTGTAAACATATATATACTAGTTATGGTGAAGTAGAATGGATTAAGGAAGCATAATGATTTGGCTAATACAATATCGCACAGCATATATTCTTAGTCGTTTAGCTCCTTCAAATTGTTGATACCGTCGGAGACGGCTGCCGGCGCTGTGAGATGGCGGCGCATGCGCACGGTGCTCTGTTTTCCTCACGACGTATCCAGTGAAACTTAACATGCAGAACCAGCCAGCTCCTTTCACGTCCGGTCTGCACCTTGCCCTCGACCCTGATCCCTTCTCAGCCGATCCAACCCGGCTGTGGGCCGCCGATCTTCTCCGCGACTGCGCACGCGCATTCTCCGAGAGAGACTCCGGCAACCTGCAGCGCCTCCTCTGGATGCTCAACGAGCTCGCCTCCCCTTACGGCGACCGCGAGCAGCGCCTCGCCTACGCTTTCCTCCGGGCCCTATTCTGCTGCGCTACCGCCTCCGGCGACCACTGCTACACCACCTCCCTCGCCGTCGCCGAACGCTCCATCTCCTTCGCCTCCACCCGCCGCCTCGCACTCAAGTTCCAGGAGGCGGCCCCGTGGACCACCTTCGGCCACGTCGCAGCCAACGGCGCCCTCCTACATGCCCTCGACGCCGTGCCCGCCATCCACATCGTCGACGTCAGCGACACCTTTTGCACCCAGTGGCCTACGCTCCTGGAGGCCCTCGCCTCGCGCGCCGACACCGACGCCCCACGCGTCCGCCTCACCGTCGTCGCCTCCGTCGCCTCCGCCGGCGTCATGTCCGAGATCGGAGTGCGAATCGAGAAGTTCGCGCGGCTGATGGGCGTGTCTCTCGAATTCCGCGCCGTCGCCGCCCCCGCTTCTCCCCGCTTCGCCGATGCTCTCCGCCCCGAGGAGCTCGAGCTCCGCGACGGGGAGACCATCGCTGTGAACTTCGTCAGCGCGGTGCGGCGAGCCGGCGGCGGGGGTTCGCGTGACGCGTTCCTACGGGCGGCGGCGGCGCTGCAGCCGAGGGTCGTGACCGTAGTTGAGGACGAGGCAGACTTCGCCGGCGTCGGCGAGTTCGTGGAGTCCTTCGAAGAGTGCCTGCGCTTCTACGGCGCCTATTTCGACATGCTGGAGGAGAGCTTCCCGGCAACGAGCAACGAGAGACTGGCTCTGGAGAGGGAGAGCTTCCGGAGCCTCGTGGGGGTGCTGGCGTGCGACGGCCGCAGACCCGACACGGTGGGCCACGTCGAGCGGAGGGAGAGAGGGAGGCAGTGGTGTCGGCGGTTGGAGCGATGCGGCTTCCAGACATTCGGCTTCTGCGACGACGTTGTCGACGACTTGAAGGCGTTGCTGAGGAGGTACCGACCTGGGTGGTCGCTGCTGCCGGCAGAGGGGGAGGCGTCGGGGATGTACCTAACTTGGAAGGAGGAACCGGTCGTGTGGTCTTGTGCTTGGAAACCTAAATAATTATGATTAATTATCAATAATTACTACAATATATAGATTTTGTCTTTTGCAATATTTTTCTTCAAGTTTGTGAGAGCTCAATTCGTTCCTCGAATTGTACGTAAACTGGATCAAATTGATGAAGATGGTGCATATGTATTTCGATACAAACATGTATAGAGAAAGGATACATGTAAGTGGTAAACATACAAATATATAGTTACGTAAGAAAACATTGGCTCTGATGTGGATGTGGCGAGGATTAGAAATCTCCATGCGCATCAAGAAATTCTAGTTAGGTTGAGATAGAGGACCAAATCAAAAACTTCACCCTTTAGCTTAGTCTATTTGAGATGAGAAGCTTCACCATTCAATTTAGCCTACTCAAGATGAGAAGTTTCACCATTTGGCTCAGCCCGCTTGAGATGAGCGACCCTACCAATTAGACACTCCTGCTCATCTCCTGTCGGTCCCGCCCCACTGGACAGTCCTATATACTCATCTCCTCTCGTCCCTGCTGATCGAAGGTCTTCCAGATCAGACACTTTTACTCAACTCCTCTTGGCCTCACCGACCAAAGACACTCCTGCTCATCTCCTCTCGCCCCTCGTCGACCGAATACTCTTGCTCATCTCCTCTCGGCCCCACCGACCGGAGATCTCGCCGATCAAACACTCCTACTCATCTCCTCTCAGCCTCGCTGACCAGAGACACTCCGGTTGATATCCTTTTGGTCCTACCGATAAGACTCTCCTGCTCACCTCCTTTCGGCTCCTCTCGGACAACACGAGTTAGCACAACATGTGTGATAGTACGTGGGTTAGCATAGTACATGAAACAACACGTGGATTGTCATAACATGTAGAACAACATGATTATATATACATTGCGCGATCCTACACAATCTATTAGAGAATATTTATTTTATTTATGTATTTATTTGTTTTCTAGTATTTTAGGTGTTTTAATGTTTTATATTTTGAATGATATTATATATATTACATATTATCATTAATAAAACTATGTGCATGCAATTTTCAATATGGTATCAGAGCAATAAGCTTAACAATAATTTTTTTCTTCTTTCTTCTCTCCACAAACCCTAGTCGACACCCACAATGACGACCAATGACATCATTAGCCTCCCTCCTCTCACGAAAGCTCTTGATTCATCTTTCTGTCTTGTGGTTCTCAACGATAATGCTTTGACATCGTTGAAACTCACCACCTCCAATTATTCTGCCTGGCGCTTGTAGTTCACATCTCTTCCGTTCGGGTATAACTTATTGAGATTTGTTGATAGCTCGCATCCTTGCCCCTGCGTAAATAACGACTACAGACACCATGCTTGCTCAGATGAATCCTGATTATATTCTCTAGCTTTGTCAAGATCAACTACTTCTTCTCAATGTTATTATTGGATCGATGTCACCTACTCTTGTGCAGTTTATTTCTGCATCCACTTTATTGAGAGACACGTGGCAAATGCTGGAGAGAACCTACGTTGCTCCCTCACGTGGCAGGATTATGACTCATCTTCAAAACCTTATAGCCCTCACTAGGGTAATAGATCTATCATTGGTTATATGCAAGACATCAAAAGAAATATTGATGCTCTTATGCTTATGAATGTCAAAGTCGATTTTCATGTACTCTTTATTCGCGTCTGAGAACAATAGCGCTATTATTGGTGATGGTTTTGAACTACCTATACCCACACTAGTTATTTCTCTTTCTTCACTCCATCTTTGCCTTTAGTTTTCTTCAATGCTCTATATGTGCCAACTATGCCAAAAAACTTAATTTATGTCGGTCCACTTGGTGCTACTAATCCCATTATATTTTTTTCTTTGATTCCAATTTTCAGGTATTGGATCATCGTATGGGGGCAATATTGGTCAGCGGGGATCATAGATATGATGTTTATTACTAATCGAAATCTACGTCTAAGCTATCGTCTTCTTTTGCTCTTTCTACTTCTATCTGGTCATTTGTGTCCTTATGATATAGTCGTTTAGATTATCTATCATTAAGTATTTTGTGACAGTTTTGTCTTCCTTGAGTCTTTCATTTTCTGCAAATATCTTGTCTACTTTTTATTGCACTTCGTACAATATCAATAAAAGTCATAAATTATCTTTTCATAGATCTAGTATTTCGTTATGTGCTCCTTTGGATGTTATATTTTTTTGATGTCTGGACGTCTCCCATATCGTCATTTGATAGACTAAAATATTATGTTATCTTTGTTAATCATTTTATGAAGTATATATAGCTTTATCCTTTATGTCAAAAATTGGATATATACTCTACTTTTATTGCATTCAATTTCTTATTGGAAATCAATTATCAATGACTATCAAAACACTCTTCACTGACCATAGAGGTGAACTTAGCTCTTCGCTCTTCTTACTACTCATGACATCAATCACTTACCACCCCTCCGTATACCCTTGAACACAATGGATACTCTGAACGACATCACCATCATATAGTCAAAATTGGGTTTACTATGTTGCACAGAGCGTCTATTTCACTCACTTTCTGGCCTTATGTTTTTGTTGCGGTAGTCTATATGATTAATCGTATACCTAAGGTCGGTTTTTCCCATGTGCGTTCCTTTGAAAAATTGTTCACCGCTTTCCCTGATCTCTCAAAGCTTCGTGTCTTCGGGTGTTTGTACTTTCCATGGTTGCGCCTCTACTCCCGCCATAAGTTTGATCTCAAGTCAACCTCCCATGTCTTTCTTGGCTATTTTCTCACTCAGAGTGTCTTCCTATGCTATAATCATACTCTCAAAAAAAGTCTTTGTATCTCATCATGTTAAGTTGTGGATCACATGTTTTTCCTTTTGTTATTGCCTCCTCCTGGGTTTCACAATACTAGACATTGTCTCTAAGTTCTCTGTCGCACTAGTTCTCTTGTGGGATCCTCAAGCATCGGTGCCTCAACCTGCAACTAGTTGTAGCCACCTATGGCTGACTCCTTCGATGTTGTTGTCACTATCACCTATTGTCGGGTCGTCCACGTTGCCTGGTGTGGTGTCCGATCTTCTAGCCCATTGCCTCTCTTTTTCCCTCACTCTTCCCTAAACCAACATCCTATGCAAACTTGATCCAAAAATACCATCTACAAACTCAACCTAAAGTATATCTTTCATACTAGCCTTTTACAGCTTTGTGAATCATCATTCATCACGCAGATGCTTAAAGATCTGAACTGGGTAAAGGTCATGCATGAAGAATATCTGTAATCAAACTTGGACTCTTGTCCCGTCTTCGGCAGATCAGAATCTTGTGGGTAACAGATGAGTGTTTCACATTAAGCACAATTATGATGGCTTGATTGATCGGTATAATGCTGGCCTTATTGCCAAGGGCTTTCATCAGCATTCTGGTCTTGACATTCATGATACATTCAGCCATGTTATTAATTTGGTAACCATTCACATTGTTCATAGACTGGTTGTGAATCGGGGATAATATTTTCGCCAACTTGATGTCAAAAATGTATTTCTTAATGGACATCTTACAGAGGAGGTTTAATGGCATAACCTTCGGGTATGTGTAGTGCTGAATTCTCGGATCATGTGTAGTGTCTACATAAGACGCTTTATGGTCTGAAGTAGGCTCCGTGCACCTGGTATCTGGAGCTTCACACTTTTATTGGCTTCTCTTGGCTTTATCATTTCCAATGCTGATACCTCCTTATTTGTTTATCGTCGGGATATCAATGTTATTTATTTATTTTTGTATATGTTAATGATCTAATCATTACATATAGTGATGTTTCTATTGTTGACGACATAATATGCAAACTTAATGCAAAAATTTACGACTAAGGATCTTGGTTCTCTTTCCTTCTTTTGTGGGGTTAAGGTTTGCATAATTTCAAATGGTCTTCTGTTATCCCAGCAAAAGTATATCACTGATCTTCTCTCCAAACATAACATGCTTGACTCCAAGCCACTTTCCACTTCTATTGCCGTTAGCTCTCATTTTACTATGCATGATGGTTCTGTTAGATCGTTGACGGCTTGCTAGAGGGGAGTGAATAGCAATTTTTCGTTTTCTTTTCTATCTACGTTGTTAGTGCGCAAGTGGAAATACAATAAAACAAGACTAACAACTAAACAATGCTAACAATACTTATTTACGTGGTTCGGAGATGAAGCTCCTACTCCACGACAGTCCGTGAGGTTGACGATCCCTCGATCCTTCGGCGGATCACTCCTTGGATGCCCTCCGGCTAGCTCGCGTAGCTCCTTGTGGGCGGAGAAACCTCACTACAACCTTGAACACACTTTTGAGCTTTACAGACTACTAACAAGCCCTAACCAAGCTTGTTTCGTCAGGGGTTTCTAGCCAAACCTGAGCCACTTTAAATAAAGCTCAAAGCTGGAAAGTTCCCTACCAGTAGACTGCTCCCAGGGCAGTCGACTACTGCCCCCACTCAGATTCGACCGTTGCAGCTCAACGTTCGAATTCTGGCTACTTACCAGTCGACTGCCCCCACTCGGGTCAATTATATTCTGTGAGTTTCTGTTTATCCTGGCAGTCGACTGTTATATCACCAGTCGACTGCCCAGCCTATACAAACACTCCTCCTCACTCCGAAGACCCTCCTCCATATGTGCTTTCAAGTACACTCCCTTGGCTTGCCCCTTGATGTCTCTTTCCACCGGCTATCATCCCTCGGATGCGCACACAAGCCTTCCCTTGGCTTGCCTCCATGCCACCCTTCACATGTGCCCTTTTGAAGTCCACTTCCTGGCTTGCCCTTGGAGTCCTCTTCCCTCGGCTCTCGTCCCTTCATAACTTAGCTGACTCTTCACCAACAAGGATATTGCCTTCGCGCCCTCTTCGTCTTCGGCTCCCGTCCCTCGGATGCACACAAGCCTCCAGCTTGTCTCCATGTCATCTTTCACGCATGCCTCGAAGTCCGCGCCCCTCAGCTCATCATTCCTGCTATCCATGGTCCCTCGGGTGCACACAAGCCTCCAGCTTGTCTCCATGCCACCCTTCACCGTACCGAAGCCGTTCAGCTAAGTCAATATGTGTAACCTGCACACTCACATACACATATCAAATACACAAGGGTAAACCTAACTTAAACTCTTTGCTCAAACATCAAAACACATGGTTACTCCGGAACATAGATTGCCCCAACAGGTTCTTTCTCTTTTGATACAACTAAGTTCAAACAGGTGTTTGGTGGTTTACAACATCTCCGTATGACCCGTCTTGATATTTCCTTTGCAGTTAATAAGCTTTCACAGTTTATGCATGTCCCTTCAGAGATGCACTAGGGCGTTGCGAAGCATCTGCTTCAGTATCTCAATGACACTAGGGATCTTGATATTCGTCTACTTGCAGATATACCTCTTGCTCTCCATGGGTTTTCCATTGTAGATTAGTCAGGAGATCTAGATGATCGGTGTTCTATAGGTGCGTTTATTATTTTTTGGGTGCTAATCCGATTTTCTAAAAATCTACTATAGAGCACATGGTTGCGTGCTCTTCAATTGAGGTTGAATATCGCGCCATTATCTCTGCGGCACCAGAGCTTCAATGAATTAAGTCGCTTTTGATAGAACTGTTTCTTTTGGTTATCATGCCTGTTATGCTCTTCACCGAGAATTTAGGTGCTATCTATCTTCGGCTAATCCTGTTTTTCACTCTTGAATGAAGCATCTAGCTATTGATTATCACTTTGTTCGTGATCTGGTACAATTCTCCGAACTATGAGTTACTTATATTTTTGCTACCGATCAGTTAGCTGATACACTCACTAAGTCGCTTTTTTGACCTCGATTGTTTGCTATCTACAGTAAGATTAGTGTCATCTCTGGGACACTATCTTGAACGAGTGTATTAGAAAATATTTACTTTATCTATATATTTATTTATTTTCTAATTTAAGTATTTATTTGTTTCCTAGTCTTTTAAGTATTTTCCTATTTTATATTTAGAATGGTATTGTATATACTACACATCATCATTAATAAAAGTACAAATTCTCGTGTATTCAACACTCAACGCAATCTTCCGTGTTACATTTCATTTCAAAAGGTTGGAACCGCCAACCCAGCGGCCCCCTGGTCTTTGCCCCACAAGTGTCCAGAGGGGGTAAATCACGGTGAATGCTGGGCAGGCCAAGACACCCAGGCGCGAGGGATTTTTTTTTTAAACAGCAGCCGAGGTTTCACCCCTCGTTCATACTGTCGACCCTCGAACCCACGCCCTCCATTTCAAGTGCGAGTGTCTTAACCAGCTGATCCAGCCCGTGGGGGCCAATCTTCCGTGTTACAGGACATGGGTGATATAACCCTCTAATACAATGATGTGATAGTTTTCCTATCCTATATGATGTCCCATCAATCCAAACACAGAGGAGAGAAATACCATTTCATTCCTTCAAGAATAATATAAAAGGAACCGCTTCTGCGGGCCATGCAAAGATACACATGTACACATAATATCTAATAAACTATCTCCAACATGTTCATCTTTAATGGTTTTCTTCTTTGCTCCCACGGGCTGGATCGGATGGTAAGACACCTGTTGCTTGAATCGGAGATCTCAGGTCGAGGGTCGCCAGTTGCGTACGGGGATAAAACCTTGGTCTGCTGGCATTAAATTCCCTCGACCCCAGGCGCCTCACTACACCAGTGATAACCGTGATTTACCTCCTCCGTGTTGGTCCTGGGGCGGGCTGACGGGGGCGCTGGGGGCGAGCGTTCCCCGCCCCCCCCTTTTTTTTTTGAATCTTTAATGGTCTTCTTCTCTCCACATCTCTTATATATCAAAGACATAGCGCGATGTTGGTCGATGGGTCGATTCCGACATGGAGCTTGCCTATTTTTTTGCCCCCACGGGCTGGATCGGATGGTAAGGCGCCTGCTGCTTGAATCGGAGGTCTCAGGGTCGAGGGTCGCCAGTTACGCACGGGGATAAAATAATTCCCTCGACCCCAGACGCCTCACTACACCAGTGATAACTGTGATTTATCTCCTCCGTGTTAGTCCTAGGGCGGGCTGGCGGGGGCGCTGGGGGCGAGCGTTTCGTCTTTTTGAATCTTATATATCAAAGACATGACTTGAGCATCAAAATGGATGAGCCGAGATATCTTGACCTCCATTTTAATTCTTTCTTTCTCTCGCAAGCTTCGTAGGTATTCATGGTGGTCCGGCTCTCTCACACTTTCTCTCTCTTTGCGTTCGAAGACTTCGATAATTTAGAAGACGACTATATGATGACTCGCGATCTCAAACACCAACAATATCTCTTCAATTTTCAATATCCTTTCTGGCCTCAATTGGGTTTCAATTTATATATACAAGTGTAAGCCAAGCAAATAAATTCAAATTTAATTTATAAAAATAGATGAATTATTCTTGCTCATGATCGTAAAAAAGTGATTCATTAGTGTCGATGCTCCTGTTAATTTATTTCAGGATTAATACGAAAAAAATAAATTACGAAGTTATTAATCCGAATGTTATGATTAATTTGCAGAGAGGACGATATATTGATTTATTAGATTTTAATTTTTAAATTTTAAAATAATAATATTATAAGTTAATCATTTAGCCTTATTCTTGCTCTGACATTTACTTTGCAGGGACGTATGTAATAGATAATAAATACAGAATTGTCTCAGCAATACTTAATTGTTTGTAGAAGTAATATCTTGCTCGGTTCACTTGATTAGCCGAATTTGTCAAATTCATTTTTTATCTTTTCTACTCTTTTATTGGATTCATGAAAAATGAAGTAAAGTAATTACAAATTAAATGGTAGAATTTAAAAAAAAATTCATGGTAAAAAAATTATTATAAACAATTATATTTAAAAAAAATGAGAAATGCCCGTGTTTTATTTACGAAACAAACGAATCCTCGATCGCTTGCGCGACGAACGATCAGGTTCTGGACACGGATCTTGGCGTGATTCGTAATAGTCTTCCGTCCGATGCTGCGTCAGAGCGATCAGAGCCGTCCTCATAGATCAAGTACGTATGGTGGACATCAACCAGTGATCAGTTGCGGTGCGGTGCGGGGCCTCTTCTTGCACCGCGACTTCGTTTGGTTCGGTTCCTCTGAGAATCGTCGAGAAATCAATACAAGTCGATCCGTGTAGGGTTTCTTCGTTGCAATTTGGTGCTCTTTTTATCCAAAGAGGATGGCGTTGAAGGCGTCCTTGAGCTTTGCGCCACCGTCGTCGTCATCCTCTCCGTACCGAGCAGCTCCCTCGCGGCGGGTTCTTTTGGCGACCAGAATGCTGAGTAACTCTTTCGTTAGCGGAGGAGGTACGTTAATCAAACTATCTTACTATCATTTGGGGTTCTTTTGTGAAATTTCTGATATGTTATTCTCTTTATTGACTTGTCTCCGGACGATTCATGGCCGAGTACAGGAAATTTTGGTTTGTAGGTCCTTAAATTAGGTTTAACTAGGAACGGCTAAGTCATGCCGCCTTGGATGATTTCAAAGGCCTATAATTTTGAGTGGTAAATAGCACCTCAAGCGGTGCTTCGTGAGGCTTCAAATTGAACCCTTCCAGGCGATATAGTGTATTTAAAATTTCAAAATGCCATTTAGTTCCAGCTTAATGCGGGATGTGCAATCAGTAGTTCAAAAGGGAACCAGCAGAAGCAAGGAAGAAACCAAGTGGCTGTTCCTTGATATATGGAGAATTCTTCAGGTTAACTAGAATTTGCAAAAATTTCTTATTTGATATGATCATTTAATATTTAACTTGATACTTGAACACATTTTTAGAAAAAGACCTTTTTGATGCTACATCCATAGATAGAAGATTGATCTACAACAAAATAGCTTGTCCTATCTCTCTTAGAAAAATATCAACAATGTTGGCATATTGTTGGTTGTCCTTATAGATCCTTTTTATTCTTTTGCCGTTATTCTATCTACGAAGGGCTGTGACTTGTGACTATGTTTTCTAAGGAGGAAGTCCATTAATTTTTTAGCAAGTAGGTAGTGTCAAAACTCTTAACGATTCTCATTCTAAATGCACGTTATTTTTTTATACTAGCAGTTAAAGCTTACAAGATTCCCCGTTTCTTCCTATTTCTATAATAGTGGGATCGCTAAAAGCTACACAAATACATTCGTCTAGAGTTAAACCGCTAAAATGCCAACGTTATGGTGGAGGTTCTCTCATTGTTCAGATGAATCTTTTCGATCGGTTAGCAAGGGTAGTCAAGGTCAGATTTACTCTTACATAATTTATTTCTTTTCTTGTTGTATGTTTCTCTTTTATTTTCCCTTATAGAGCAGCCATTGGCACTGTTGAAACCTTTCAGTCATATGCAAATTCTATTTTGAGTTCTATGGAAGATCCAGAAAAAATTTTGGACCAAGCTGTTCTGGAAATGAATGATGATTTGACCAAGATGCGCCAAGCTACAGCACAGGTATCGCTGAATGTTTTTTATTTGAAGTGCCCATGCTCTTCTGCACATGACTGACTAAAATTTAGAGTTCCTTCTAGGTTTGCCCTCTTACCTACAAGCTGGCTTGCATAATCATTCGCACAGGCATGGATTACGTTGCACAAACTCCATATCATCTGATGGAGAACTATAAAAAAGAATTCCTAGGAGACCTTAAAAAAAAACATTGCCATCAGTATTATTATGGGGGATGTATGTTTATTAGAAATGGAAATGTCAAAACGAATAGCACTTGCAACTTTTTGGCTGTCTTTTGCAATAGTTGATACCTGTGCTGCAAGGGAACACCTATCTGTAACTTGTCTCTCCCTACATGCACTAAGTCATATTTCTTGAGTCGTGTCCGCTGTTGCACCCACATATGCTTCGTAGGTTCTTTCACTGTGGTGAGTTTTTCTTGGTCGTATATAATAGTGATGTTCCACTAGACATCTTCACATTTTCTTGGTAAGATTCCTGCACTATATCAACATCTGGCTGCAAGAACAGGTATATGTGGTTTATGAGTTAAAGTCACTATTCTACTTTTTGGATGTTCAAGGTACTAGCATCACAGAAACGGCTAGAGAACAAGTATAAAGCTGCTCAGCAGGCATCAGATGAATGGTAGTACTGGCATCTCAACTGGATATGCAACAAATGCTATAGCATCCCATTGATTATTTTTCTCTCTCTAAATGCAGGTACAGGAAGGCTCAGCTTGCTCTGGGAAGAGGAGATGAGGACCTTGCACGCGAGGCTCTCAAGAGGAGGAAATCTTATGCTGTAGGTATCATCAGGATGCTTGTCATATTTTTCATTGTAGTTATGCTTGATTATTCATTAGAATAATTGATATGGTGTTTAACTATTTAATGTCCGCTACTGGTTTGAAGGTGCTTTATTTTTCTTCATATTTATTTTTTTACTTCTTGTTTTTTGATAGAACGTGTATTCAGGATCATACTATTGGGTTGATGTTTTTTGATGTATAATTTTTTGATGTTTGAGAAACATTAGTCTGAAACTGAGCTTCTGGTTTAATGATCTGTTGTTTGACCTAAGAATCTTGTTCTTCTAAGTGCTTATTTGCGTAAGCATGTTGCTTAAAGAGGATTCTTGTCCTTGGAGGAATTTCTGTTCTTAGTTCTTAAAAAGAAACAAATTGAGCAACTTATATACAATTCAGTTCATGTTTATTTGACCATGATTCTGTATATTAAAGGTTGGAAAATCATATTGCCTACAAAAATTCAGTACATTGAAATTGCTCCCAAATCTTACGGAGCAAATGCACTGTCATTGCATGCTATGGGACATTGCTTCATTTCTTCTCATGTTGATGCAACCATCAGACATTTTGAGGTTGAAGTTTTACTGTTTCCTTCTATCAGATATTTGAACTTATTTTGAATGATATTACATCTTCAAATAAGCAAGACTCTAATTTTAACTGTTTTGAATGATAAATGATACCTGAAACCAAACTTCGTTGTAAACTCATGGATGTTCTTCTGTACAAAATATAAATGGTTGAAATTGTGATGCATCTCGCTGTTGTCTCCTTTTGAGACTAAGCCATTTGATACAGCGTCTAACTGTACAACTATTGTTGCAATTCTCATGGATCTCTTTGTTATTTTATGTTCCTGATTCTCATTATTTTAATTAATTTCAGGACAGTGCAAGCTCTTTAAAAGCTCAGCTGGATCAACAGAAAACTGTGGTCGACAATCTTGTCTCCAATACTAAGGTCTATTCATGTTAGACTATATCTAAATTCAAGTAAATACAATTATGTCATGCATTGTGCTTCACAAAGTTTTACTCATTTAAACATATGCAACAATCATCATCAACAACAACAACTACTAAGCCTTATCCCACTAGGTGGGGTCGGCTGTATAGATCCTTCTACGCCATTGGGCTCTGTTCCCTATTATATCATCATCAATATTTAAATGAAATTTTATCTTGTTTTATGATTGCCAACCAAGTCTTTTTTGGTCTTCTTCTCTTTCGTTTAATGTGTGTATTTATCATAGTTTTACATCACCTAACAGGGGCATTTATTGGTCGTCTAAGTACATGTCTGTACCATCTCAAAAGTGTCTCTCGAAGTTTTTCCTAAATAAATGCAACTCTAACTCTCTCTCTAATGCTCTCATTCCTTATTCTGTCCATCCTCGTATGTCCACATATCCACCTTAACATCCTCATCTCTGCAACTTTCATCTTTTGCTCATGTGCCCGAGTCATAGCCCCACATTCAGTACCATATAACATAGCAGGTCTAACTGTCGTTTTGTAGAACTTCCTTTTAAGTTTTAGAGGTATTTTACGATCACATAAAACACCAGACGCTAACCTCCATTTCAACCATCCTGCTTGTATTTTTAAACATATGCAACAATATGACACCGAAATATGTTTTCTGCATTTTTTGTTCTGTAGCTGTTAGAGAGCAAGATACAGGAGGCCAGGTCAAAGAAAGACACTCTGAAAGCTCGTGCACAATCTGCAAAGTCTGTACTCTACTTATTATAACAAGAGAACATTCTATTACATGTATGTTTTGTGATGGTAAGTCTCGCGGTTTTACTTTGCTAGAACTGCAACAAAAGTTAGTGAAATGTTGGGGAATGTCAATACAAGTAGTGCTCTTTCAGCATTTGAAAAGATGGAGGAAAAAGGTAAGTTAATTTTGACTCTGAAAACAATAATTTGACTTATGCGTTGTGGAGTCCACTGTGTAAGATCATGTTCTAGCATTCTGTCTTGCTGTAAACTTAAATGCATCATTCTTGGGGATTTCCTGTGACGTTCCAAATTATGTTGCTTACACTCACATCTTTCACCGTAGTGGCTAATCATAATGTCCATTTTCCTTGTTAAATCTCATATATTCTGTCTTGAAAGTAGAAGTCTTCTTTTCCCGCCTGAGGACTGTGGTTACTTGTGAATTTTGTTTAATATGGTGATAATTTACATATAGCATGTTCAATTTAAGACTAGGATGTGCAAGAGTACTCATCAGAAGTTTATTATTGAAATGTTTACTCTTTGCAGTATTGGCTATGGAATCCCAAGCAGAGGCACTTAATCAGTTGACAACTGATGATCTAGAAGGAAAGGTAGAAAACATTTACTTTCATGCAGGCAAAATTGTTTTGATGCTTTAACACACGCAGTAATTGCCTTTTGCAGTTCGCACTGCTTGAGAGCTCATCGGTAGATGATGATCTTGCAACGTTGAAGAAGGAATTGTCAGGGAGATCCACGGTAAAATTTCTCGTGTCATCTGCCATAGTAACCCTCTGATAAAGGTTTCGGCTTTCAGTTTTTTATTTGTTTGTTTTTTTTCAAAGAAATTATTTTATTTTACGTTTGTGATGCATGAGTTGTGATAATGACATTTCCGTAGTTTGTTTCTTTTGGCGTGAGTCATTTGCAGCTTCATTTACTTCTGACGTTACCAGCATCAGTCGCCGTGAAATTTGAATATGTGATTGAGGTATAGTTAACTTTACCATTAATTCACATCTGCAGAAAGGGGAGCTCCCTGCTGGTAGAACTGCTGCTAGCAGCTCAAATGTCTCTACAGCTTTTGGTGACATGGACATCGAGAGGGAGCTCAATGAACTAAGAAAAAAGGCCAATGAGTACTAGTCTACATATCACTCATCCACAAATTTAGTTCGTGCATTGAATCGAGAATCCAATTAGAGGAATCTTTATAATGATTCATCGTTGCAACTGATCCTAGTTGCTGGAGTTGCCTTTTCTTCCCTTTGCTTTATTAATTAGGATGTTCAAGGAGCAACATTCTAGCGCATCTTGTCTAGCAAAGTTTTGCTTCTGTTGCTGTTGTATATCTTTGTGGTTACATATTTTCATAATGTCTTCTTGTTATCTGTAAGTTGAAGGTATTTTTGTCATGTAGATGGTGTTCATTTTCTTGTGTTTTGTTGTGCTGATCAATTTCCATAGCGAAATCTTTGGTTCCATAATAGAGTTGACTAGTAACATTATAATTCTTCTTGAGGAATGAAATAGGGAGCAATGAGCTTGGTATTCTACCTTTAAAATAATAGAGAAATGATATGCACAATGAAAGTGAATGCCTTACTGAAAATTTTGACTATCATTCGACGGCATGTTTGACATTCGATTGTCGATCAGACACTATCGGCGGCCTCTGATCATCGTCCTGAATCAAATTATATTTTAGGAGGGCGGTGAACCTGTTAGGATCGTCGATAACGGTGAATCCGTCGAAATCGACGGTGAATAATGCGAGATCGTAATTGTGGTGATTCTCGTTGGGTTCACCAT
>JAGFNQ010003483.1:232699-380179 GCA_024364735.1 Boesenbergia rotunda
AATATCTCTTTCATCTACTCTACTTTTTGAATATCTTGAAGATAGGCGATGTATCTTGCTGTGTTTATTAGGCTATATCGTGACAGTGATACATATTGGTCATGGAGAAACAGTCAAATCATGAATTTTAAACATGTAGGCTTTGACATTAAATTTAGAAGTTCTATCTTTTGACAATTTAGTTCTGGGATTTTCCTTTTCATTCTTTGCGAAGTGGGAAATGTGTTTTAATTGAGTAATGAGCTTTTGTAGTGGTCATGGTATTTGGGATAGTCATGTCAAAGATGTGATAGATGTTAGCCAATGATCTGATTAGTGGATATATTAGTTATTGAAAAACAATCTCTATATGGAAAAAAATAGATTAGCAACAAAAGGTTTTAGATAGTAGTATTATTTGTAACCATATTACTAGTGTTATCAATGTATTAACTTTTAAATTTTAAACTTCTAATGTTATAACAAAATTAGCAGGATTGTATAAATATAGATAAGTTCTTTCAGCATTTATAAATTATCATAGTAGTAACATTTTTAGTTTATTACTACAATTTTAATATTTATTATATGTTTTATTTGTGGTCACTTGCAAACACCCATAAGTACCCTAACCCTTTAAATTGGGTACCCTATAGGTACCCAGTTAAGTGGTTATCCAGTGTCATTCTTAGGTGGATGATTTGACCATATTGAGCTTCATGGTGAATCCAAGAAGATCCATTAGCAAGGGGCGCAAAGATCCCATCTTTAAGTGTGTTTCACCTGAGATTGTCCAACTTTGTCCTAATATCCTGCCTGAATCGGTTGCATCCAGCTCATGTGTCTGGGATTATCCTCCTTCGTTACAATTAATGTCAGAGTATATTTTGCAATGAAATCAAAACAATTAGATCATATCTTTGAGTGTCATGTTGCCTTGGGAGATTGTTGGAAGTAAAGATTTCCCTAGATTTTGGAATTAGAAAAATGGTGTGGATATTTTTCTTGGTCTAGTTTACCTATAGTTTCATGCATCTATACTTAGTTGAATTTTATAGGACTTATTTAGTGCTTGTTACATATATGCATACTTAGTCTTTTAGCTGTGCCATATGTTATTTGTACAAGGATGGACACAAACTATTACTTCCACTCTTCTTATGTGCTCATATGGAATGAATTTGAAAAACATGCAAGTAATATTTCGTTTTGCTGCACTGTTATTCTGAAAATTTTAGGGGGTGTTTGGTATACTCCATTTGCTATTTTCATTTTCTAGAAAACCGTATTTTCTCATTTTCTGGAAAATGACTTTATTTCATTCTCTAGTTTTCCAGAAAATGCTATATTTTTTTCTGGAAAACAAGACTGGAAAATACAAACCAAACACGCTTTCTAGAAAATCGCATTTTCTACGGAAAATGAAAATGGAAAACAAGCAAACCAAACACCCCTTTATACTGTAACAGAATTTATTTTCCATTTTTTAAATTTTATAATATGACATTGCACCCGCGTATGAGAAATTGTAGCTCCCCATTGATTTTGCCTTCTTTCAAAGGATAAGTTATCTAGGTCAAGAATAAAATTCTGGTCCAGTTCAAGAAAAGATATGAACTTGCTAGGTTTCAAGTTTAAACCCTATATCTGATGGTCAGTCAAATCTGCTTAATGCATCAATTATATACCACAATCCTCGAATAGATATTTGTATCTTTGAAATTACATATAGTGTGATAGGACAATACTATCCTATAATTTTGAAGCCAATAAAGTAGTGAAAATTATGGAAATTAGATGTGTGAACCCGGATGACTGATCTATGAACTTCAAATTGTTGACTATTTATATGTTGAGTTCACCTACAATCATCTTCTATTCCTTATTAAGTGGGGCCTACATGGCATTAACCTGATAATTTTTCACATGTATGATAGTTATATTTTATTTAGTTATTTATTTTATAATTTTTTAAAAAACTTGTTGCATTGCTCTAGCAAACACCTAGTGCCTAGGGCAATGTAGCATCTTAGTGCATCAGAAGTTCCTGATACCATGTATTAATAAGAGTTAAACTTAGTATAACATGATATACGGATGACACTAGCAAAATGAAAAATGATAGGGAGAGTGAAAATGAGAGAGTGAATGGTAGAGTGAATGACGTGGCACTTTGCATGCAGCGATCTCCGACTGGTTCACCGTGCCCCCCAGGGTATAGTTTGATTCGGGGCGGCGGCCTGGGCGGCGGCCGAAGGCCGCCGATGGTGTCCAAGCGATAATCGGACGTGTGCATGTAAAGTGCCACGTCATTCACTCAAGTGCCACATCATTCACTCTACCATTCACTCTCCCATTTTCACTCTCCCTATCATAGTTCCTAGCAAAATATATGGAGCTCATCTATTTTGTTAGAATTTTTGCAATTGTGAATTGATGATTATGAAAAATAAGGGAGAAGCAGTTCATTTTTCTCGATCCATTCAATGATAACTGGATGACGCCATTCTGTCTGATTTTATGTTTAGAAAACGATGCAAGTGAAATCATTTAAAATACTGGCGAGTCTAACTTATATGGAATTATCGATGATGCTCTGAGCTGGTTTATGAGTATCTGTAGGTTAATATTTTCTTGTTTGATTCTACCTAGCAATTGCTATCTGGAAAATGTATATTTGCTTATATGTTGTCTGTGTAATTGATTGTTAACCTGCATTTATTAACTGCATTTTCAGCATAAAACCAGTTTGAATTTTGTGAAGAAAATTTGAGACTATGTTGACCTTCTATCAGGAACGAAGGTTTGCAGTTTTAGTATCTTCTCTTCTATCAAGCCAAACGAAAGATGCAGTAACGAATGGTAAGCTATACCATGAGTTTCACCAGGGGATTTATCTATTTCTTCCGGTGTAGTCTGATGTTTGTTACTTGATAATTGAACTAGGAGTTCAGGTGCAATAAAGCGTCTCTTGGATAATGGATTACTCAATCCTGGAGCTATTGTCAAAACTGATGAAGCTGCAATTTCTAGCTTAATTTATCCTGTAGGTTCTTGACCAACCTACCTAATTTTCAGTTCAGATCATTTACATTCTTTAACTTTGATTATAGAAGCCTAGAAGCTGTTGACAATTTGTTCCCATCAATTGCATCTGTAGATAGGTTTGTAGAACCTATGGAAACTTGTTGTTCCATCTTGCCCTTTGGCATATAATTGATTTTGGATGTGAAGAAGCCATTTTCTTTAATTATTGAGATACTAAAAACGAAGGGGAGCTTCGGTGCAATAGTAAAGTTTTCCCATTTGACCTTATGGTCACAGTTTCGAGTCATAGAAACAACTCATACAATGTAAGGTAAAGCTGCATACAATAGGTCTAATGTGGTCTAACTTTTTCCTTGGATCTCATATTGGCGGGGAGTTTCATGCACTGAGCTACTCTTTATTGAGATACTAAAAACATTATTCATTATCAGAAATTTACTAGTATTTGTAACATTTTCAGTAGCAATCATCTTTCCTAATACTTTTCTTTTCCTTTTTCAATTGACCAATACTAATTATTGCAGTGATTATTTGAAGAATCTCTTTTATTTAGATGTACCAAAACCACATTGTTGATCTCTAGTTTTAAAAGGCAGAGAGGACCAAGTTAAAACTGACTATCCCTTGCTTATGTCATTGAAATATTTACCTTAGAAACTCATAAATACCATCCAAAGTTTGCTCATAAGAACTTAGAGAAAAGTAATTTGGTTTATCTTTGAATTATATTAGTGCTGGACTACAAGTCACACTTTAAAGACAACATTTTCTTGTTCATGGTTTCTTATTTATTCTGTTTGCTGGTTTGTCATTTCCAATATCAACTAGATTTGATTTTGTTGGGTTTATTCAGGTGGGTTTTTATTCCCGGAAGGCACATTACTTGAAGAAAGTTTCAGAGATTTGTCTAGAAAAGCATGGGGGAGACATCCCTTGCTCCTTAAAGGAACTTCTTGCGCTTCCTGGAATAGGCCCCAAAATGGCCCACCTGGTACTGTTGATTCTGACTTTCTATGTGAAATTATTACTTCCCTTTTTCTTATGTTTGCTTGGATTAATAGATAATGAATGTTGGATGGAACGATGTTCAAGGGATATGCGTGGATACTCATGTGCATCGCATCGTAATCGTCTAGGATGGGTCTCACGTATCGGCACAATTGAGGTAATTATACTATATTTGCATGGTAGAATTTAGTGACTAAAGTTAAAAATTTAGAAATGTAAAATGTAACTGTATGTACATCAATGCTATTCACCAGAAAACCTCGACTCCAGAAGAAACGAGAGTGTTCCTGGAGAAATGGCTACCAAAGGATTTATGGGATCCAATTAACCCCCTGCTGGTATGATGTTTCTAGTTTGTGATTAATCTCGCTGATATTGACACATGCCCTCTTAACTCTTGATCATTCACAAGACAAGCAATAAATAGGAGGATACGATCAAGAAAAAAATGCTAATCTCTGAGGTTAAGAAAGATTTGATAAATTTACGTAATCAGGTTGGACAACCTTCAGTTGCCTGAAAGTTGTAGCAAATTAAGTGGCTAAAGAAGTAGCCAAAGTGCCAAACTATGTGTCTATAGTCCTAATTTGCTTGCACTAGTTTATCTTAATATGAGCTAACTCTCATGGATTTCTTTATGAAATTGATTATAATTATTTTTATTAGATGGCATTTTTTCTGTGAAGGACGGTCCTTGGCTTGCTTAAGCATTTTTTTTTTGTTAAAAATGTGCAAATGGGATTCACGTAATGAGGTACTCTAGCTTTAATATTAAATATGTATTCTGACTTGAGTGATAATCATGAGCCTGTAGTGATAAAACTATACCCATGGGGTTAAGAAGTCTTCTCACTCTTATATGTGAATTATATATCATTTTCTCATTCTAGATAATTTCTAGTACAATCAACTTTGCTGATTCCCTAGCATTTTTCTCCCTTTTATTAGAAGTCATCCTGACTCATTCAACATGAGAAATGTGTTGAACCCCTCCTTCGAACTTAAGCAGACTTGTGCAAATTTTCTGCAATTTGCAGATGTATTAAATGACATTTGTTATTATTCATAATGCCTTGCTCACTCGTACCTCATTGCATCATCTGGACTGAAAAAATCTTTGCTATTTTCAACTTGATGTTTTTTGCAAATGCATCAGTAGCGTCAAACTTTACATTTTGAATAGTCAACGTGCTTCATACATGCCACCATTTATGACAAGTTAAATGTCTGATTATGTTTCTATAATCTGAAATGCCTAAGATTTTACGTAAGCAGCCAATTATAGTCTGGTCCCTGAAGCACAGAACTTGGTTTAATGCTTCCCTCGTTCCCAATCTTTGGAATGCAAGTGGTATACAAGAAATAGTAAGAGAATTTCCCAGAAAATAGCAAGAGAGTAAACCTATCGTATATATGCCAAGGGAAGTTGACCATTCCAGGTCTTGAACTCATGATCTTCTGCTTTTTGATTCAATGATTAATGTATTCTATTTAATTATCCTCATATGCTTATGTTGTTTTGAAAGCTCTCTACTTATAAATCTATGGTCCCACAAGTTAGTTTAAGCTCTACTATGACACTGGAATGTTGTAACACTAACTTAATCACCTACACAGCTTATACTTTTAAAATTATGACACTGGAATCATTCTTGTGTCTTCTATCAGGTTGGATTTGGACAAACTATATGCACTCCAGTCAGGCCCCGGTGTGGAACCTGTGGTATCAACAAGCTCTGCCCTTCTGCTTTCAAGGAACAGGAAATTCCTAATGCAAAAGCTAAAAGATCAACGAAATAGGATGCTCTAATTTTCAGATTAAATATCTTACATTTTGTTTACAGTTCACTACAAGACAGTCTCTGCTTCTGCATTCTCCTCTATTTTGATGCGTGTTGTAGTTGTAAAGGTCTTAAGATGCTCGTTTGGCCCTTCCATAAAACACATCAGCTTTTGATATTGTATACAAACGGTTGTTAATACCTTATCTTAAACTTTTTGACCAGGAATCTGCAAAAAAATGTTCTAATTTTCAAGTGATGGCACTCAAGGTGAGAATAGGAACCCACTAAGGTGATGAATTTCTTAATAATTCCATGTCAAAGGTTTCATTAGGAGGCTGTTAATTATATCATTTTTATCTTAGTCTGAATTCGATTGTTTATGTAAACAAATTTTATATTGTTGTATAATAAATAATTGCATTATTCATATTAGAAATTGAAATTAATTCTAAAACACTTAATTGTTTTTTAATCTATTTACCCTTGTTATGTTGTCTTTATCGTAGCCATGTTTATTATTTCAATTTACATTATTTGTAGCCCACTCAAATCTTATGGACCAAGGAATGGATGGATGAAATTAGTTAATTACTAAATTAACTATGTCATTTTTAAAATAATTTAATCACATAACATCACTCTCATGTAGAATTTTCTCAATGTCACGGCTAAAGATTTGGCCTCAAAGTTTGTTAAGAGACTCAGGTGTGGCTGCTAATTGCATGTTACCCAAAAAAATGTCATAAAATAATTACAATTAAATAATACAAATCTAATTTTTGCCCTAATTTTGTTAGAGTAGTGTTTCAGTAACTTACAATTTGACCATATTTTTTCCAATATTTTTGTCTAGGTGAGCATTCCACCCTATACTGGTGAATTTGGATGAACAAAATAACAATATGATTTGACAACAGAAATTGAACTTTAATAAATAAATCACAAAACAACTTGCCATCTGCAAAATGAACAAAATGATAATAGCATTATAGTCGGTCTATTCGAAAAATTAAATATTTAAATTATTAAAAAAAATGATAGGAGCATTATAATTTTTCCACCTCTCCATCTGCCATGACTTGAATAAATAAATCACAGAATAACTATAACATGTGCGCTTGTGCTAAATCTTGACTATCATAATTATTATGGTTTGAATATCTCATTACGATGACGTGGCTATAAAAAAAATTCATTTTGACATAAAGAAGAATGATATCGAGGTATTCTCTTAAATTTCATCTCATCGTATGACGATTTCCAGTGGATAATAATAAGGCTTGCTGAGGGTTGCTCCGGTAAAACTATTCTGATGTCTAAGTCAATCCGACGTTTCAATAATAGAGAAAAAGATAAAATGCTAAAGATAGAGTTGGAGTATATGAGATAGCTGAATAGAACCAGATTGTCCCCTTATGTAGGAAGAAGAAGATCGACCTGTCCCTTGATACCTTATGAATGATAGAGGAGATGTTCCTTTTTTAAAGAGTTAACAAAAATAAATTGAAATTATATAAATTTTAATTTATCTGTTAAGTGATCTGAGATGTCCTTTTATACAGGATGCAGTCTCCCGTACTGGAATTCTCCCGGGCTGGAATTCTCGACCTTGAATTTCCGAGCTGAATTTCCCGAGCAAGTTTTCCGAACAGGACATCTTGAACCGATTTTCCCGAATCGGAAGTCTCGAACCGGATTTCTCCAACCGGAAGTCCTAAATCGGACTTTCCGAACCGGAAGTCCTGAACCGGACTTCCCGAACCGCTCTTCCCGAACCGGGCTAGAAGAATTACTGAGGCCTGCGTAAAGCAGTTTCCTTGAAACAGATTTGTCCTCCTCCGACGGTGCTTCGAGGTTCCGATGGACGTCTGTCTCTCAAGATACAATAGCGGGACCACGAGCACAACGAAGCACTTATTGCTCGTGGCGAACTGAAGAAGTACCCGAGCACTACCCAAAAAAACATGGGGAGTCGAGAACGAGGTGGAAGATAATTTTTTTTCTCAATATTTTGCTCTCGGTCACACCCTCTTTATATAAGACTCGGACCCCCGCAGTAACTAATGACCGAATTAACGTCATTTATTGCCAATTAACCCTTCAGATCCAAATGTCTGGGGATTACTAATTTTACATTAATCAACAGTTAATGCATCTGTTATATTTGAACAAAAATTTTGACAAAATATTGATTTATCCACTTGGACAAATTTTGCCCCAACTGATTGGACATTCGACGCGCAGAGATCATGCAAGCACACGAGTCTACTTAGTTCAGTATAAATCCGGACTCTGAATTTGCATCCCCTGCGTATCCACGCGTGAATGAGAGCATCTCCCCATGCATTTGTTCATAACTAATATGCCTGTGAACCAATATAAACCAACAATTATACCGTGAGATTCTCAATATAGGATTAATGTCTCATTCATAATGAATTTTTGAATTTTTTTTTCTCACTTGCTTCCGTTCCATTCTCATTATATATAACAATGGATACTTCATCAAAGACTCTAGCTCATTTGTAAGCGCTATATACATTAATATTAGAAAGTTCAGGAGTCCGGAGGGCGGCAGCTTAGGTCCATATGTCAGGAAGTCAAAGAATCGACAATTCGGGAGATTGGAGTTTGTATAATTTGCTCAGAATTTACATCATAAAATACTAATTAGCATATTAAAACCCATTCTGTTATCAACGTTGCTGTGCACTGTAGAGAAGGGGCGACCACAAGAAGGGCTCACTCCTTATTGCCATATTGCCCCCACGGACTGGATCGGATGGTAAGGTGCCTGGTCGATTTGGTCGAGGTCACAGATTCGAGGGTCGCCAGTTGCACACGGGGATAAAACCCTGATCTGCTGGCATTAATTCCCTCAACCCCAGGCGCCTCACCACACCAGACATAACCGTGATTTACCTCCTCCGTGTTGATCCTGGGACGGACTGACGGGGGCCGCTGAGGTGACGGATCCACCTTTTGGTCCTTATTGCCATATCGACCGTCTCTCAGTCACACTATGCGCACACGCACATAGTGGTGTGCAACGCAAACAAAATGTCATAACTAAAACTGCACCATAAGTTTAGCCAATGCTTTCCAAGAGAATAATCCATTAAAAAAAATAGACATACAAGACTTTATTATTAATCACACATTAGCAAATTTAACATCGTGCAAGACTCATGGTTACACAAACATCTCGCACCAGTGTAATTCTTACATCCTCTTCAAAATGAAATCTAAGGATAAAAATTTCTCTTCCACCTCCACCTCCACCTCCACCTCATCTAAATTAAAAACCTTTACTTTTTTTTCTTGAGCTCCTCTGAAACAGGCTCTCTCAGCACCTCTGCCAACCGACTCCTCCCAAATAGACTTGGAGCATTTGTAACGATAGTTTATAATACGAAATTTAAACTTATTATAAGCTTCACTCCACTACCTGAATAGGATTTATAAAAGCAATAAGATTTATGATAATAGAGATATTTAGGATAATAAAAAGAAAAATTTAAAAAGAAAGTAAGATTTTTAAACTACTATATCAAATTTACTACTGCAGCTTGTGTTTGATTAACAATAATGTAATTCAGTTAGTAATATAATTAAGTTTATAATATAATTTAAATTATATATTATTGGTCTTATAATTTAGATTATAATATGTTTATTAGTTTTTTAATATAGATTATATTATATTATAATTTTAAAATTTATCAAATAAAATAATTAATTATATAATATAATCTGATTATATTAGGAGATTGATTACCTATGAGAAATACGAGGAGGACGCCCCGTCGATGGTAATCACCGACGGACCCGCCGTCGGCTCCTCGGATCTGCTGGGTTAGGGAGAATCGCTCTGCGCTTTGCCCTTCCTTGGGGACGACATCTTGGTTCCTCAAGGGATGCCGAAGAGGCGGAAGAAAGAGGGGAAGAATCCATACTTATTTATCACGAACAAGTATAAAGCTGCTCAGCAGGCATCAGATGAATGGTAATACTGGTGTCTCAACTGGAAATGCAACAAATGCTATTGCAAAGACTAACCCCATTGATTATTTTCTCTCTCTCTAAATTCGTGTACAGCCACAGGAAGGTTCAGCATGTTCTGGGAAGAGGAGAAGAGGACCTTGCACACGAGGCTCTCATGAGGAGGAAGTCTTATGGTGTAGGTATCTTCAGGATGCTTGTCACATTTTTCATTTTAGTTATGCTTGATTATTCATTAGAATAATTGATATGGTGTTTAACTATTTCATTTCCGCTACTTGTTTGAAGCAGCTTTATTTTTCTTCATATTTATTTTTTGCTTCTTGTTCTTTCATAGCACGAGTATTCAGGATCATACAATTTGGTTGATGTTTTTTGATGTATAGTTTTTTGGTGTTTGAGAAACATTAGTCTGAAGCTGAGCTTCTGGTTTAATGATCTGTTGTTTGTACTCAATTTTTTTGATTATTGTCCTTAGAGGAATTTTCTTTCTTAGTTCTTAAAAAGAAACAAATTGAGCAACTTAAATGAATCATTCTTGGGGATTTCTTGTCACGTTCCAAATTATGTTGCTTACACTCGCATCTTTATACTATAGTGGTTAATCATAATGTCCATTTGCCTTGTGAAATCTCATATTTTATTCTGTCTTGAAAGTAGAATCCTTCTTTTTCCACCTGAGTACTTAGGTTACTTGTGAATTTTGTTTAATATGGTGATAATTTACATATAGTATGTTCAATTTAAGACTAGGATGTGGAAGAGTACTCATCTGAAGTTTATTATAGAAATGTTTACTCTTTGCAGTATTGGCTATGGAATCCCTAGCAGAGGCACTTAATCAGTTGGCAACTGATGATCTAGAAGGGAAGGTAGAAAACATTTATTTCTTTGCAGGGAAAATTCTTTTGATGTTTTAACACATGCAGTATTTGCCTTTTGCAGTTCACACTGCTTGAGAGCTCATCAGGAGATGATGATCTTGCAATGTTGAAGAAGGAATTGTCAGGGAGATCCACTCCACGGTAAAATTTCTCATGTCATGTGCCATAGTAACCCTCTGATAAAGGTTTCAGCATTTATAAATTATCATAGTAGTTACACTTTTAGTTTATTACTACAATTTTAATATTTATTATATTTTTATTTGTGGGTACCTGCAGATACCTATATGTACCCAGTTAAGTGGTTATCCAGTGTCCTTCTTAGGTGGATGACTTTGACCATATTGAGCTTCATGGTGAATTCAAGAAGATCCATCAGCGAAGGGGGTGCAAAGATCCCAACTTTAAGTGTGTTTCACCTGAGATTCTCTAACTCTGTCCTAATATCCTGCCTGAATCGATTGCATCCGGCTCACTCGACTAGGATTATCCTCTTTCATTACAATTAATGGCAGACAATAAGATCCTATCTTTGAGTGTCTTCTTGCCTCTGGAGATTGTTGGAATGAAAGGTTGACTTTTGATTTTGGAATTAGAACAATAGTGTGGATATTTTTTGGTCTAGTTTACCTATAGTTTTGTGCATCTATACTTAGTTGAATTACTTCCACTCTTCCTATGTGCTCATATGAAATGAATTTGAAAAACATGTGAGTAATTTCCTTTTTCTTTACTGTTGTTCTGAAAATGTTGATCATGTAACAGAATTTATTTTCTATTTTTCAAATTTCATAATATGACATTGCACTCATGTATGAGAAATTGTAGCTCCCCATTGATTTTGCCTTCTTTCAAAGGATACGGAATCTAGGTCAAGAATAAAATTCTGGTCCAGTTCAAGAAAAGATATGAACTTGCTAGGTTTCAAGTTTAAACCCTATATCTGATGGTCAGTCAAATCTGCTTAATGCATCAATTATATACCACAATCCTCGAATAGATATTTGTATCTTTGAAATTACATATTGTGTGATATCCTATAATTTTGAAGCCAAAAAAGTAGTGAAAATTTTGGAAATTAAATTTGATAACCCAGATGACTGATCTAGAACTTCAAATTGTTGACTATCTATATGTTTAGTTCACCTACAATCATCTTCTATTCCTTATTAAGTGGGGCCTACATGGCATTAACCTGATAATTTTTCACATGTATGATAGTTATATTTTATTTAGTTATTTATTTTATAATTTTTATAAAACTTGTTGCATTGCTCTAGCAAACACCTAGTGCCTAGTGCAATGTAGCATCTTAGTGCATCAGAAGTTCCTGATACCATGTATGAATAAGAGTGAAACTTAGTAAAACAAGATATACCGATGACACTAGCAAAATATATGGAGCTCATCTGTTTTGTTAGAATTTTTGCCATTGTGAATTGATGATTATTAAAAATAAGGGAGAAGCAATTCATGTTTCTCAATGCATTCAAAGATATCTGGATGATGCCATTTTGTCTGATTTTATGTTTAGAAAACGATGCAAGTGAAATCATTTAAAATATTGGTGAGTCTAACTTGTATGGATGATGCTCTGGACTGGTTTATGAGTATCTGTAGGTTAATATTTTCTTGTTTGATTCTACCTAGCAATTGCTATCTAGAAAATATATATTTGCTTATATTTTGTCTATGTAATTTGTTGTGAGTTGCAAGGGTAGATAAGTCTTTTCCTTATTTTGTATCCTTAGAGTTATGAAAGTTATATAAGCCCTGTAGATGTTTTTGTTTTAATTGAATTGGAAGTTTCAACATAGTATTCGAGCAAGGTTTTCCAAAACCCTAATTTTTTCCTTCTTTTTGCACCGTTATTTTTCATCTTTTTGCGCCACAGTTTTTTTTTTCTTCTTCTTCTACTTATGTCGAAGCTCTTTCGCATGTCCTCCTCTTCGCGCGAGCAAGCACCGTCGCGATTTCTCTTTTCCTTCTTCTTGCGCTGCAGTTTTTTTTCACCAAAAGTTGCCACGATTCTCTTTTGAGAGAAGGCCACTTGACAACGGCTTTCTCGTTGCAAGCAGCGACTATCTCTTTTGAGAGCAGTTTTTTTTTGATCTTGGTGTGCCGCCGATTCTTGCGCAAGCAACAAGTTCTGCCTCTCGTTGCAAGTTACCGAGCCCCATCGTCGTCACACCGAGCCCCATCACCATCTGGTTATCGGCAGCTCGATCTTCAAGCATGTACCTCAAAAGTTAGGTTCAAAGCCGGAGGGACCTTCAGTCGCTGCTTCAGTATCCTTTTCTGGATCCTGACAACCTTCGGCCATTTCACGAACTTGTGCACGTCCCTCTTCCGTAGAGACGACCACTTCTTCTTCCTCTTCTTCCTTGCGCAATTTTTGCCGACAGCTACGCGGACGATCCATCTCTTCTTTGGGTTTGTTATGGTGGACACCTCTGGAGAAACTTCTGGGATTTCTACAGATCCTTTGACTTCTTCTGGACATGTACAACCATTTTTCACAACGACAGGGGCTGGAGGATCTGATCTTCAGATAACCTCGGAGAAATTGACCGAGACAAATTATGCATCGTGGGCAGTTGCTGTTGAACTTTATGTTGAAGGTTATGATAAACTTGATATTCTTCACAACACTAACCAGATGAGAAGGACCCTAGTTTTCGTACTTGGAGGCGTGACAATATTCAGTTAAGGACTTGGATACTCAATTCTGTTAGTTCTGACATCAAACAGGTCATTCTTCATACCACAACAGCCGTGGATATGTGGAAGACACTTGAGCAGATGTATGGACACAAACATGATATGCTACGTACTTATCAGCTAAGTAGTCATTAAACTTGAACAAGATTCTATGTCGGTCACAAATTATTTTGCTACTCTAAAGGGATTGTGGGATGAGTTTGATTACAACAGGATGGAAAGTTGGAGTTCTACTGATGATCATCTGAGATATCTAAAGCTTTTGGAAAAGGACAGAATCATTAAGTTTCTTGATGAGCTTCAATGCAGAGTTTGAGAGTTTAAGAGGACATATTCTTAGTCTTGATCCTACTCCCTCACTAGAACAAGTTTACTACAAAATTCTTAGTGAGGAAGGTAGGAGAAGGACCATGAGCAACAAGGGGAGTATTTCTACAACAAGCAATCTATTTAGGGAGTCTTCTGTTTTTGTCGGATCTGTAAACAAGTCCAAGCCTGGGGAACAAAAGGAAAAGGTGGATAGTTTTGTCGACACTGCAAGAGGACTAATCATGATTCAGTTTTTGTTGGGAGAAATATCCAGAGAAGAAACCTGAAAAATTCAAATCTAGTGACAAGAAGCTCTTAATCGTGGAAATCTTGTTGTCCAAAAATTAGTGGATGAGGGGACTACTGAATCCGTTGTACCTTCTACTGTTAAGTTGTCATCTACTGACATTGCCAACCTTCAGCACCTTTTCTCGCAGTTTCAAGCTTCATCCTCTGTCTCTACCATTCCGTCTCAAGCGCACACAGGTATTCGTGGCCTGGGGTTAAGTGTTGTCGGTTTAAGATCTTATAACCCCTAGGTTATTGACTGAGGAGCTACGGATCATATGACAAATGTTGCTAATTCTTTTATTTCCTACTCTTTGTCCTCTGGGCAGGATAAAGTGACCATTGCAGATGAGACCAAAGCCAGTGTTGCTGGAAAAGGTTCCATACAACTGGTTGATCACTTTATCCTATCATTTGGCTTCATGTCCCTTCCATTTCTCTTAATTTACTTTCTGTCAGTAGTATTACCAAACAACTATACTGCTCAGTAACTTTTTTCCCTGATCATTGTGTCTTTTAGGATCTCGAGACCAAGCAAACGATTGGGACTGGCCGTGAAGTAGGAGGTCTTTATTACTATCAGCTTGGAACAACATCTGCTTTGAAGTCTACAACCCAGTGTTTGGAAAATAAGTATCAAGAAATTTTTTTATGACATTCCTGGTTGGGACATTTATCTTTTCGGTCCTTGAAAGACCTATTTCCTAGCCTCTTCTCTTCTATTTCTCTTGTGTCACTCCAGTGTGAAGTTTGTTAGTTATCCAAATATTGTAGAACTCATTTTTCTGAGTCCATTAATAAAAGTTTGTCTCCGTTCGATCTCGTTCATTCAGATGTGTGGGGGCCTTCTCCTGTGCCTTCTTTGGATGACTATCGATACTTTCTCTCCTTTATTGATGATTACGCCCACTGTACATGACTTTACTTGATGAAGAGCAGGGATGCAGTACCTCGACTCATTCAACATTATTGTAGAATGGTCGAAACTCAATTTCACACAAAAGTGAAGACTCTTCATTCTGATAACGCATGCGAGTACTTTGCACAATCTCTAAATATTTTTCTAGAGGATTTAGGAATTTTTCATGAGTCATCTTGTCCCTACACACCACAACAGAATAGAGTGGCTGAAAGAAAGAATCGTCATATCCTTGAAACAGCCTGTGCACTATTATTTTAGCGCCACTTACCCAAATATTTCTGGGCTGATATTGTTCTTGCAGCTGCTTATATCATCAATCGTTTGTCATCCAAGGGTCTCGGGTACCGGTGCCCTCTCACTCTTCTTCGTCCTGACACAACCTTGTTTTCCCTTACACCTCAGGTTTTTGGCTCTCTTTGTTTTATTCATGTTCTAGGTCCCAAGTCCACTAAGCTTGATCCTCGTTCTATACGAGGAGTTTTTCTAGGGTATTCCACTTGCCAGAAAGGCTACAAGTGCTTTGATCCTATTACTAGGACGAGATATGTCTTGAAGGATATTACCTTTTTTGAGTCAGAGTCCTATTATTCTTCTTACCCTCGTCCTCAGGGGGAGAATCTTATCTCTTCCCTTGTACCTCAGGTGGTCCCTTCTCCTCTTGTACCTCAAGTGGTCTCTTTCCCTATTTCACTGAATGTCATGGAAAATAGAAAAGATGCTTCATTTCTGGGCCCGCAGTCTTCACAAGAAATTATTAATTACAAGCGATGAAGACATCAGCAAGGACCTACTACTAACCGGCTAGCTGAATCGGATGCTCTGGCTCCTGATCCTGTGGAGCAGTTATCCTCAGTTGTTGAACCAACCACACCCCTAAATATAAATGAGTTGAACCTTCCGGTTGTTCTTAGGAAGACGGTCAGGTCATATACTCAACATCCTATCTCTAACCACGTTTCTTATTCTCGTTTATCTTCTTCATATCATGCTTTTGTTTCACAGTTATCAGATCATGTCATACCTTCTTCTTATTATGAAGTTGTACGAGATTCAAGGTGGCGGGAAGCAATGAATGAAGAAATGGAGGCTCTTAATAGAAATGGTACTTGGGAATTAGTTGATCCTCCAAAGGGGAAGAACTTGGTTGGTTCTAAATGGGTCTATGCTATCAAGTATAACTCAGAGGGTGAAGTGGTTAGATATAAGGCTAGACTTGTTGCCAAGGGATTCACTCAAATATATGGGGTGGATTACTTGGAGACCTTTGCTCCAGTTGTAAAGCTGAAATCGGTCAGAGTAATCCTTTCTTTTGCTGCTCAATATGATTGGCCTCTATTTCAGCTAGATGTGAAAAACGCCTTTTTGAATGGTGACCTTCACGAAGAGGTCTACATGTTGCAACCTCCTGGAATCGAAACAAAAGGAAAGGTTTGCAGACTAATAAAAGCTTTGTATGAACTTTAAAAAGCTTTGTATGGACTTAAACAATCTCCCAGACCATGGTTTGATAGGTTCTGCAAAGCCATGGTATTGTTTGGCTTTAAACAAGGGAATGCTGATCATATACTCTTTGTGAAAAAGAAAGAAGGCAGAACTACCATTCTCTTGGTTTACATTGATGATATGATGGTTACGGGTGATGACGAGGTTGAAATCCAGGCTCTTAAGTCCAAGTTAACATCAGAATTTGAAATTAAAGACCTTGTACTATTGAGGTACTTCCTTGGTATTGAAGTTGCTCGATCTCAAGAGGGAATTTATATATGTCAGAGAAAATATGTGTTGGATTTACTCAAGGAGGCAGGGAAGTTGGGTTGTCGGCCAACATCTACTCCTATAGAAGTAAATCATGATCTTACTAGTTCTAATGGGGAGGATCTTACAAGTCTGGAAAAAAGAACATATCAAAAGTTGGTTGGAAAATTACTCTATTTGTCTATGACTAGACCTAACATCACCTATGCTATCAGCGTAGTGAGCCAGTACATGCATGCTCCTAAAACTGTACACATGATGGTTATTGATAGGATTTTAAGGTACTTAAAGTCATGTCCCGGAAAAGGCTTGTTGTTTAAGGGAGGTGGTAATCTGAAAGTGGAATGTTATTCTGATGCAGATTGGGCTGGTTCTAGAGATGATAGAAGATCCACTTCTGACTATTGCACCCTTTTAGGAGAAAACTTGGTAACTTGGAGAAGTAAGAAACAAAGTGTTTGTGCATGGTCCAGTGCGGAAGCAGAATATCGAGCCATGGCACATGGTCTTGCAGAAATATTATGGTTGAGTTTTTTGTTGGAAGATATGGGATTAAAGGTTGAATCACCACTCAGGTTGTATTGTGACAACAAAGCTGCAATCAATATTGCAAATAATCCAGTACAACATGACCGGACTAAACACGTCGAGATTGATCGCTACTTTGTTTGGGAGAGGTTTGATTTTGGAGAACTATATTTGCCTTATATCAAATCTGAGAACCAACTTGCTGATGATATGTTTACAAAAGCTGTGCCCCAAGCTGTGTTTAATTCTCCTCTTAGCAAGTTAAACATGTTTGACATATATGTTCAACTTGAGGGGGAGTGTTGTAAGTTGCAAGGGTAGATAGGTCTTTTCCTTATTTTGTATCCTTAGGGTTATGAAAGTTATATAAGCCCTGTAGATGTTCTTGTTTTAATTGAATTGGAAGTTTCAACATAATTAATTGTTAACCTGCATTTATCGACTGCATGTTTAGCATCAAATCATTTTGGATTTTGTGAAAATTTGAGATTATGTATGCCTATTAGGAACGAAGATTTGCAGTTTTGGTATCTTCTCTTCTATCAAGCCAAACGAAAGATGCAGTAGCAAATGGTAAGTTATACCATGAGTGTCACCAGAGGATTCATCAATTTCTTCCAGTGATTTCTGATGTTTGTTACTTGATGATTGAACTAGGAGTTCAGGTGCAATAAAGTGTCTCTTCGATAATGGATTACTCGATCCTGGAGCTATTGTCAAAACTGATGAAGCTACAATTTCTAGCTTAATTTATCCTAGGTTCTTGACTAACCTACCTAATTTTCAGTTCAGACCATTTACGTTTTTTAACTTTGATTATAGAAGCCTAGAACTGTTGACAATTTGTTTCCATCATTTGCATCTGTATATAAATTTGTAGAGCCTGTGGAAAATTGTTTTCCCCCTCTTGTCCTTTGGCATATAATTGATTTTGGATGTGAGGGAGCTATTTTCTTTAATAATCGGGATACTAAAAATGAAGGGGAGCCTTGGCACAAAATAGTAAAGTTGCTACCGCGTGATCTTGTGATCACGGGTTCGAGTCGCGGAAACAATCTCGAACAATATAAGGTAAAGTTGCATATAATAGGCCCAATATGGTCCAACTCTTCTCTGGGATCTCATATTGGTGAGAGTTTCGTGTATTGAGCTACTCTTTATCAAGATACTAAAAACATTATTCATTATCAGTAAATAGTATTTGTAACATTTTCAGTAGCAATCATCTTTCCTGATACTTTTCTTTTCCTTTTTCAATTGACCAACACTAATTATTGCAGTGATTATTTGAAGAAACTCTTTTATTTAGATGTGCCAAAACCACTTTCTTGATCTCTAGTTTTAAAAGGCAGAGAGGACCAAGTTAAAACTGACTACCCCTTGCTTAGTGTCATTGAAATAGTTACCTTAGAAACTCATAAATACCATCCAAAGTTACGTCTTGTTCATGGTTTCTTATATATTCTGACTTTCAAAGTGAAATTATTACTTCCCTTTTTCTTATGTTTGTTTGGATAAATAGATAATGAATGATGTTGGTTTGAACGATGTTCAAGGGATATGTGTGGATGCTCATGTGCATCGCATCTGTAATCGTCTATGATGGGTCTCACGCATTGGCACAATTGAGGTAATTTTACTATATTTTGCATGCTAGAATTCAGTGATTGTAAGTTAAAAAAAAATAGAAATGTAAAATGTAACAGTTTGTACATCATTATTATTCACCAGAAAACCTCGACTCCAGAAGAAACGAGAGTGTCTCTGGAGAAATGGCTACCAAAGGATTTATGGGATCCAATTAAACCCCTGCTGGCATGATGTTTATGGTTTGTGATTAATGTC
Organism: Boesenbergia rotunda; assembly: GCA_024364735.1. NCBI lineage: Eukaryota > Viridiplantae > Streptophyta > Magnoliopsida > Zingiberales > Zingiberaceae > Boesenbergia > Boesenbergia rotunda. The sequence goes on from JAGFNQ010003483.1 coordinate 251,773, forward strand.
ACTGATATTGACACGCACACACCCTCTTGACTCTTGAGTCTTGATCATTCACAAGACAATCAATAGATAGGAGGGCAGGACCAAGGGAAAAAAAATGATAATCTCCTAGTCAAGAAAGTTTTGATAAATTTACCTAATCAGATTGGACAACCTGCAGGTGCCTAAAAGTTGTAGCAAATTAAGGGGCTAAAGAAGGTAGCCAAACTATGTGCCTATAGTCCAAATATGCTTGCACTAGTTTATCTAATATGAGCTTTGTCAATTTTCTCTTAGAAAAAATCTCATTGATTTCTTTATGAAATTGATTATTATTGTTTTTATTAGATGCCACTTTTTTCTGTGAAGGAAAGTCCTTGACTTGCTTAAGCAATTTTTTTGGGTTAAAAATGAGCAAATGGGGTTCACATAATAAGCTACTCTAGCTTTAATATCTGGAATATCTTCTATTGCAAATGAAATATGTATTCTGACTTTCACCTAACTTTTTTTCTCCCTTTTAAATAAGTCATCCTGACTCATTCAACCTGACAAATGTGTGGAATACCTCCTTCAAACTTAAGTAGACTTGTGCAAATTTTTGCAGATGTATTAAAGAATTAGAGTATTAGAGAGAAAGTTGGGGTTGTATCTATTGAGAAAAAATTTAGAGAAACACATTTGAGGTGGTACAGACATGTACTTAGACAATAAATAAATGACCCTGTTAGATGATGTGAAATTATGATAAATACGCACATTAAACGAGGGAGAGAAAGACCAAAAAATACTTGGTTGGCAATAATAAAATTGAAAATAAGATAAATTTTATTTAAATATAGATGATGATATAATAGGGGACAAAGTCCAATAGCATAAAAGGATCCATATAACTGATCCCACCTAGTGGGATAAGATTTGATGGTTATTGTTGTTGTTACTGTAGCTGCTGCAGATGTATTAAATGACATTTGTTATTATTCATAATGCTTTGCTCACTCGTACCTCATTGCATCATCTGGACTGAAAATACCTTTCCTATTTCAAATGCAAGTGATATACAAGAAATAGTAGGAGAATTACCATGAAAATAACAAGAGAGTAAAGCTATCATATATGAGCAATGATAGGGAGAATGAAAATGGAAGAGTAAAAATCATAGTGAATGACGTGGCATGACGTGACACTTTATATGTACACGTCCGATTATCGCTTGGACGCCATCGGCGACTTTCGGTCGCCGCCCCGAATCAAACTATACCCTGGGGGGCACGGTGAACCCATCGGAGATCGTGCATGTAAGGTGCCACGTCATTCATTATGATTTTTACTCTCTCATTTTCACTCTCCTAATCATTATTCATCATATATATGCCAAGGGAAGTTGACCCTTCCAAATCTTGAACTCATGATCTTCTGCTTTATGCTTTATTCCATGATGAATGTATTTTATTTAATTATCCTTGTATGATTATGTTGTTTTGAAAGCTCTCTAACTTATAAATTTATGAAAAAGGTAGGGAGAAGTGAAAATGAGAGAGTGAAAAGCAAAATGAATAAAGTGACATTTTGCATGCAGCGATCTCTGATGGGTTCACCGTGCCCCCCAGGTGTAGTTTGATTCAGGACGACGGTCGAAGACCGCCAATGGTGTCCAAGTGATAATCGGATGTGTGCATGTAAAATATCACGTCATTTACTTTGTTTTTACTCTTCTTATCATTGCTCAAAATTTATAGTCCCATAAGTTTGTTTTTGTTCTACTATGACACTATAATGTTATACCTCTTCCTCCCTTTTACTGATTGTTGGAATCATTCTTGTGTCTTCTATCAGGTTGGATTTGGACAAACCATACGCACTCCGGTCAGGCCCGGGTGTGGAACCTGTGGTATTAACATGGTCTGCCCTTCTGCTTTCGTGGAACAGGAAATTCCTAATGCAAAAGTTAAAAGATCAATGAAGTAGAAAACTCTAAATTTCAGATTAAATATCTTGCATTTTGTTTACCGTTCACCACAAGGCTCTGTCCGTCCCGTGTCCCGTGTCTACATTGATTACGGCAATTGTATTATTTGAACATTAATAAATGCTATCTCGTCGAAAAGTATCAACATATCCATTATATTGCTTTTTATTAATACACATTCATATTCAACATCAATCCTCATTATTTGTAGTTCAATTTTTTTTATTTTATATTTAATTAATAAATATATTTTTAATTTTATTCTGGCTCATGAATTGCATTCAAAGAATTAAACACTGATGTGTATGTGAGTATTATTTCACTCATTCGCATTGATTGTAACTAATGCTGTCAAACAGGTCAACTTACGACGGGGCAAATCAATCCTTCAAAAACTTATCATATGGCAGAGCGGAATAGGTAGCATGTCATCTTGACAAGTTAAAAAATCTCCAATCCAATCTAATTCAAGAATCTATAATATACTCAGTAAAAAAATTTAATGAAATATTCAGTAAATAATATGGTATTTTGTATGTATACGTTTGATTATCGCTCGGACACCATCGGCGGCCTCTGATCGTTGTCCCGAATTAAATTATATCTTGGGGGGTACGATGAACCCGTCGAGGATCGTTGCATGTAAAATGTCACGTCATTCACTGAGTTTTTCTTTAAGATTTTTCACTTTGCATATCATTTTCTCTAATTCAAGATGAGTTGTAGATTAGGCGGATCCACCAACTCGCTAATAAAATAAAAATAATAAAATAGAAAATATTAAAAATTTTAAATTGGGATGGGGGATTTGGTGGGTTAAACCTCAAGCTTATTAAAATTTTCACTTTAATTTTAAATTAAAAAAATCAATTTGTGAGCTAAAACAAGCCACCTAGATAAGCAAGTTCCATTTTATCTCTAGGTTCTTAAAATACAATATTTGATGAAATTTTAATTTTTCTTTCAAAGTTTAATAAAATTTTAACTTCGCCACTCATATTTCTTTAATCACATTATCCTTTTGGACTTGCTCCATGATGCTCTACCTCGATGAAATTAATTTACTAGCCCACTGAAAATTTGTTGTTGAAATAAATATAATAACTACTTATGGACCAAGGAATCGATCGATGAACTTAATTAATTACTAAATTAATCATGTCATCTTTTTAAATTATTTAATCACATTACATATTCACTCTTTTACAATTTTATCACTTGGCACAGCTAGAGATTTGACCTCAAGGTTGGTTCAGCGTCTCAGGTGTGCCACATGTTACCCAAAAGAACGTCATTGAATAATCACAATTATTTTAAAAATTTTAGATAAGTCCTGTGGCTTCACTTCTGCATTTAATAAACTTTAATAAATTCTTTTAATAAACAAAACAAATCTAAAAATTAATATATAACCAATGCAATAATTTTACTAGATTGCGCTTTCAGTAACTTACACCTTAGACGGGAATTCTAGAGCCAAGAAAATATTTACCAAACAGTAATGAATGAGCTTCATGGAATTCTAGAGCACCTGAATTTGGATGAGCAAAATACAGTCACCCACAACACGCATGGTGAAATCTTATAACAATTAGATTTGACAACACAAATTGAACAAGAATAAACAAATCACAGAATAACTTGTCATCTACAAAATGGTAGCAGTGTAGCTTTTCCCACCACAGCTCATATAGGTCCAGAATTTCTGAGACTTATTTTGGAAAAAAAAAATAAAAAATAAAAAAACAAAGAATAGTAGTCATGTACACTTGAAACGAAATTGATCTTGATATTATGATCACTTGAAAAAGAATTTCCAGATCTCCCTGTCGACGACGTCAGTAATGACGTGGATGCCAAAAATGCCTTCCTCATCCACCATCGCTCGTAGCTGCCGCACAATGCCATTGGAACCTATAAAGTTCTTCTTCACAGCCAAATACAAGACTCCATATGGTGGTCGTAAACACTGCACAAAACCAATTGGATATGGTTATCACTAGTGTTACATCGACTGATAAAAAAAGCATGGTTCTGCCATTCAATGGTTTAGCATATTGGCTTCGTGTCATTCTTTGGTAGCCCATAAGGAAAAACAAGTCAAGTTTCACAATTTACTTAACTCAATAGATGTGATAGAAGAAAGCTTAAGAAAATGTTCTTAAATTCACCGGAGAATATTTGATTCCTAGGTTTTTCATCATGTCGAGCAGTTTGCAAAACTAACGAAATCTCCAGAAAAAAAAATTCTTAACTGGTGTTGATGGATTATATTGAATTATCCAACTAACCTTTGTTATAAGTGCATATAACTTCTTCAAGGAATTTACTGATGGAGGAATCTCAGTGATCAAAATGACATCATAACCACCATCTCCTGGGTCTGTCTCGCTACCTCTTTCCCAGGCCCGACTTCCAGAAAGCTTTCTTGAATGCCTTGAACAAGCTTCATGAGCAAGCCCACTCTCCTCATGACTACTGCATGCCTCGATAAAGTCATCCTCAGAGAAGCTAAGGCTAGCCACCTGTGATAAGTCAACACCTTCTACCCTTACTACAGATAAGACTGTATGAAGTTCCTCCCAGTCCCCAGCATAGAAATGGACATCAGAAGTCAACTGCTGCCGCGACGGAGTGAGAGGGCTCTCAGATTGGCGACTCTGCTTGTCCCTGGCCTGCTCAAGATTCGCAAGAACATTTGGTATGGTTGCACATCTTATAGTTTCTGCATTCAGATCATGAAAATGAACTGTCGAAGCACCCTGCCATATGATTGAATAAAAAATTAGCTTCTAGAATATTTTGGAAGGCTTGATTGAGAACAAACCATTATAATTTATAGCAAAACCAAAATCCATATTTATTCCTTACGCAGTAATTCAGCATCTAAACCACAAAAGGAGAGTTCTAATTCATGAAAGATAAATGAATACCTTAAGGCAAGCAAAAGTTCCAGCCAAACCATAACCGCAACCAAGCTGCATCAATTTGCAACAAAAAACAAGAAATCAGAAGAGAAAAAAAGCTACATTTGCAACAAAAGGATACGAAAATACTCTCAAGTCTTCCATTCAGGAAAGGAATCGATAAAGCACAACTTCTGATAACATGTGAGCTTGTGGTAAACCTTGAATATGAAAACATTATAATGTTTCCCGCTATATTAAGGCCAGAAATTTGAATTTATTTTCTAAATATCTGTCAATGTTAATTAACAAAAGAATTGATTATATAATTTGAGAATTAGAGGTTTCAACATATGCTCCTTGTTGACCAGGAATATGAACCACAAAAGAGAACAAGGTTACTGAATCAATGCTAAATGCCAAAAAAAAAATTGGCTGCACTACATGTACATTTTGCTAGGATTAGATGGTACACCAAGATCTATCACCAGATTATTAAACTAGTTTGCTAGGATTATAATGCAGGCAACTTTACAGCTAGCATAATAAAAAAGGGAAAATATTTTAAAGCTTTGCCAAGCTAAATGCCAGTAATTCAATAGTCTTAAGACAAATATACCCACAGAAGACCATACATGAAAATTTTAAAAGTGGATAATAAATGTAATGTAAGCTTTGCCAAGAGATATAAAGTGATAAGCAGATATTGAAGAACTTTGGTATAGTTTGAAGCAATTTTTCCAAATTAATCAGCTTTCGTTAGCATAGGACACACCACAAAACAAGATGAAACTGTTTATGTAAGCACACCATATAAAAGAGAAGGAATACAAAAAGAATACTGATAAATTGAAACCAACAGGCAAGGGCTTGTAAATGTAGGTACCTCTAGAATCCTTTTGCTTCTAAAACATAGAAGCCCGTCACGAATCTCTAGCTTAAGAATACTTACGAGATCTGTTGAACTCTCCCAACACTTAAGGGATCCTGCAATGCAAAATGGTTAACATACCACTTTTTTTTTTTTTCCTGTGAGGCATACTAATATACAAGACAAATTATGTAAAACACTGCCTAACTCCACCCACCATCAGGTTTGGATGACGATGTCTCAAAACTTGAAAACCCAATCGTGTCTGTAACACTAATTCTTCCCTGGTTAAAAGATTAAAATAAAATAAGTATGAATAAGATGGAGAAACAAGAATATTTCATACACTGCAAGAAACATAACGATATAACATGGTTATCAGACTCCCTTGGAGAACTGATGCACATACCTTGAAAAGCTTAAGACCTTGCAGATCAACATTTTCCCCAGCATATTTGTAAGGATGAGCATTCTGTCACACGTCAATGAGAGATAAGAAGTTGTCTAGAATTCTAAACAGAAAAAATAGTTCCTTACGAGGCTCGAATATGATAGGCTCAATCAAAATATCTTAGACAAGTCATTCATGCACACGGCGGGGATTTACCCGCCTTAGCAACGTGATTGTCAAATAACACGACTCAGAGACAAGACATGCAAGCAAAAGCAATCATTAAATCCCTTAAATAGACATAAAGTTGCTAACAAGTAGGAAATCAAGTACCTTAGAAGGAATAACCTCGACAGCATGAGAGGGAAGGTGTAAATCCCTCTCAGAGAGGGCAGAAACACCAGTCTGGCTAACTTTGTCATGTGGCATCAACACTGGTAAGCATTGCGCAAAGAGCGACGGCGCCCTCATTTTAACTGTAAAATCTAGAAAAGATACGTCCTAATTACATCAAAAACAATCTGGCCACCAATCAAGAAGAAAAACTCAAGAAGCCTTCCAAATTTCCCCTAAAAAAACAAATCTTCCACTCACAAAAATTCTTGTCTTCTAACACAGACGAGATCTTGCAATCGCAACAGAACAGAAACCGAAAACGGAACAAATCCAAATAACGAGAGCAGTACAGGAGAACAGGAGTCGTGGCGGAGATCCAATCTCCTCGGGGCAGTTAATTAAAGCCGCGAACGGAGAGTCAGCAGCGGCGGCAGCAGCTTCGACGAAGAATCCGAAACCCTACTCCGAGTCGTTCCATCAACTCCCTCTTTGCATACTTAGTCCAAAGTCAAAATAACGAAGCTAATATATATATATATATAGAGAGAGAGAGAAATTTTTTGTTAAGGACCTTACCGCTACCGCGTAAACTCGTGCACATTGACCCTACATCCAGAATGATCGTTTCCCTGCCGATTGGAACCGAGACATTGAAACCGCCTCGGAGATGAACCCGCTGTGCTGCATGTCGCTGGATCGGGGCGACCGGGATCCCTCGCTCATGGTGGGGCTCAAAGCCGCGAATCCGACGATTGGGGCGGAGAGCTCCACCAGGAACTCGTCGAGCAAGAAGTTGATGCAGGCCCCGATGATCCTCTTGGATTCCGACGCTGCAGCGTGTGTCGAGACGGAAGTTGAGGAGGCGGAGGCGGTGGAGAGTGGGGAAGGAAGGGGAGGGAGCGGGAATGGGGCGGTCGCAGGGGTAATATGGAAGTGGGTGAACTACGGGAAGGGGTGGCGGTCGCGATGGTTCGTGCTGCAGGACGGGGTGTTATCCTACTACAAGGTCCATGGACCGGATCGGATATCGGTTGGTTCGGCTGGGCTTGAATCTGGGGTCAGGGTTATCGGGGAGGAGTCGTTGAGACGGATGAGGAAGGAGCAGCAGTTGGGGATGGGGAGTGGAGGGTACGCGGGGCAGCGATGGAAGCCATTTGGGGAGGTACATTTGAAGGTGAGATAAGAGGCTTCACTTTTTTCAGCAGTGAAGATTTGGCCTTTACCTCATTTAGATTGTATTTTTAAGTTTTTTTTTTTGGTTTATGCCACTATGCATCTTTTCTTTCAAATAGAAACCTAGAAACAACGGCTTCTTAGATATTCAAAATCATGCTCCTTCTACGTAGTTTTCCATTGCTCTCTACATAGTTCGAATCCATTCCACTACTATTGATCCCCTCGATTAAAACACGAGACCTTTGTTGACTTGGAGATGGTCTTATTAGTATAGGTCTACTGAACTTTGAGATGCTGATGATATCTATAAATTCCTTATCTGCCTCCTCTAACTATTCATTGCTATATCAAAAGTTGCTTGGACTAGTGGTAACCAAATCAGATTCTGAGGGCTGAAATTCCAGTACGTATAACAATTACTGTTACCATTATTTGAGCTTTGCTTGAACTTTTGCATTACATATTTTGCTACCTTAAGTTACATACATCTCTTTTCAATATCTTTTACATTAGCTTACTTTTGTCAAAACTAAAAGACCTAAAGTATGCTGTTCTCTTCTAACGGCTAAAAAAATTTCATTAGTACTTCCATTATAATGTTTAAGTCAGTCCTGCAGCTTCCTCCTAAATCTTGAGTAAGCTTTGTTAAGGTGACAGCTTCACTTTTTGCTGCAATTGAGTAAGCTCTGCTACTTTCTTTTGAACGATGAATGATATTTTTCAGGTCTCTTCAGTTCGTGTCAGCAAGTCAGATGATAAAAGGCTGTATATTTTTACTGGTACTAAAACTCTTCATTTACGGTGTGATTCTAGAGAAGATCGTACTGCATGGCTTGATGCTCTATTCTCTGCTAAGGATCATTTTGCTCGTTCACTGGCAATTAATGAACCTGAACCTTCAGTGGAGGTTACTGTCTCAACTGAGAAACTACGAGTGAAGCTGATGCAGGAAGGACTAAGTGAAGTAGCAGTTAGGGAATGCGAGTCTATTCTGCTATCTGAAGTCTCTGAGCTGCAGGACCAATTAAAATCCTTGCAACAGAGACATCTTATTCTACTTGATACATTGAGACAGCTTGATGTAAAATTTCTCCCCTACTTTCTTATAGAACAGTTGGAACAGCAGGCAAATGTTTAAATCACTTCTTAGGCAAGCTTTGTGTGGGTGGTGTATTAGTTATTTCTGTTAAAAAGCTTGAGTCTGCTTGTTTCCAATTAGTTGATATTTCAGTTAGCTTGAAAGCTCCTTACATATTAAACCCCTATTCTGCTAAGTCTATATCTCTTTTTGATTGTTATAATGATTATGTGTATGCCGCATCTGACCTTTGCAATTTTCAGCAGAACCAAGTGATATAACTCTGAAACCGGAAACTGAGTGTATCTAATATAATTAGTTATGTTCTTAGAGTCAAAGTGACATGAGAATCGTTCACCACAGAAGGGCTCATCCAGTTGGATGAGTTTCGTTCCAATATATAAGGACACCAAGAATCAAATGACTTAGTAATGTGGGGCTAAGAAGCCTTTGCTTGCCTTGGATCTCACTTTTAAGGACCCACCCCAAGTGACGTCTGATTACATTTCCCTCGATCTAGATCCTAAGTATGTCCACATTACCCATCACTATCTATCCAAGATCTAATACCATTGTGATGCAGGAGTCTTTGCACCACAACAGGATTACATCTATTTGGTGAGTGAGACTTATTCCCATACATGGACATTGAGGACTGAGCAACAAGAATTTACAGCACAGCCTGATGCTTTTACCTTGGATCTCACTTTTAAGGACCCACCCCAAGTGACGTCTGATTACATTTCCCTCAATCTAGATCCTAAGTATGTCCACATTACTCATCACTATCGATCCAAGATCTAATACCATTGTGATGCAGGAGTCTTTGCACCACAACAGGATCAAATCTATTTGGTGAGTGAGACCTATTCCCATACATGGACACTGAGGACTCCATGACTCAGCAACATGAATTTACAGCATAGCCTGATGCTTTTACCTTGGATCTCACTTTTAAGGACCCACCCCAAGTGACATTTGATTACATTTCCCTCAATCTAGATCCTAAGTATGCCCACATTACTCATCACTATCCATCCAAGATCTAATACCATCGTGTTGCCAGGAGTCTTTTCACCACAACAGGATTAAATCCATTTGGTGAGTGAGACTTATTCCCATACATGGACACTGAGGACTCCATGACTCAGCAACAAGAATTTACAGCATAGCCTGATGCTTTTGCACAAAATGTGATTTTAACAAAAATATATATTACTTTCTGGATTTACTCATACGAAGAATCGGGATGGACTAAGTTCCAGGGAATATATGCTGATTAAGATTTTGACAAAACATATTACTATTTTTTACAAAATATGTTACTTTAAATATTAAAATTTTTATATTTGTTTAATGTGGAACCTAAACATTCCGGTTGGAAAATATTTATGATTCTATAGATGACTATCTCATTTTTATTTTAAAAATATTTTAAAACTATTTTTGCTCTCTAGTTGCCTTTGAATGATAATATTTGTGAGTTTGTTGTTTTGATGAATGCTCGACAAAAGTTCGTTGACTGTGGCATTTCTATTTCCCTACTTTAAATTTGCATGAATTTGTGTTTCCACACAGATAATGCTGCAGAGTTATAAGAAATTGATATAGGTATTATTCAACTAATGTTGCTTGTCCTGTTCTCTAACTCTTTTCCATAAATTTGGTTATATTGTTTATTTGCTTATAAATTGTTTTCTTAGTCTCTTCATATTTTATATTTTTATGTTCAGGATAATTGTTTCTAGCATTTTATAATGTTTCATTTGTTTTGATTTCTCTTATCTTCTCTTTGTTATTCATTTCTTTTCATTTTAGTTGGATAGTCCCCTCTACCTATGTATATTATTAATAAATGTGAATGATTACAAGTAGGTTCTTGATATTAGTGTTATTTTCATCCATACAAGGGTGCTCAGTTGGCTAGAGGGTGGTAGATTCCCTCCCCCTAGCCACTTGGCAGTCGGCTATAAGTTAACCCCGTGATTTACCTCCCTTCACATGTATAGCCAACCTTGTGATTTATCTCCCTTCACATAATCTAGAAACAGGCTGTGAGGGGTGCTTGGGATGAGCGTAATCATCTTTTACTACAATTGATATTAGTGTTATTTACAAGAGATGAAGAATTAGAAGATGCATATCGAGCTCGGATCAATGGACTGTCAAAGGACACAAAATAATTGGGCACCAATATGCTCTTATGTGGCTCTAGTGGATTTACGAATCTCAGTAGCTCTAGTTTTGAGGTACTTCTTATGATTTAGTTTTGCTGTGGTGCCATCATAGAACTAGAAAGTTTTGAAAACTCAATGGTAGGAAGTAATTAGGAGGTAATTGAAGATTCAATAATTTAGAATTGAAGGAATCTTCAGAAGATTTACCAATGATTGATTGGTCCCTTGTGTGAAGAACTATATCAAGGAGGAGCAACAAATATAGTATCAATTGCATGGGGGTGCTGTCCAAGATTTGCTGAATAGGAAGTTGTGGTACCACAAGGTGTAGCAAGAATGACCATCCTTCTGATCCAGAAGATATAATGTTGTAGGTGGCGACATAGGGAGTGGCATGCAATGTGCATCACTCTGAGAGGCATATGAGGGAAAGTTTTATCGGTATACTTAAGGTGGCATTAGAGAGGTGCTCACCATGAAACTCTAGAGGTGTTGTTGGAGAATATTGCACGCAAGAGGTTTGACATAGGCAGAGGGTATGCTGTAGGGCTTGGTGAAAGCAGCGAGTAGTGCCTTAGGTGTTTGGGTCTTCAATTGCTAACGAGGGAATAGCTTTTGATGCCAACGTGAAGCTAGATTGACCAATTTTGTCAAAAAATGATCTTCGAAGGGATAATTTGAGGCTAATACCAACTATAAATTCATTGGGATTTGTAGTGGATGCCAATGACAAGCCACTTCGGATATGGAAGATGAGTATTTTCTTGATATTAACCTACATATATGCCCCTAGGTTCACTACAGTCTTTTCTTCTTTCTCCTTTTTTTGGTGATTCAATTCTTGAATAACTTAAGTTGATTGCTGATGTGTGGGTTCATGGAAGGCCAGGGAAATGAGGGATTGAAGGTGGATTCTTCTGCCCCATGCAAGGAAGGTGAAATGGGGAGGAGAATGGACATGGATACTGACACTGGGGGATTTCTTTAAGCCAATTGATGTTACAAACATAGGTAAAAGACTTAGCAAGACATGAGAACAAAATCTGCTAATATTTTATCATATTATGTATTGTGTCACATATCTTCCTGAATTTTTATAAATACTGTATGATAACTCTTGTCTCTGGTGGATTGTCTCTTTCATTGCAGACAGAGAAAGTTGAATTGGAGACCACAGTAGTTGATGAAAGAAAGGAACGTGAAGTACAACTAGGGATGGCCAACGGAAGATTTAGTGGTCAGTATGTCTAGGGTTTCTTGTGTGGATATTACTGATATAAAAGTCAAAAATTAAGTGTTATCTATAAATATGAATAATAGTCTCATAAAATCAAGCACAGGCATTCAGAAACCTGCAATTGATTGAACAAAGGTCTAAGGGCTAGATTGCCAGTAATTTTGCAGATGGTAATCTTGTTTATTATGTTGAATGACATTTTCCTTTGGCAATATGCGTTGTCATGGTAATTTCCATTACTTCATGGAAGGGGATTGGGATAATATATTATGGTGGGTTTACTTGATGATCTTGTTATAATTGTTTTAGACTAAACACCTCAGTTTTTTTTCTTCTCATATTTTTTAGCTAGCCTAAATGCAGTGATATCTCACAGATTTGTCTCCTTCATTCCCCTCTTTCCCTGAAAAAAGGTAAATATCTGTCCATGTGCTTGGGAAAATAAATTCCATTGGTATTTGGTTCATTCAATCTAATATAAAATGCATTTTAATCTTGTGAAAACTCAGAGTATATTAGGTAATTAACATTTTTTCTGAACGATAGTTATAAGTTAATTGATATTTTGGATGCATGTAATTGTCATGAAGTGTTTGTGCAAAAATTTTGTTGTTTGGATTCTTTAATATATTCTTGGCTAGCTATTCTTTTAAAATGTAGAGAAGAAGTATTTAACTAGAGGAGCATACTGTTGAGCCAAGGGAGTAGTGGTACGTAAGGAAAAAAAAAGGTGAATAGCATACACGATTTATAAAGTTATGGTGTGAAGCCAAGTGTACCTGCAAAAAGTGTTTCAAAGCTTTTCACCAATAGAAAAAGTTTGTCAAAGCTAACAATCATGGCTTTAGATCTTAGCAATGGAAACATTTCTACCTTTTTTTATCCCCTCATTTTTTTTTTCCTTTTCCTTATGGTGTACAAAAGTATCTGCTTTTATTTTATCATTGAACCTGCAGCTTAATTTCTTAAGTTCCCATTATCTACAATGCCCTTAGCACAGACATCAAGATCCAATATGTGAGTAACTGTTGCTTTTCGAGGTGGCAGCTGACTATTGCTGGAAGTTTTAGATAGAAAAATCAACTACTCATTTATTTGAAAGTTGAAACACTTCATTTTGGATGGACTTGTGGTTTAGCATTTCTAAAAAGTACTTGATCCTTTTCAGATTTCTATTCCGTTTTCTCAGAGGGCACAGCAACTGACTCTGAAGTCGACAATGAAAGTCAAGGTGCAGATGCCGATACAGATGAAGATGATGGAACATACTTTGACACAAGGGACTTTTTATCTGCTGAGTCACTAAGAAGTGCTTCTTACCGTAGTAGGGAAGTCATGGGCAATGGTTGTGTTGTGTCAGCCTGTAGTATTGAGTCCACGTTTCCTGACAATTTTCAAGATATGTTTCTGGGAGTCAGAAGAATTGAGTATCCCTATGTTAAGAGGAGGAACGAATTGCCTGAGCCAAAGGAAAAAGAAAAGCCTGTTGGCTTGTGGTCGATAATTAAAGAGAATATTGGGAAGGATCTTTCTGGTGTGTGTCTTCCAGTTTACTTCAACGAGCCACTTTCTTCCCTCCAGAAATGCTTTGAGGATCTTGAGTCCTACTTGGTTCATCGGGCATTAGAGTGGGGCAGACAGGTCTGATTATTATCAGTTAAAATTTTTATTTAGATAATATTCTAATCTGATTGCTTAGATTATTTTTTGTTAGACATGATATTATGTTAAAATTTAGACTCTTGAAATTTGTTCTAGAAGTTAAATAGACTACCTAATCGTTGTAGAATCCTATGTATAAAGAATTAACCAATATTTTCTTTGTTGGAACTAGCACTTTAAGATTGGAAAATTTGTATTGTTGTTTATAATGCTTCTTTGATGAAAGGTTTATTGCAGCTTTCTTTCCATCTATCTAAGAGCACCTTTGTGTGTTTGAACCCTCTCTCGTCCTCTTTGATATATTTTCTGTCTATTTCCAAGTATGTTAGTGTTCATGCAATCATTTTGGATCTTTGACTTGTCTTATTTTTTATCCTACACTTTTATAAACCTATAATTGAGTAGTATGCCTGCATGTCTAATAAATGGAAATACTATTGAGTCTATATTTGATCCATTATACCATAACATGATGCCAACTCAATGTTGTGCTCATTCAGCACAAGTATAAACGGAAAGATGTATGCATCATATTGTTGGGCTCTTTTTCATTTTTACCATATTGTTAGTCATAGTGGTAGAGTATCTGAATGACAGTTCTGTGCTGGTTGATCACCATTTACATAGCTTATTTAAAATGAATGAATCAGATTCTGTGTTGTTATTCATTTACAAGCTCGCATATGTTTCAACAAACTTCAGTCATCACATGTAACTAATGCAATAATTGTAGAGAATCTGATCTAAATCTTCTGAAATTTGAATTCTTCTTTGATTTTATCCACTTGCATATGCATAATATTAGCTTGTAGCTTGCTATTAGGTTGAAATTCTTGAATGACACCACACTCATTCTGCATGCTTGAGGATTAACTCCAAGAAGCGCTATGGAAACATAAGGCTCGCATGAGGTAACTCCAAGATGGTGGTAGAAATTGCCTATTTCTCCCAGAATATGGTCAGTGGGTGTGGGAATTCTCCATTTGTGGAGCAAGTAAATAAAGTGGGATGAGGCAATGTATTATGTGTTAGGAGACCCAACTACAAAGCCAAAGGGTTATGACCCAATGTCAGAAGCAGTACTTATTTGGGAACGAGATAAGTTTGTAAATCAAACTCGATACAACCTCACACCATTCGCTATTTCCTTAAATGAGCTGACGCCATTCTTGATGGACAAGTTGCCTCCAACTGATTCGCTTAAGGCCTGATCAAAGACATTTAGAAAATGGAGAATATGAGCTGGCAAATACAGAGAAACTTAGGCCGGAACAATTACAAAGACAGGTGTTTTGTCTCGGCCTTGTTCTCATTGGTTCATTTGAATGTTACAATTGTCTTTTATCAATATTCAAAATGTGCCCAAGTTTTTTTACCAAATAGTTTCTACTGTTTCAGGCAAGGAAACTGCAAGAGAAGGGATGGCAACCGAGGTGGTTCAAAAAAAATAGGGAGGCTGACTGCTACCAGTATGCGGGTGGATATTGGGAAGCACGCAAGGAAGGACAATGGGATGAAATTCCAGATGTATTTGGCCAGGGTGACGATTTGTTGATTATAGATTAATATGTATTTCTATGTACTATGTACATGTATAATGCAAGTAAATTGGCTATGCCGCAATATGTAATTAGGAGGATTATCAACTATCGGCTATTTGAGATCCCCATCTTGATTGGAAGTATTGGTTCTACTTAATTTGTAGGTCAATTTGTAAGAGGTACGTACCGTTGGATGCTAATGCAGACTGGAGACAGTTGACCGTCTAACTCGCAAGCTTGCATACTGCAAGCAAATGAATCAATTTCGTGTTGCCGGCTGCTCTTGGTTTGTTTCTATCTCTTAGTATATGATTCCATTCTTGCTATGAAAAAAGTGACGTCTATGTAAGTAATCGTGTAATTGCCAAAGTGGAACACCGATAGAATATGGCTCTTCCGTTTCTGACTTCCCCAGTTAGTATGCTTTCTGCGTTAGATTCCGCTGTCTTATCTAGATTCCAATTCAAGACAGTGGAGACAGCTATATCCAAGATCATCACCCAAGGTTCGTACTTTCTCCCTACGGTTTTCGAACTGTTCAAACGGCAAAAAAGTGCAATCCTATGATCACAATAGCAATGGGCAATATAAAAAGTTGGTAAATTTAAACAAAAGTATTATTGTCTGCCTAGCTAAGTGCCTGGGATCTCAAACCTCACTCCTGAGAACCTATCAGCGCGAGTTGTCTAGTGGTGCCCCCACGGGCTGAGTCGGTGTGTAAATCTCCTGCTGTTTGAAACAGACGTCATAGGGTCGTCAGTTACGCATGAGGTTAAAATCCTGATCTGCTGACTTAAATTCTCTTGGCTCCCAGACGCCTTCTCCACCCTCGAGTTGTCTCATTGCATATTTTAATTAATACTCGGTTTATGCCGCTGGTTTGCCGAGTGCTAACTATATCCATCTTAATTTCACAATTTAAACATTGATTTGAGCATGTAGGTAAACTCTACTTGTAATCTTTATTGATTGTCTTTGACTCTTTCCATATTGTTGCAAGCACCTCCACCATATATATATATATATATATATATATATATATATATATATATATATATAATTACGGTAAAGTGCGACTTTGAGAGGATTAACATATATATATATATATATATATATATATATATATATATATATATATATATATTTCATTACGGTAAAGTGCGACTTTGAGAGGATTACCATACCTGCTGATTGAATTCTTTGGTAGTTCTAGTTCTATGTGCTCATTCTGCTAGTGCAAGTGCCAGTGGAGCTCACGAGACAAGAAAC
Source organism: Boesenbergia rotunda (assembly GCA_024364735.1). Lineage (NCBI taxonomy): Eukaryota > Viridiplantae > Streptophyta > Magnoliopsida > Zingiberales > Zingiberaceae > Boesenbergia > Boesenbergia rotunda. The sequence continues at coordinate 268,362 of JAGFNQ010003483.1, forward strand.
TACAAGAAAGTCCGGAAGGCGGAGAATCTCCTTGCAGAGCTTGTAGGGTAGACTAGGCACCTAGGGATGGACAGGGGACGGAATGGAACTCTTAAACCCAGATTTATGCTCCCCTAAATCTCCTTACTTTGGCCTGGTGAAGGTGTTTAATTTACATCAAGATAAAACAAGAGGCGAGTGAGAAAATAATGGGGTGTATCAGGAGAGTTCTCGTGCTGATTTGTAGGTTGCTTCTCATGCTTTCAGGTGTCTTCTTGCACCATCAGCAAATCAGAGCTGGTAAAACATCTTTCCATACTAAGTCCATTAGTCATCTATTTGCACTGATGTTTCTTATCACTCTCAGTTTTGTCATGTTTTGTGTTTTGCAAATGACTTATTTGCTGAATATAAAAGGTACCATTAGGATGCATGATCAACAAATAGCGATGGAAGGAACTAAGGGTAAGAGGCCTTGGTGGTGGGATCAAGATTATGATCGCGTAAGTGACCGGAGGCCGATAAATAACAGGTTCAGTCCATGAATTTAGTTCAATCATTTTTAGCTTCAACTAATCAGTCGGAGAGTTAACATTGTAGGATTCTGAAGTTGTATTAGTAAAATTTTTGCCACAAGCCATTCTAGCTGCTTCACAGAATTTTATTCATTAGTATGGCAAGGTGCACTCTGTAGGAATGAATAAACTTCCAACAACAAAAAGAATTGCAAATTCAGATTATTCAGTGGCAAATCACCCTAAAGCTCATCCTTCAGCGGGGAGATATCATAACGGGGTACAAGGCTGACCTCTGAATTCCACAAATCCCTAAAGGAAATTTCGTGGCATTCATTTCCATCCTTGCGTAACCCTTCTCCCCCCACTTGGTCCCCCATGAGTTCTTGATGATCCAATATTTCTGCCCTTCCGTAGTCTCCCCGTACCCTACAACTAGAACTGAATGATTTAAATGTATGCCACACTCCCCCTTGAACACGCCCTGCAAATTCACATATCAGTATATTCTTTCAATTCCAGAAGAAAAGAGTATTTAACCTGAGACAAGCAGGAGACCCCTGAGTAGAGCTTGAAATCTAAGCTATCCCCGTCGATAGCAGCCAACACAGGTTGATTAGCCACCGCTTGCATTAGAGATCTTTGGTTGCAAGGAACAACCTCGTAGCCACTGATCGTGACCCGTTCATAATGTTTCTGCAAATTCCAGTTGACGGATTAGTTTGTGAATGTATATATCAAAGAAAATGAAGGCCGGTTACCTCGACGATACACTCTCGGTCGTCTTCGCCCACGTAGGGGTAGTTTGCTTCAGTCGCTATGCCATTCTTTCGGATATACTCAAACGCATGCACTAAGACACCTCCGCTGCATCCTTCATTGTATTCGGTGTCGCAATCGATAAGCTCTTGCGCCGACAACGAGAGGAGATGCTTGGTTGTGATCTGGTTTATTCCCTCGACGGCGGCGACGGCGAGAAAACCCAGCAACTCCCTGCAAAACCAATCCGACTTCAGTGCTATTGAGAAAAGGATCCATTCGTGCATTAATTAATTTATACGTGTTTACCACAATTGAGTTGGTCTTTGACTTCCGTTACTGCACCCTTCTCCCTCCAGTCGATCGACGGAGGGCAGTCAACGTTCTCATATCTAAACTTCATCCCCTGTTGATTACACCCGAGCATTTGGTGGTGGTCGATCTGAAACTCATTGAAGGTACTGTTCTCGAATTCCATGTCAACCTTGTCAACAATAATTGTCAGCGTTGTCATATTGAAGCAAAACCAGGACAACTAGATAGTAGGCAAAAGAAATTAAGCGAATAAATTATATTTCTACCCAATTTCACCAATTCCAAAACCAAATAGTTAATCTTATTCCCAATTGCTGTTGGTCTGGTATTTTCAACATTAAGTTATTTGATCTAAATAGAGTGATCTAAATTCTGTATTAGATGGCTTCAGCTGATGTTTCAGCTTCATGGTGGCTCATGCTTGTTTTGATCTGAGGTTTCCGTCGGAAATCGGGTCTTAAAATGCATTAATTTTGTACTGAATTTGAGCTTATTTACTTAAGGGAAAAGTAGTGCTTAACACTATAATTCAAAATGAGTCATCTGAGGGACGTCTTTGTTATAATTTACATTCTAGACGAAAAAGATCAATTATAATAAATATAAAGATAGAGCAAATATAGGATAAATGTAAATGAACTTCAGAAGTTCTCCTCTGTCAAACCCTCCGGTTCAATAGGTGCATTGAAACTCCCAAGGAATGAATAGAGGTATAAGCAGGTGCCATCTAGAGTACGGATAGGAATGATCTTTCGTGGTATAAAGAAGAGAAGAAAATACGAATGTATGAATGACATTATATAATGAATTGAATCATCTTCGTGGTATGTAATCGGAAAATGAATGATAGTTATGATCGAGAAAGAGAGTATACCTTGTTCTTATTCATCTTCTTGGCTCCGATAATCAAAGAAGATACCGACATTATATAATGAATTGAATCATCTTCGTGGTATGTAATCGGAAAATGAATGATAGTTATGATCGAGAAAGAGAGTATACCTTGTTCTTATTCATCTTCTTGGCTCCGATAATCAAAGAAGATACCAACGGAAAGTTCCTAGATGTAGGGTCATGCCGCTGAGGGCAGTGAAACAGGAAGGATCGCTCCAGCCGAGAGACAGAGAACGAAAAAGAAGGCGTCATCCTTCGCTCCAGCCGAGAGAGAGAGAACGAAAAAGAAGGCGTCATCCTTCGCTCCAGCCGAGAGAGAGAGAACGAAAAAGAAGGCTCCAGCCGAGAGAGAGAGAACGAAAAAGAAGGCGTCATCCTTCGCTCCAGCCGAGAGAGAGAGAACGAAAAAGAAGGCGTCATGCGAGCGGCCACCATGAATCTCCAAGGATCAAGAACTCCAAGGATCAAGAACGCTGGTCGCTTGGCAAGGGCAATGGCGCCACGGGCAAGAATTGATTTTTGTCAGAGTAAAAGACTATTTATCTCTTTTTTTAATAGCATATTGTTTTATGAAATTAATCGCAGAATAATATGAAATAAGGACATGTAGATTTGTCTAATCCTTTGTTTAGATGGAATAAGAGAAGAGAGAGACATGATTTACTTACATCTTAATACCTTGTAATATTAATAAATATGAGATATATGATTTAATAGTTTTAAAACTTGGAGATAAATTTGATAAGTTACGGACCTTTTCTCCGGCTAGCCTCGTACTAAGGCTGGCATCGAGCGAGAGGTCTGTCCCTGGTTCGCAGCAGCACTCGGAAGTCATGGGTGACAGGATTGCAGACGTAGTAGACGCCCCGGTTCCGGACACTGGAGCAACCCATGGCAAGAGGCCCTAATATTGACCTTATCGTTCAAAACCCCAAGGGAAAAGGGGGAGACATCTCGGAATCGGTCGACGGAGAGGAATGCGCCGGACTCGGGGTATTCCAGCAGCATCTGATCTTCAGGGGCGGTCCGGAAGTATAGCTCGATGAAGTGCTTCTCGAAGGACAATCGACACAGTATCTTGCAGACGGACCTGAATCGGAAGAGGGATTTGACGGGCAGCCGCGCGAGGATCTGCACGAGGAGGTCAACGGGGAGACATCCATTGAAGACGGACGGACTCATCAACCTCGCTAGGGATTCCCACCGCGACGCTTAGTCTCGATGATAGTTACGACGGGTTTCAGCTCGCCATTAATGGCAATGGCGATGTGCGATGGCCCGGACGAGACGAGATGGAACCCTAGAAGCTAATGATGAAGCGTTTGAACTAAATAGAGGTATTTTCTTATTTCAAAATCTAAGCATATAACTATTCACAATTAAAATTTTACACATTTCCCCCTAAAATTGGGCTATGAATATAATTATATACAAATTACTATCATAGTTTTCATATACACTAGAGAATATACTTCTATTCTTATATTAACTATATAATATTTAGAAACTACAGATATCTATGTGTATTAAGAGTTTGAATAACACACAACATTTTGGCATATTTAAATGTAGGCGAAAAGACATTGTATATAAGTTGAGCTTGACATAATAGCAGTTAATCAGCTCAGCTAATGATTTCAAACTCATACCAAAACGGTAGAATTCAGCTACAAAGTAGATATTGGTATATAATCAATCCAATGCAGGAGAAAACAAAGCAAATATCAAAGACTAAAGATTAGTCTAAAAGAATAAATCAACAGATGGTGGAACAGGTTGTTTGGGTTATGACGAGATCCGTTAGATGATTGCTGATTTTCGGGGCTGGAACATTACAATCTACTTGAAAGAACTACAGTGTAGCATAGCTTCCAACATTCCTTGCAGGGGATTTGCATCCAGGGCATAGTACAAGGCAGACGAATACCTAGTGTTGATGGGAATCTGCAAGAATATCGAAAACTCTCAGTCCAGAGTAACAGTGTGTTCAAAGAGAGGATTAGGAAAAGTTGTGAAGCACATCACCTTTGCCCGCTGAGAATTCCATGTGCCAGGGATGGAAAAAAAGGATGGAGTAACCTCATTAAATATAGCTACGTAGTAAGGCAGAATGACTTGTCCTGAAGCATATTGGCGACACAAAATTAGGATTAGCAGTAAATCCCACAGAAAAGTAATATTAACCATTTTCAAGTAGGAATTTCCATTGTCTTATGTTTTAAATGGCATTTAAAAAAGACTGTCATACTGAATAAAATGAGTTTTTTTTTTAAACCTGTGAACATGGCGGTGCATATGCAGATCCTCAAGGGCCATTAACTAAAAGTTAAATAGATAAAGTTAATCATGTTCATAAAAAAAATATAATTCAAAGAAAGTTTACAACCACATAATGAGAAAAGAAGCCTAAGATACTGACAATTACCACTATATATAACATGAATTGCTTATACATAAAGAACAACAAAGAAATTAATGACAAAAAGTGGTAGCCTCTCGAGGAAGCATGTTAAATCAGTCCCATTGTCAGAACTAAGATTTACAAGGTGCAATGAAGCAGAGGACCAAACACAGTTGAGGTGCAATGAAGAATTGAGCACAAACAGATTAAGTGAGGACTAGTATGACTGGGTTGTCGGAGGAAAGAGGGCATGACATGGGTAACAATGGTCTTGAAAGGTGATAATCATGTGTGGTGGCCGTGTAAGGGCAGAACAACAGGTTAAGGAAACATGCCATGGCATACTTCGCTGTGGCAAAGTTCCACAGATCTTGACGCATACCTGGATCTGAAACTGAAGGCAAGGGCGTGAAACGATGATAATACCTGATAAAGCAAAGGAAGAAATCAAGCAACTGAGGTCGGTATGAGGTCAAACTCGAAATTTGAGTGTATGGTATGAGGTCGGAGCTCAAAAATGGAGGAACAAAGAGAGCATCTTGTAACTGTCTTTCTGCATTCCAAACAATTCAAGCTTCCTTCTTCGGATTCTAGATTGTGTGCAGCGCAAATGCAAGTGACCAAACGATTTCTTAGATCCATCTCAAATTTGTGTTTTGTTCCTTTTTGTCCAGTAGTAATCGATCAAATTAGTCTTATATGCGTGATGAAATTAGATAGACTCACGACCTTTGCATTGGACGTCTAAAACTATTGTGGAACTGTTGAAAGAAAAGATTCTCGTCGCATATTTATTTTGTCCAATTTTTTCCTATTTTTACGTTTTTCGGATAACCAGAGCCGGCCCTGGGCCAGGCAACCCGGGCACCTGCCCAGGGCCCAAAATAAATAGGGGCCCAATATATATATATATATATATATATATAGTAATGATATAATACGCGCCCAAGTTTGAGCGCCCCTGCGCGCTCGCGTGAAATTTTACTTTTTTTTTTAATTTTTAAGAAATCAAACACTTCCTCTCTTAATATTATTTTATTAATTTCTATTGTTTTTTTCTCCTCCCGCTTCGTCTTCTTCCTTGGCGCGACGTGACGGGCGACAGCGGGCGACTGCGGCCGGAGGCGGCGACGGCAGTCGGAGGCGCGACACCAGCGCAGTCGGAGTCGCTGCTCGTCTTCTTCGTTGGCGCGGCAGACGGCGGACGGAGGCGCGACGGCAGTGCCTCCGACTGCCGTCGCAGCCTCCGACCGCAGTCGCCGCCTCCGGCCGCAGTCGCCGCCTCCGGCCACCGTCTCCCGCCGTCGCCCGTCGCGTCGCGCCAAGGAAGAAGACGAAGCGGGAGGAGAAAAAAACCCTCGCCTCCGACTGGCTCGCCGCCGTCGGCTGCCGCCTCCGTCCGCCATGCCGCCTCCGTCCGCCATGCCGCCTCCGCCCGTCGCCGCCTCCGTCCGCCGTCTGCCGCGACAACGAAGAAGAAGAAGACGCAGCGAGCGGCGGCGGGGAGGAGAAAAAAAACAAAAAAAAAATTAATAAAAATCATTTTCCTTATTTTTCGTGAGGAATTATTTCATTTTTGGGAGAAGTTCTGAAAAAAAAATTTTTGACGCGCACAGTCGCGTTTCAAACGGCGCGTGTAATATCAATACTATATATATATATATATATATATATATAGAGAGAGAGAGAGAGAGAGAGAGAGAATCGATCGGCTACGGACGAAGGCTGTGGACGCGCTGCGGACGATCCGACGTGGGCTGCTGCGTGGACAAAAAAAAGCCTAAAAAACAAACTCGGCAGCGGACGCGTGATTTCATTTTCGCGACAAAAGGAAGCGCGCCCGCCCGCCCGAAGCCTCTTTCTCCTCCCGAACAAACCCTAAGCTCATTTCACTCCCGCTGCTAAAAGGTCCTCGTTGCCGGCTTCCCCAGCGCCGATCTCTCTCTCGACCGACTGTGGACGTCCTTCGGTAGCGCCGATCCCTAACCCTAACCCTCCTCGAGTCCGGGTTACCTGCTCTCGCACCCGCTGCTCTTTCTCCTCCCGAACCTTGCGAACCCTAAAAGCTCTCTCGTGCCCGCTGCTAAAAGCTCCTCCGCCGATCTCTCTCTCGACCGGAGGTTAGCTTCCCCTGCGCCGATCTCTCTGGTCTCTCGCGTCCCCGAGCCCTCCCTCTCTCTTTCGCGTCCAAAGCCTGCGCCTGCTCCTGCCCCTGCGATTTTCGTTGCCGCCTGCGCCGAGCCGCCTTCACAGGTACAAATCTGGCTAGCCCCGTGGTTTTCGTTTTCCCTAAACCTATCCGATCGTTACTCCAATTTTTACTGCGATTTTCACTGCTACTTCTCTTGCTGTTGATCAACATGGTTTGACGGTTAATCATGGATAACTATTTGTTAGGGAGTAGTCTGAACCTAGCAGCCACTAATGATGCTGTTGATCATGGATCTCTTGCTGCGATTTTCACTGCAATTGTGCAACACTAATGATGCTAATTATTATATTTGCATGAATAATTTGCTTACTCTACATGAAGTGTTCGTGTAATACTAGTAAATAAAGGTTGAAGGGGCTAGCTCATTAGTAAATAAGTCATATTAGCTATGCATTGTCAAAATGAAGAGGCATTAGCTTTAGTGTTATAATTGGAAGTGCCTTGAAACTCAAACGCTTCCTATAACCTTAGACAAATTCTATGATGTAACTAGTGTAAGCAAATGCACGACTTAGTGGAGAGACAAAATAATTTAAATGAATAAATCTAAAGTCAAGGACAGTAGGATATAAATTCTTAATGTGTGAGAGAAGGATATAAATTCTTAATGTGTGAAAGAAGGATATAAATTCTTAATGTGTTCAAATTCTTGTTTTTTTATTGTCCATTTGACATGATGCCAATTTTATTTTGCTTGGCCCTTCAATTGCTTTAAGGACTCATGGTCCATGTAAATGATAAATTCCTACAAGTAATAGTGCCATATTTTTAAGGTATTTATCAAAGTGTATATCTCCTTGTCATATGTAGGATAGCTCAATATTGCTCCATTGAGCTTTTGGCCAAAATAAGCAAATGATACGTCTTCTGGATTAGTATAACTCCAGTATCTATTTCTAAAGCATCACATTCAATTTTAAAATTTTAGTTAAGTTAGGAAGTGGAAGCAAAGGTGTGGAACTTAGCCTTTTTTTAAAGAGATTGAAAGCTAAGTCTTATCCATTTTAGAGGTGTTACTATGATGCTAAAATTCTTAACAAATCTTTGGTGCTAGCCAACCCGTGGATGTCATGAACCTCTGTGATGGCTTTTGTGTCCATTATTTTGGTATAGCTTCAACCTTGTCTCTATCTCCTGCTATCCCCTTAGCTCAACTGCAGTGCTAGTTGTCCCAGCATAGCTGAGATGGTAATTAGATAGTTAATTATCACATTAGTGTAGAATGAACATTTCGAAAATATATCAAGATTGATCAAAGTGGTTTATTGCCCGTGCTTTATTAATTGTTATTTTTTGGTTATAAGCAGTATTTGTTTGTTCTCAGGAATATTGCAAGGTGGTGTTTCCTTTTATTAAAAATGATAAGTTGTTCATTTTAAGATCTAATATTATGGTTATATATAATTATTAATGTTGTTTTTAATGTAGGGAAAAACTTATGTTCTATTTGTCGGACATCACCCGGGCATTTATGATTCGTGGATCGAGGCATCACGTCAAGTTGATGGGTTTAGTGGCAACGTACATAAATCTTACAAAAGTAGAGAGGAGGCAGAAAAAGCTTATCAAACATACTTGGATAAGAAATATGCACCAGTTTCTATTTCATCTGATGTAACTTCAAGTTCGACTTCGAGATCAAATCCAAATTCTAAACGGAGTCTTTCAAAGTCTGAAAAAAAAGTTTAAGGATACAATGAAACAGATTGTGCATCTTTTGGATTCTTTAGAAATTAGTGATAATGATTAGGCTTGTTAAGTTATTTCATGTTAAGTTATTTCAAGTTGAAGTTGAAACAATGTTATTATTTGAACAATGGTTTTTCAACATCTTGATTAAGTTATTAATTTGGTTTTTATTTTTCGAGTTTGTTAGCAGTCATTTAGCTATTGAATCTGATCTTTATGCTTCACGTGTTAATGGTTGCTTTAGCATCTACTCACATTGCACCCAGTACAAGATTTCACATATTGCTTATAGGTTGCTTTTGACAAATCCGAGATCATCCCTTGTTCATGCAGAGAGGCCCTTGTTCATGCAGAGAGGAAGAAGGAGATGACACGTGGCCTTACCTTAATGAGGATTTGATGGGGAATATGACATTTAAAGAAGGAGATTAACTGTACGATGGGACGTGCGAGAAAGCGAGAAGGAGGTGTGCCGACCGAGCAGGGAGCCTAATCAGTCGGACTGAACTCCTCCTTCGACTAGATATGAGAGGGAGGCTTGTGATCCGGGCGGATGATTTTTGAAGGATCAGGGGCTCGGTCGGGTTCGATTGCCACTCTGAACCTGTTGTAAATAGGCCGGGTCAAGAATCGCCCGAGCTCGGGCACTCGGGGTTGGTCACCCGAGGTCGGGACACTCAAGGTCGGTCGCCCGAGGTCGGGACGCTCGGGGTTGGTCACCCGAGGTCGGTCACCCGAGGTCGGGGCACTCGAGGTCGGTCACCCTAGGTCCGGATGCTCGAGGTCGGTCACCCGAGGTCGGGACGCTCGGGGTTGGTCACCCGTGTTGGATCGAGAAATGCGAGAGAGGGGGGGGGGTGAATGTCGCAATTCGTTCGGATTTAAAAAGAGCGGGTGCGCAGCGGAAATAAGACACAAAAACAATGCTAACACGGTCGTTTTACTTGGTTCGGAGCCTGTGTCGACTCCTACTCCAAGGCCCACGGTCGTTGACCGTTTTCTGCGGGCAATTCTATAAGTTCGTAAACCAGTTTACAATTATTGAATACAGAATAAGTGCAGTAAACTTTATATAGTAAGAATTATGCTCTTCTTTTACCGACGTCCAGAGTAGATCGAAGATTTCGGAGCAGCGGGACGTCGTCGACTCGAGTTGGGCAGTATCTGGAGCAAAGCACGAGAGCAGAAGAGCGTGGAAGTGTCCGAAGAATTGATTGTTCAAGAATAGGGTCGAGGCCCTCTTTATATAGGGCAGGGGGCGCCCGACATGCTCGGGGCGCCCCCCACGTGGCTCTTGATCCGGCGAGCCCTCTGGTCAAGGCTGATCTCTTCATCTTCGGGATCAGCTTTGACCGGGGCGCTCGACGCGCGCGGGGCGCCCGGTTGACCGGTCAAACGTCATCTTCAGGGCTTCGCGAGAGTGAACTGCAGCAGCCTTCAGTGGCGTGGCACAGTGGGCGCCCGAGACACGCGGGGCGCCCGACATGCGGGGCGCCCGACACACGCGGGGCGCCCCCAATTGCGCTGCTGTCGGGGCATTTACCTCTCTGCTGACTTTGGGTTGACTCTGGGGCGCCCGACACATCCGGGGCGCCCTACTCAGCTACGGCCTCACTCCTTTGAGGCTCTCTGAGCTGCAGAAACACAGTCCTTCGGTCCTGCATCCAGGGTTAGTCCAAAACAGCAAATAATAAGTTAGTTAAAACAGCCTTAGCTGTCTTGGTTCTGACTTTGGATCTCCAAAATGGAGCCCTAGGTCGAACCGACGCCTAATGTTCCCTCGAGGGGAACGCGTCCTCACCTACTCCTCTCGGGAGAGTTTTACCTGGTGCCAACCGGATCCTCCAGTTGGACTTTTGCCCAGCAGTCCTTCGCCAGGTCTTGAGTTACCAAGCTTCCCTTCGCTTGGTGCCTAGCAGCCCTTCGCTAGGTTTTTTCTTCTGGCAGCCCTTCGCCAGTGCCTAGCATTCCTTCGCTAGGGCTTGTCCTGTCTGGCAGTCCTTCGCCAGTGCCTAGCAGTCCTTTGCTAGGGCTTGTCCTGTCTGGCAGTCCTTCGCCAGTGCCTAGCATTCCTTCACTAGGGCTTTTCCTGTACACTCAAGAAACTCGTTAGACAACCATTAACCCTTAACTTTTGAACCTTTTTGCCAATATCAAAACACAGGTTTGACTTGGGTGCATACTGCACCAACAATCTCCCCCTTTTTGATATATGGCAACCTAGTTCAAAAAGTTAAGGAAAAAAAATGCTGAATTTAAAATCCTAAGTTAGATTCCCTCCCCCTAGAAGAAATCTCCCCCTAGGTTTTTCAAAAACAGGTGGTGTGAATGAAGTACTTAGAAGATTTCATGTTTTGATAATAAGTTAGGAAATCTCTACAGTTTTTGCTAAGTTTTTCGAAAAAAACATTCTTAGTTTGGGAACCTTTAGAAAATTTTCATTTTTGAAAAAATTTCAGACTTTAGAAAATTTTCAATTTTTGGGAAAAATTTCAAACTTAGAAACATTAAGTAAAAATCATTTTAAGCAAATAGTTCAGAGCTTAGAAATAAAATTATACCAATTTTTCAGTTCAACTTTTTGAAAAGACTATGGAAAAGAAAAAATTGTGTTTCCTGTTTCCTTTCCAACTCTCCCCCTTTGACATATATCAAAAAGAATGCAGAAAAAAGAAGAAAAAAAATTTGCAATACTTAAATAGAGCATTTGCTGTACTGAATCAAAATAAGACCTAAGTCTGGTTAATCCTTTAGGGACCTGTCTAACCCACTTAGCTACTTACTAACTGTTATAAACAGTAGTTTTGGCTAGGGTTAGTCAAGTTAAGTGAGCTGTTCAAGTTAGATTGTCTAAACTTGACACTTAACTTGATTGCTGTTCAGTTTGTATTTAGTGCCCCAACTGCTGCAGATGCACTGACTTAAAGCATCTTGAGTTAAGGCAAAGACCTAAGCATCTCAACCCTTTCTAGGTTATCATTCAAAAAGTGCCCTAAGGTGCTTGTGAGATGCTGGCTTCTAGATCTATAGGTGCATGCAGTTCTAGGGTTAGAGCCTAGGCTAAGTCCATTTTCGAAAAAGCCCTAGTTTTGAAAGGGGTAGTTTTTGAAATAAAACTAAGTAAAGAAAACTTTTTAAAGTTAAAGTAATATTTTTAACAAAAAACATTTTAAAAGATATTTTAAGTTCAATTTAAAATTAAAAATCCAAAAACCAAATGATTCTATTCTACTAAGCATAACCCTAACTTAATTTAGTCAAAAAATAAACAAGCCAAGCTAAGATTAGCATAGTTCAAGTAGAAGTCTAGTACAAGTCAACAGAAGTCAACCCTACTCAGTAGGGGTAGTCAAATGGGTACATGTCCAAGTCATCAAGAGGAGGGACCAGGAGGATCAAATGGGCCCGGCTGCCATGCATCAAATCGTGCCATGATCTCATGGTACTGTGCATTCCAGGCTTCTCTATCGGCTGTGAGGGTACTCATAATGTTGTTGTAGTAGCCTAAGTTTGTTTCTTGGTCTTCAATATGGTACGCTTCCACTTCTTCTCTGAAGCTCTGGACATGCGTCTTGAGTCGTGTAACTCTCTCGTACAAGGTCGGTGGAGCGGGCTGATCTACCTCTGCTGCTAAGTCGGCAACGTCGACCTCGACCTCCTCGTCGGCAATGTCCTGTGCGGCTGGTTGGCGTCGCCAAGTCAGAACCCCGGTGCCCGAGACGTCTATACCGGCTAAAGAAAAGTTTCTAAATCCTATCTCGTCGAATTCGGTCATCGTGGTAATCTCGCCGTCAGCGATATTTCGGCCGTGGTGGTGGAGGATAGAGGTGATGATGTGGCAGTAGGGAGTGCGGATCCACCCCTTAGTGGATACACTAGAGGCATGTAGGATACAGTGGAAGAGGTGAAGGCCTATATCTATGTCCAGATGGTGGATAAGGGCATAGAGAAGAAAAGTGTGAAAGGGTTTCATGGTGGCTGTGTCCCTAGTGGACAAAGGAAGGATGCAACGGACAATTACTCTGTAGAGAGCGTAGTCCTGAATCGGGAGTCGGGTGGAGTGGAACTGCCCTCCTGCAGGGTCTATGGCTTCCCCAAAGAAATAGTTGTATAAGGTGTTCAGGTCAATATGAGAGTAGGGGGCGTCGAAGGGCGGGTTCCTTGGAGGGTAGCAACAGAAGATGGACTGAGATGGTCGGAGTCCCAAAAATCGGTTCAGTAGGGTAGGAGTGATGCTCAAGGGCATTCCTTGAACGGTAGTGACGAAGCTCAAGTGGTCTTGCCTAACTATGTTGTTATAGAATTCTGCACATAGGGTGTTGTTGATCGAATGTGTGCAGAATACGAGGTTATCTAGTTAATTGCGGACATTGCGACTGGACAGGATTGGGAGAAGAAATGACGGTTAAGGTAGCTTGTTTTAATCGGAATGTAGGTGGTTTGTGCGAACTTGTTACAAAGTGCTAGGTTAGGAAATCTAGGGTCGGGACTGGGCTCATTACCGGGGTTCGACTGAACTGCTCGGCGTTTTCTAAGTGTAGAAAAAATAAGTGATTAATGATAAAGAAGGAGTGTGCAAAAAAAATTTGTAATTTAAGAAAAATTAATTGCACAACTAAATTTCATACCTTGGAGGCATGGTTGAGGCAAGGGAAGGCTTAGGTTCACTTGATCCACAAGAATGAGGCAAAGGGAAGAAGGAGTGTGAGATGTGGTGTGGGAAATGAGGGAGTCTCGGGTCCCTTTTATAGGGGTTGATGGGGGGGCGCCCGACGGGTCACGGGCGCCCTTTACAGGTTGGTTTTGCCTCGGGCAGGAAAAAGGTCTGTAGGGGCGCCCGACAGGTCACGGGCGCCCTTCCCAAAAGCTGTTTGTCAGCAGCTTTTGACTGCTTTAATCAGCGTGGGAGACAGGTTTTGATGGGGGCGCCCGACATGTCACGGGCGCCCTTCTCAAAGGCTGTTTGACTGCACCTTTTGACTGCTTTAATCAGCGTGGGGGACAGGAGCGTATAGGGGCGCCCGACAGGTTACGGGCGCCCTTCTCAAGTCGGTCAAATGCAGCTTTTGCTGCTTTGACTGGAGCTGGTACCTTTTCAGTGTTGGCAGGGGCGCCCGACAGGTTACGGGCGCCCTAGGTACCAGACTTTTGACTGTTTTGACCAGGTTTGACTATTTGACTCCATTTGACTGTGTTTGACCATGTTTGACTAGGTTAATCATAGTTTGACCATGATTATGAAAGCACAAGCAAGGTGGTTTAATTTGAGCTTAATTTTCCTGTCTCACTGAATCTAGGGTTTTCAATCACGTTAACCTTAAGGTTTTTGTGAGACAGGTTTGAAGGTAAAAATTAATTTTGAAAGGGAATTTTCATTTATTTTGAAAAGATATTTACTTTTGAAAAAATATTTTGAAAACAGATTAAGTGTTTTTCAAAAAGATAATAAGTTTGAAAAATAGAGGTTTTGAAAAACAGTTTAGAATCTATAATTATTTGAAATTTGAGTTAGATTCGAATTTGACAAAAGTTAACTTGAATTTGAATTTCAGAAATTGGCTTCCAGGTCTTGGCGAGGCACTAGGCCTTCTTTGGCCGAAGCCTTATGGGATCATCCACCCTTTCCTTGACAAAGCCTTTTAATGAAATTTCATTTTCAAATTAAATTAGGTCATTTTCTGGTCTAACTAGCTTGGGTCTTGGATCGGTAGCTTCGGCTAGTTCCGCCAAATTGGCTTCCCTAACGTACTATCATCTCACCTCCTCCCAATACTATGTTTTCAATTTTCAAGTAATTTTAGTCCTTAAATCTAAGAATTCCTTAAATCTAAGCATGGCAATTTGCAAGAAATTAAATAAACACACAATCAATCAATAAAAAAAAACTATCTAATTATAAAAATTGTTTTGATTTTGGCTCCCCCTGGACTATAGCCTCTATATGGGTTAGGCAAGAGGTGAATCTTGTCCTTGGGGATCCAAAATTGATTTGAACCAGTTGGTTTAGTCAGGCACAGTTTTGACACCCATGCCTGAACCTTAGGTCTTGACTGGTTCAGTACAGCAAAGTAAGATCTTTGCCGAGATTTGGTTCTATAGCCAAGTCCGGATCGGTTTAGAACAGACTTCTGTTTTCCCAGAATCATATCAAGATTCTTGGAACCAGAAGTGAATCGTTCTAAAGCTGTTCTTAAATCCTTGACTTGAGTTTTCAAGGAGAAATTCTCTGATTCAAGTTTCTCAACTTGATCAGGGGTTTCTTCCTGAATTTTCTCAGTTAAGGAATTAGAATCAGCTCCCTCTTTCAGGAGTTTTACTTCCTGTCGGAGGGACTCGATTCGGAGTTTGGCTTTCGCCAAATCTCGGGATAGATAGGAAATAAGAGAATTTAATTGCGATTTTGAAAAACCCGTTACCTTTATTTCGCCGTCTTCGGAGAATGTCAGCTTGCCGTCGTCCCGTTCCGAGTCTGAGTCAGTCTCGATTTGATCCGAAGCGGTCAGGGCTAGAAGATTGGACTGAGGTGCTTCTTCTTCTTCTTCTGAGGAAGACTCGTCCCAGGTTGCTTGGAGTGCCTTCTTCTTTCTGTTCTTTTTGGACTCCTTTAGACTTGGACATTCAGTCTTGTAGTGACCCTTCTTCTTGCATTCGTAGCAGGTTACGTTGGGCTTTTGTTTGTCAGTTGCCGGTTCATCTTGTCCGTCCTTTCTTCGGCTTGTTCTCCGTGTGTTAGTTTGGTTCTTCAACTTTTTGTAGTAGCTTCGAGCTAGCCGGACCAGTTCTGATTGATCTTCTTCTTGATCTTCTATTTCTGAATCTGAGGTAGATTCAGGTTCAACTTGAATTTTCTTCTTGGTCATTTTCCCTGTTTTCCCTGCAAAAAAGGCTATACTTTTCTCGACCAAATTGGAGTTAGTCTGTTCATGCAGCTCAAGTTCAGAAAATAACTCATCTAGCTTAATTTTTGAAAGATCCCTAGAGACCTTGTATGCATCTACCATAGATGCCCACAAGGTGGTCCTAGGGAATGCATTTAGGGCGTACCTTATCAGATCACAGTTTTGAACCTGGTGACCTATTGCGTGAAGACCATTCATCAGCTCCTGTATTCTGGCGTGGAGCTGGGCTGCTGTCTCGTTATCTGCCATTTTGATAGTGAAGAGCTTGTTCAGTAGCAAGTCTCGTTTGCTGATCCTTGTATCTGAAGTTCCTTCGTGGAGTTCAATCAATTTAGCCCATAGTTCCTTTGCACTTTTGAAGGGTCCTACGCGGTTCAGCTCTTCTTTCGTTAGTCCACATTGTAGAGTCTGGGTTGCTTTGGCGTCAGCTTCAATCTTTCGTTTAAGGGCAGTGTCCCATTCCGAGTAGTCTTGTGGTACACCTTCAGCATTGGTGGGAATCATCAGTCCAGACTGGATGATTATCCACATTTCCACCTGAGTTTTCAGGTGGACCTCCATTCGACTTTTCCAGTAGGGAAAGTCTTCTCCACTGAAAAGTGGAGGTCTGGCGGTGCTAAATCCTTCTTGGATAGACATTTGTTACTGAAATAAAAGTAAACAACAAAAATATTTCCAAGACTTGGTCTTGGATTAGTAGTGCGGGAAGAAATAATCAAACACAGATTTCAAGGGGTGTTGCACCAACCTTGAGATAAAAACTCGAACGAAGATTTTTTTATTTTAAAAAAAATGAGAGAGAAAAGAAAAAAAATCCGAAAAATATTCAAACTGGTGGTTGCACCAGGTTTGACTTCCCTGCTCTGATACCACTTGTTGGATCGAGAAATGCGAGAGAGGGGGGGGGGGTGAATGTCGCAATTCGTTCGGATTTAAAAAGAGCGGGTGCGCAGCGGAAATAAGACACAAAAACAATGCTAACACGGTCGTTTTACTTGGTTTGGAGCCTGTGTCGACTCCTACTCCAAGGCCCACGGTCGTTGACCGTTTTCTGCGGGCAATTCTATAAGTTCGTAAACCAGTTTACAATTATTGAATACAGAATAAGTGCAGTAAACTTTATATAGTAAGAATTATGCTCTTCTTTTACCGACGTCCGGAGTAGATCGAAGATTTCGGAGCAGCGGGACGTCGTCGACTCGAGTTGGGCAGTATCTGGAGCAAAGCACGAGAGCAGAAGAGCGTGGAAGTGTCCGAAGAATTGATTGTTCAAGAATAGGGTCGAGGCCCTCTTTATATAGGGCAGGGGGCGCCCGACATGCTCGGGGCGCCCCCCACGTGGCTCTTGATCCGGCGAGCCCTCTGGTCAAGGCTGATCTCTTCATCTTCGGGATCAGCTTTGACCGGGGCGCTCGACGCGCGCGGGGCGCCCGGTTGACCGGTCAAACGTCATCTTCAGGGCTTCGCGAGAGTGAACTGCAGCAGCCTTCAGTGGCGTGGCACAGTGGGCGCCCGAGACACGCGGGGCGCCCGACATGCGGGGCGCCCGACACACGCGGGGCGCCCCCAATTGCGCTGCTGTCGGGGCGTTTACCTCTCTGCTGACTTTGGGTTGACTCTGGGGCGCCCGACACATCTGGGGCGCCCTACTCAGCTACGGCCTCACTCCTTTGAGGCTCTCTGAGCTGCAGAAACACAGTCCTTCGGTCCTGCATCCAGGGTTAGTCCAAAACAGCAAATAATAAGTTAGTTAAAACAGCCTTAGCTGTCTTGGTTCTGACTTTGGATCTCCAAAATGGAGCCCTAGGTCGAACCGACGCCTAATGTTCCCTCGAGGGGAACGCGTCCTCACCTACTCCTCTCGGGAGAGTTTTACCTGGTGCCAACCGGATCCTCCAGTTGGACTTTTGCCCAGCAGTCCTTCGCCAGGTCTTGAGTTACCAAGCTTCCCTTCGCTTGGTGCCTAGCAGCCCTTCGCTAGGTTTTTTCTTCTGGCAGCCCTTCGCCAGTGCCTAGCATTCCTTCGCTAGGGCTTGTCCTGTCTGGCAGTCCTTCGCCAGTGCCTAGCAGTCCTTTGCTAGGGCTTGTCCTGTCTGGCAGTCCTTCGCCAGTGCCTAGCATTCCTTCACTAGGGCTTTTCCTGTACACTCAAGAAACTCGTTAGACAACCATTAACCCTTAACTTTTGAACCTTTTTGCCAATATCAAAACACAGGTTTGACTTGGGTGCATACTGCACCAACAACCCGAGGTCGGGACACTCGAGGTCGGTCACCCGAGGTCGGGGCACTCGAGGTCGGTCACCCTAGGTCCGGACGCTCGGGGTCGGTCGCCCGAGGTCGGGACACTCGAGGTCGGTCACCCGAGGTCCGACCCTCAAAGTTAGATGCCGGAGTTGGGTACCCGTGATCACGCTGAGGTGGCCGAGCAGTTATAGGCGGTCCCTATCAGTGTTCAGAGGATAACCTCCCTCGGCATAATCATTGCCTGACAATGCCGCCAAGGGCTATGGGGGAGCAGAAGAGACAACCTAAGCAGGGTGTCAGGCGGCTGTGGCAGTCTCACAACATTAATACAGCTGTCACCATCACAATCTGTCAGCTGATCCTCTATTAATGAGATTTGCCAGCTCTGACACAGCCGAGATGGCTCTCCCACTATATAAACCCCCCATGTGGCTCCGTAAAAGGGGTTGTTGTTGCTACTCATTCACAGCTATCCCCCCCATTTTGTGAGTCCCCATTTTGGTCCGAGTCGAGCAACTTAAGTTCTCCCCCCGTTTGAGCTCGACCCCGATCGCCGAGTTATAGCAGACCGGGTCATCTTGGTCAGACCGAGTCATCCACGAAAGAACCGGTCTTTTCTTGTCGACAGGATCAAAATTGGCGTCGTCTATGGGAACCTGCCTGATCGAAAGACGAAGATGAGTGAATCCAACCGGGTGACTGTTACTCTTTCACAAGAAGACTTGGATCTGCTAGTAGAGGCTAGAGCCAGGAAATTGGCGGAGGCACAGCAAGCGGCTGCTCGACCCGCTCAGCCGGGCCCAGCTGAGCAAACTGCTCGGGTGGGCATCGAAGGAGGGGTTTGACAGGAAGATAGTCCTCACTTCCACCGGGCGTTGTTCGACCTAGCTGAAGGAGCAGGACAATCAGACCCTCATGATGCTACATCTAGTCATACCAGAGATAACAAAGGGAAGGCTCCCCTCGTGCCGACCCCAACTGAGCGCACAGGGTTCCCCTTCTCCAGCCAAGTCTTACACGAGCCACTGCCCAAGCATTTCAGACTCCCGTCCATCACTGAATACGGAGGAGCTACTGATCTTGAAGAACATCTAAAGAAATTTGAGAATGCTTCGATGCTGCATCAGTACCCCGACGGTGTTAAGTGCAGGGCCTTCCTGACCACTCTAGCCGGGCCAGCCCAGCGGTGGTTTGACAGACTCCCAGAGGGATCGATCAAGGACTTCTCTGATTTCAAAAGACTGTTCCTGCAGCATTTTGCCAGTAGCAAAAGACATCACAAGACCAGCTTAAACTTGTTCACCATGAAGCAGGGCTCCAAAGAGCCCTTAAAAGCCTACATCAAGAGGTTCAATCAAGTCGCTCTGGATGTGCCTACCGCTACGTCCGAGGTGTTAGTCAGCGCGTTCGCACAGGGCTTACAAGAGGCGAATTCTTCAGATCCTTGATCCGAAAACCTCCGAAGGACTTTGAAAGCCTTTTGGGGGAAAGCTAGTAAATATGTAGATGTTGAAGAAGCCCAGGCTGCCAGGCGGCCGGAGGTCAGACTTGCGCCCGAGAATCCTCAGCAACATCAGAGACAGGTACCTCCTAGAGGACCTCTCAGGAGCCCCCGAGCTATGGGGCATCGACCGGGAGCCGAGAGGGGAATAGTTCAGCAAGTGGCCCAGGGTTGCATCCCTTCTAGGTGGCAGCCCTACTGTTCCTTCCATAACAGCCATACGCATGACCTTCAAGACTGCTGGCAGGCCGGCAGAGGTCGGGGACGAGCCGACCAAGGGAGTCCAAGAGGAGCTCACCAAGGAGGTGGTCGAGGCCGGGGAAGAACATCGCCTGGCCAATCCGAGTCCCCGGCCCGGCCAACCGCCTCTGCAGCCAGACAGTTGTTCCCGACCCCCGACTCCATCGAGCATGGGAAAGCCAGGGCAGAGAAAGCTAACCAACAGAATACGGCACACGGGGCCATTCACGTGATCTCTGGAGGTCCCACTTATGGAGATTCCAACAGAGCTCGAAAATCACAAGCCAGGCGTTTAGACATTTACCAGGTGGGATGCAGCTCAACGCAAGCCCGAGGGCCACAGATCAGTTTTGGTCCTTCAGACTTACAGGGAATAGAAGTACCTCATGATGATGCCCTGGTCATTATGGCGATCATAGCTAATTACCAGATTCATAGAACCATTGTGGATACGGGGAGTTCGGTAAACATCTTGTACTTAAAAGCTTTCGAGCAATTACAGATTGAAACTACTGAGCTCCGACCCGTGGCCACACCTCTGTTTGGATTCACGGGGAATGAAGTCCAGCCCTTGGGCCAGATCAAGCTGGCCATATCACTCGGTGAAGAACCCTTGAGGAGGACCAGGTGGTCTACCTTCCTGGTAGTGGACGCCCCCTCAGCCTACAATGCCATCTTGGGCCGACTGGTGCTTAACGAATTCCGGGCCGTAGTATCCACTTTCTACTTAAAGGCCAAATTCCCAGTGGGTGACCAAGTCAGAGAGGCTAAAGGAGACCAAAGAGTAGCACGTCGGTGCTATGTGGACGACGTCCGAGTGGAGGTTAGTAAGTCCTTCCGAGCAGCGCCGGCTAATTGCAACATGGTGCAATCCTCTCAGCCCTCTCCTTGGGCTGATTTGATAGAGGAAAAGGAAGAGGTCCAGCTCTTGCCCGACCAAGAAGAAACTAAAGTGAAGAGAGCTCCCGGACTATCGCCCGACCTCAGACAACAGCTGATAGAATGTCTGACTCAGAATCGAGATGTGTTTGCCTGGTCCCAGCAAGATCTTAAAGGGGTCAGACCAGAGGTAATGGAGCACAAGCTGCACGTGTACCCTGATGCCCGACCTGTCAAGCAGAAGAAGAGAGATTTCATCCCCGAACAGAACAAGATCATTCAGGTCGAGGTGGAGAGACTGCTGGAAGCTGGGCACGTCCGAGAAGTCCAATTCCCAGCCTGGCTGGCCAATGTGGTACTGGTCTCCAAGCCGGGCGACAAGTGGAGGGTCTGTATTGACTTCAGGGATCTCAACAAGGCTTGTCCCAAGGATTGCTACCCCCTCCCCCGGATAGATTAGATGGTAGACTCCACTGCGGGGAACGAGCTCATATGTATGCTAGATGCCTACCAGGGATACCATCAAGTCCCATTAGCCTTAGAAGATCAAGAGAAGGTCAGTTTTGTCACGGCCGAAGGCACCTATTGCTACACAGTCATGCCCTTCGGACTCAAGAACGCCGGGGCCACTTATCAAAGGCTGATGATTAAAGTTTTTAAGGAGCAGCTTGGGAGAAACATAGAGGTCTACGTAGATGACATCCTCATCAAGTCCTCCCGAGCTGCCGACCTCGTAGCAGATGTACGGGAAACCTACTGCACCCTTCGAAGGTATGGCCTCAAACTCAATCCTGCGAAATGTCTGTTCGGAGCTAAAAGTGGGAAATTCCTGGGCTACATCTTGACCGAGCGGGGAATAGAAGCCAATCCGGCTAAAGTGAAAGCTCTGCTAGACATGCCGCCGCCCAGGAACCTAAGGGAAGTTCAGCGCTTGACCGGGAGGATCATGGCCTTATCCCGATTTGTCTCCCGGTCGGCTGACAGAAGTCTGCCGTTCTTCAAGATCTTGCGCAAGGCCTCCAAGTTCCAGTGGGATGCCGAGTGCGACCGAGCTTTCGAAGAATTGAAGGCCTACTTGGTCAGTCTGCCAGTGTTGGCCAAGCCCGAGGAAGGAGAACCACTGTATGTTTACTTATCTGCCACTGAGGGAGCTGTGAGTGCTGTGCTTGTAACCCAGAAAGAGATCGAGCAGCAACCGGTCTATTTCTTTGGGCACTTACTTAAAGAGGCCGAGTGTAGGTATATTACGCTCGAGAAATTAGCTTATGTGCTTGTGTTGATGGCCAGGCAATTGCGACCGTATTTCTTAGCTCATCCTATCCGAGTACTGACCAATAGCACACTCGGGAAGGTCTTGATCAACCCGGAAGTCTCAGGTCGAATGGTCGAATGGACAACCGAACTGAGCGAGTATGATATTCAGTACCAGCCCAGAACTGCGATCAAAGCTCAGGCCTTGGCAGATTTCCTAAGTGAACTTCATACAGAAGAAGAGGAGGAGGTCTGGAAAATATATGTGGATGGGTCAGCCACTCGGGCAGGAAGTGGTGTGGGAATCTTATTGATGTCTCCTAAGGGAGACCCCATTCATTTGGCTGTGCTCCTAGAGTATCATGCTACCAATAATCAGGCGGAATACGAAGTCCTCTTGGCAGGCCTTCAAGCGGCCAGACAGGTCGGGGCCACTCGGGTCATCCTACATTCTGATTCTCAGTTAGTGACTCAACAGGTGGCCGAGTGGTTCGAAGTGAACGACGAGAAGCTACAGGCTTATGTAGAGGCATATCAACAGTTACAAGCAGAATTTCAAGAAGTCCAGATTATACAGATCCCCCGAGGGGATAATGCCAAGGCGGATGAGTTAGCCAGGCTGGCCAGCTCTGTCCGTCCATGGGCCTTCCCCAAGCCTTCCCCTCAGGTTATGATGGTGGCTCAGGTTGAGAGGGAAGCAGAAATGGAGATAAAGGGGGACTGGAGAGCTCCATTCATCGCCTATCTGAAAGAAGGAACTCTTCCGGACAGCCCCGAGCAGGCTTGGATACTGAAGATCAGAGCGGCCCGGTTCACCCTGATAGGGGACGCATTATACAAGCGAGCTTTTTCCCGACCCCTATCCAGATGCCTCGGAAAGGAAGATGCGGACTATGTGCTCAGAGAAGTGCATTTGGGGTGCTGCGGAAATCATTCGGGAGGTCGGTCCATGGTTCGGAAGGTCCTGTTGGCCGGTTACTTTTGGCCGACCCTCCAAAAGGATGCAGAGAAGATGACTCTTTCTTGCCTTTCTTGTCAGAAGTATCAGAATCTATCGCATCGACCGGTTGAGATGTTGCGAACGTCCACTGTATCATGTCCCTTTGATCAATGGGGCATGGATATAGTAGGACCCTTCCCTAGGGCAGCAGGTCAGAAGAAATTTCTGTTGGTGGCAGAGGACTACTTCTCCAAGTGGATCGAAGCGGAAGCCCTGGCCCGGATCACCGAACAAGCAGTGAAGAAATTCCTTTGGCAGAATATTCTTTGCCGGTATGGCATACCTCACAAGCTGGTATCAGATAATGGTCGGCAGTTTCAGGGCCGGATAATCAGAAATTGGTGCAAGGAATTTGGGATCAAGTAGGCCTTCACTTCCGTGGCATATCCCCAAAGTAATGGTCAGGCCGAAGTAGCCAATAGAGAGATTCTGAAAGGGCTTAGTGCTAAACTGGATCAGGTCGGCGGATCCTGGGTGGACGAGCTGCCTGGAGTCCTGTGGGCCCTTCGAACCACACCCAAATTAAGAAGGGTCAGGATGCACTCCCTTCCAGTTAGTCTATCGTAGTGAAGCGGTGGTCCCCATGGAGGTCGGCTGTGAGTCTGACAGAAGACATCTGTATGGAGAAGACAATGCGGAGAAGAGACTAGCGGAGCTAGATTTGATTGAGGAGGTCCGAGCTAAGGCTGTAGTCCGCATGGCCGCCTACCAGCAAAGGATGCGGAACCGATACAACCGACAGGTTATACCCCGATGTTTTCAAGTAGGGGACAAGGTATGGAAAAGAGTCAAGCCGGTCGGAGAGGTAGGCAAGCTGGAGCCCCAATGGAGTGGCCCTTTTCTGGTAACCGAGGCATTAGGATCAGGAGCTTACTATCTACAAGATGCTCAAGGGAAGCAGCTCGGGAGACCTTGGAGTGCAGTGTATCTAAGATTATATCGTGAGGAGAGTGGAGAGAAATGATTCTTGTAACTGTACTTAGAAAAGATGATGGTAAAAACTCCAACTCTCCAAAAGACAATTACAGCAAGTTATAAGTGAGCTTGCTCTCACGCACCCACCGGACTCGGCGCCGATCGGGCGTGGCATTCCACGTTCGGTCGGGCCCGGTCGGGCGTCGCAGTCCACGCTCGGCCAGGATAAGTCGGACGGTGTCCAGACTCTTGCTAAGGCAAGTTATAAGTGAGCTTGCTCTCACGCACCCACCGGACTCGGCGCTAATCGGGCGTGGCAGTCCACGCTCGGTCAGGGTAAGTCGGACGGTGTCCAGACTCTTGCTAAGGCAAGTTATAAGTGAGCTTGCTCTCACGCACCCATCGGACTCGGCGCCGATCAGGCGTGGCATTCCACGTTCGGTGGGCCCGGTCGGGCGTGGCAGTCCACGCTCGGCCAGGGTAAGTCGGACGGTGTCCAGACTCTTGCTAAGGCAAGTTATAAGTGAGCTTGCTCTCACGCACCCACCGGACTCGGCGCCGATCGGGCGTGGCATTCCACGTTCAGTCGGGCCCGGTCGGGCGTGGCAGTCCACGCTCGGCCAGGGTAAGTCGAACGGTGTCCAGACTCTTGCTAAGGCAAGTTATAAGTGAGCTTGCTCTCACGCACCCACCGGATGCGGCGCCGATCGGGCGTGACATTCCACGTCCGGTCGGGCCCGGTCGGGCGTGGCAGTCCACGCTCGGCAGGGTAAGTCGGACGTGTCCAGACTCTTGCTTATGGGAAATACTAACACATATCTATGATCTTCATTACCCGGGCGTGGCTCCGACGTTCTGAAAGACAAAGAGGATAGTGGTTGGCTTGATAAAGCGAACTGTCGAACCAAAGCGCACAGCCGACTCGGCGCGCGATAAGGTTAGCTCGTCGGAACAAGATTGACGTATGTCAGGGAATGCACCCGATCGAACACATGCCCGAGCCCGGTATCGACCGACGAATGACTAAAACTCAAAGCGCCAACATCTGACACTTAGAAAAATTTCAGATGGTTCGCGAAATCAAGCTAAAGGGACGATGTGGTCCTGGACGGACAACGCTTGCGAAATTCAGGCGTAGTTCCAATGTCGGCCCTGGCAAATAATTCGACGTGCCTGAGTGGACGATACTTAACCTAAACATCGGAAACAAATACGGTGCGGAGCAACTTGAAGAAAACCATAACGAGTAGGCAATCAAAGAAGGCTCCAGGCCCTACAAAATTAGCCCCTAGGGCTGAGCAACTTAGAAACATGGCAACTTTCTAAAGCCGAGGCTGAGTCATCAGAAACAAAGGAAAGTAGAAATTAACCTAAGTAAACGAGGGAAAGCATCTTCGGGAATTGACGCCTTAATCACCCTAGGCCTCACTACGTTGGGGGGAAGTCCTCGGGAAGGTGGCCTGCCTCAGTCAACTGCTGGATGGCGCCCTTCACGCCGTACACAATCATGCCACCGGTGCGCTCGCCACTTGATCTAAGAAGGAGTCTGACTTAATGTAGCCAGTCGGGCTGCTTCAATACGGGCGGACTCACCCGACTTATAGTCCTCCAACTCCTTCTTGAGCCGAGCAAGTTCGGCGTCCTTCCGAGTAAGCTCGGTACCCTGCCCCTGGATGGTGGTTTCCCGAACGGCCAGCTGCGCCTCCTTGCTCACCAGTTGAGCTTCTAAACCTTGAAAGGCCTCTTGTTGGGCGGCCAGCTCCGTCTCTTTGTTCTTCAGGGTGAGTTGAGTCTGGTGATGGGCCGCATCCGACTCCTTCAATTTTCGTGAAGCCCCTTGGCGTTTGTTGTTTCTGGGCCAGGTCGGAATGTGCTCGGGTGTATCGAGTCTTGAGGACCTTATTCTCGCCCTCCAAATGAGCCACCCGATTAGTTAGACGCTCCACCTCTATCGCAGACTGAGTCATCAGCCTTTGCTCTTCCTCCGCACAGACCTCCAGCTCGGATATGTGAGATCTCAGCGCGGTTATTTCCGAATGCAGCTGGTCTATGCCCTCATCGCCCGAAGGAAAAGTGCACTGCACCACCTTGGCCTCCAAATCTCTTACTTTTCTTTCGGCTGCCCGGCGCTCCCGGGTATTGGCGACCAGCTCTTGGCTAACTGCATGACCCAGCGCTCATTACTGCAAAACGGCGGGAAGGTCGTACGTATAAGCATAAATGGTCAAAATAGGTGGAGAAGGTACCTGAGTCATTCCCACGAAGAAGTGGTCGGCCAGGCTGACAGGGTCCATCGCGAAAGACGCCGTCCATCCTTCCTCCCAGCCCGAAACCAGCATGCCATGCAGGTTAAGCGATTGAGGTTGGACGGTCGGAGTTAGAGTAGTGGCCGAGGGCAATTGAACATCCACAGCTGACCTCGAGGGGGGAATGCATGGATAGAAGGGCTTCTACGGCGTCGATATTGGCGGTGCTCGTCTAAGGGGCCTGAGAACGCGGCACGGTCCCCGAGGTTGATGCACCGGATGGTACGGTTCTAGAAGTAGGAGGTCGGGTTGCCAGACGAGGTGCTGTCAGGATCGGACCCTGAGTGTCAGGTGGGGGAACTGCTGGAACTGGAGTTGAGCCCTGGGCCGGGATTTGAGGGCTGGGTGTAGCTCGATCAGGTCGAGAGGGTGCGACAACTTGATCCCCCAAGGTCGGTGCGGGGGGCGAAGGCGTCCCCAAGCGGAGGACTAAGCGACGGCGCTTCCGAACCAAGCTAGCAGAAGCTGCCTGATCTTCTTCTTCTTCTTCCTCTGCCTGGGCGGATGTCCCCTCGCCCACCACCCGAGTTGTCGTTCCCGAACCCCCAGTCGGTAGATTCTCTCCTGGATCATTTGCTGCAGTTTCTGGCAACTCAGGATCTGAGGCGATGTCCACAGGTGGGGCCGCCCGAGCAGCCGCTAGCTGGGCCGCCAGAGCATCCATGGCTGCTTGCTCCCGATCCAGCACGGCGTCAACCCTAGCACTATACATGACTTCGGCTGCACAAAGAAAAAAGTTTTAGTTAGCATTAACAAATTTGCAAATTGAATAGAGACGTACCGAGGGTGCCGGGTAGCTCCGCCGGGACTTGGCTCAGCCGGAAGAGATACAGCATACCCTCAATCAAGAGCTAGCCGGCGTGATACCGGGCTCCCCCGAGCTTGGAGAAGGCAGACCGGTAGCCCGGATCTAAACGGAGATTCTTGGGCACCTGAGGGTGATCGGGTAGGTTCTCTACCCACGCAGTAGGCCAGTTCGGTCAGGGGATGGATTGAATATAGAAAATGTGAGATTTCCAGCCCTTATTAAAAGAAGGAACCTTCTCTAAGAAGGCCGAGTTAATACGGGCTTGGAAGTAGAAATTTCCGGGTTCCTGTTTCTTGAGATAATAGAAGAAGTGGAACACTCGGGGTTCTAAGGGAATTTTATGGGCGGTAAAGATGATCACTGTACCGCATAGGATTCGGATCGAGTTGGGGGCTAATTGAGAAAAAGAGATCTGGAAATAACGACAGATCTCGCGGAAGAAGGGATGCAGGGGAAAGCACAGACCGGCTAACAACTGATCAGAGAAGACGGTGAAATGACTTAAGGGGGGCCCGTGTGCCCGACCCCGACGGTCGGGCAGAGTTATGGGATGGTCTTCTGGGATCAGGTAATCTATACGCAGGGTCTCTATCTGACCTAAGGTTAGGGAGGACCGGGTGGTTAAATACCATGGCTCGGGAGGCGTAGATGACTCGGCCATCAAAACAAAGTCGAAAAAGGCACGACGAGGACTCGGCAGAGGAAAGGAATACCTAAAATCGAAGTTCGCCGGAAACACTGTTGTCGGGGTTGAGAAGGTCGGGTGGCGGAGATCGGACAAGAGTCGGAGAGAAAACGAAGGTCGGGATGAAAAGAAGTGAAATGAGGAGGAAAGCCTATTTATACCACGGGTAAAATCAGGATGACCGTCCGATGGAGGAAAGGAAAATGGCGGGGCGGATTCCTCGCCGTCCGATCTTTGTCATTTCCCAGACCTCGAAGCTTCGCTCGCACGTCGCACGAACCACGCCCATAACGCTTCGTTACCAGAGACCGCCAGTCGGGAAATGACACGTGGCCTTACATTAATGGGGATTTGATGGGGAATATGACATTTAAAGAAGAAGATTAGACGTACGGTGGGACGTGCGGAGAGGTGAGAAGGAGATGTGCCGACCGAGCAAGGAGCCTAGTCAGTCGGACTAAACTCCTCCTTCGACTAGACTTGAGAGGGAGGCTTGTGATCCGGACGAATGATTTTTAGAAGGATTAGGGGCTCGGTCAGGTTCAATTGCCGATCTGAACCGGTAGCGAATAGGCCAGGTCAACAGTCGGGTCGGGCACCCGAGGTCGGGACACTCAGAGTCGGTCACCCCAGGTCGGGACACTCAAGGTCGGTCATCCGAGGTCGGGCACTCGGGGTCGGTCGCCCGAGGTCGGAACACTCAGGGTCGGTCACACGAGGGCAGGACATCTGGAGTCGGTCGCCTGAGGTCGGGCCCTCAGAGTTAGCTGTCGGAGTCGGGCACCCATGATCACGCTGGGATGGCCGAGCAGTTATAGGTTGCTCTTATCAGTGTTCAGAGGATAACCTCCCCCGGCATAATCATTGCCTGACAGTGCCGCCAAGAGTTATTGGGGAACAGAAGAGACAGCCTAAGCAAGGTGTCAGGTGCCTGTGACAGTCTCACAACATTAATACGGCTGTCACCATCACAATCTAACAACTGATCCTCTCTTAATGAGATTTGCCAGCTCTAACACAGCAGAGATGGCTCTCCCACTATATAAACCCCCCATATGGCTCCGTAAAAAGGATTGTTGCTCATTTGCAACCACACCATTACTTCGTGAGCCTCATTTTGGTCCGAGTCGAGCTACTTGAGCCCGACCCCGATCTCCGAGTTATAGCAGACCGGGTCATCTTGGTCAGACCGAGTCATCCGCGAAAGAACCAGTCTTCGCTTGTCGACAGAATCATAATCTCTGGAGGGTAGAAGAATCATTCGCGATAAAAATCCTACAGGTACCGCAACTTATTACTCATATATATAGATATAGTGTTTGAATTAATTTCGTTATCAATTCATCAATAATAATAATCATGAAAAAAATGAGTTAACGAGTTTATGCACATAGAATCGACATCCAATAAACCAAATCCATAATAAACCCATCTGATAGATCATTTATTCGGCTTGCCCATAATGACAATATCTGCATGTTACAATCTCAACATGTAAACCGACTAAAATATGGATCGATCCAAGAATTAGAATTGGGAGAGGCATGAACCAGGAGTGCAATTAACTAAGTTTTTTTTTTTTTTTTTGGTAAGTTTTGCATGTCGGTTTGAAAAATATTTAATTCGTTTTTGAAATTATCACATTTAAGCCGAACTCAAACATGTTCAATAATGTTTTTAGTCAAATTTGAACTTATAATATTGTGAACATGTTTTTAGTCAAATTTGAACTTATAATATTTTATTCTATTATTCACGACCTCAACTCAAATCGAATTGTGGTTATTTTTATATAATTTTAATTTAAATATGCTCAAATTGAGATCAGACCGAACTCAAATTTAAATCAAGTTTGATTTTGCTTGAATCAAGATTTGAACCAAACTTGAGCTCGAATTTTATTTTGAACTGAGCTCCAGTCAAAAATTTTTATTTTTCGAGCTTCGAATCGAATTCAAATATCACATATATTATTGAGTTCGAACTCAAAAACTAAATCATACACCGAGGAGTTGCATGTCTGATAGAGAGTCAGACAACATATCTCCTGTATGGTGAGCGTCTGAAACATACATACAGAGCCCACACAACCAATATTATATCTACGGCCCACAAAGTCGATTAACATAACCAAAAGAAAGTAAAAGACAACACACACAATCACAAACTTACAAAATTACATGTCAGCATGACTTACAACTCAGAACAACTCCACAAGGCCCAAACGGGGCATACAAACATCCAATCCACACAACGAAGCACGAATACATGACCACGAGACTGGAAAGATATACAATCTACCACAAGACTGCAAAACAAAAGCAAAGTCGGCTCGATGGGAAGGGGAGTACTGGTTGTCGGGTCCTCTCATGGCGAATCCAAGTATATCAACTTAAAAACCCAAAACATTGCAACGGGAGTGAGTCCAGGCGGAATCTACGGGTATAGAGATACAGATATGCATAACAGTAATAAGCTATACAAGCAGTATAAAATCAACAGGATACAGCCTCAGAAGAGTATCAAAAAATGCATAACTAAAACTCTAAGTAAATAACATACCAGAATCAGTCCAACCTGTGGGGTAATATGATCAGAAACCCTTGAAACCATCTACAAGGCACAATAAATACACTCGAAATCAGATCAATATCTATACAACCATAGGATATACTTGACGTATAACAAGTACACTCAAACCAGATCAACATCGCTACAACAGTATAATATGCACAGATCAAACCAACCATGATCTACCACTCTCACCGCTAGTATATCCAGTGGTCAACCAAATGTAAGGTATCAAATAGAAATCACTCCTATGTGATACATACATGTGTATACTCTACAGAATAGGAGTAACAGTGTGATTCAAAAAGGTGGAACCGCCACCCCGACGACCCCCTGGTCTCTGCCCCACGAGTGTCCAGAGGGGATAAATCACGGTGAATGCTGGGATGGCAAGGCGCTTGGGGTTCGAGGGATTTTTGTAAACAGCAGCCAAGGTTTTATCCCTGCGCATACCGTCGACCCTTGAACCCATGACCTCTGATTCAAGCGCCAAGCGTCTTACCATCTGATCCAGCCCGTGAGGGCTAGGAGTAATAGTGTGAGACTGTATAGACAGTGGATAGATCATCTCTAAGGACAAGTATACAAGTATCAAATAGCAAAACAAAACAAAATAGAGTCAAAGGTAAAATAGCTTACAATATAAAATAATACTCATTCATAAAGATAAATGATCTACCGAGACAAGTAAAAAGTACCGTCAAAATGAAATCTGTCAGAAATAGGTTCCCACGTCCAGGCACTCATATAGGATCAGAGTCCTGTGCAGCGCCGATGAGATTGCCCCTGCTCAGATCCGGCGCACTCAAGGATGAACACTAGATCCACTGCTAGCGTGATCAGCCAGCCCCCCCCCCCCCCCCCCCCCCCCCAACAGCTCTCGGCGGAGCAGCGTCTGGAGATGAGATGCCCTGCTCGAGGGTGGTGGTTGGACGACGTCACTTGGAAAAGTGTGTCGAGGAAGAACGATCAGGCGAAGGGTAGCAACCGGCTGCGAGAGGAGAGGGAGAGGAAGATCTCCGATGATGGGTAAGGAGGCTTCTCGCGTGTGGTCGACGCCGACGGTGTCGCGATCTGGCGAGGTGATGTAGCGAGGAAGAAGGGATCTTGAGCTCGACAATGAAACAACGGAGAAGCCAAGTTTATAACCATACCCATTTTGCAATTTAGCCCTTGTGTTTTAGTTTGATGGCATCACCCCCTCAAACTAGGGCATTTAGGCATTTTAAACCCTCAACTTTGAGTCATTTAAACCCACACTCCCCTCAATTAGGCTTTTAGGCACTTTTCCCCCTAATAGTTTGGCTATGTTACACCCACAGCTCAACGTTTGGGTTTTAATCCAACTTAACCCCTTAGAGTTAGGTGTTTAAGCACATCAACCCTTTCGACCTCATCCTATAATCAGAAACCCCTAATTTAAACTATGAGAAAATTTTTTAAAACCTTCTTGAAATTTTCTCAATCCGGTTTTATTTCAGCCAAATTTAACAACCAATATTTTCATATTAATTATTCGACTCGTATAGTTCATTTATCAAATTTGCACCCCTAGCTTGAATATATCTTTAGTTAAATCTCATTTAGTATAGAGCATCAAATAATCTTCAAGAAAGTTATCCTTTATTTTATTGTAAAATATCATTTAAAAGTAATAGTTAATCAATTTAGCTCAACTTCAAGGATAAAAGAAAAAGAGAACAAAAATTTTACCTTCTTTTTCCACTGCCTTAACTAGTTCCGATAACCAATAAACTACAACAAATATAATTTTTCACAACATATAATTTTACTATCCATAGCGTGCATTCACGTTGCACAACTATAAGTTGTTAAAAGTCATAAAACATCGACAACGTGTTGCGTGCTACAATTAATATTATTCGCAGCATGTTGCATGCTGCAATTAATGTTATTCGTAGCGCATTGCGATTAATATTATTCGTAGCGCACTGCGATTAATGTTATTCGCAACACGTGACACGCTGCGATTAATGCTATTCACAACGTGTGCATAGTGCGTTGCAATTAATGCCCACAGCGCGCATTGCATGCTACGATAAAGAGTATTTGCAGTGCGCGCAGCAATTATGATGATTCAAATACCACACAATTTATAATTGTTATATACATATACCACATACAATTATAATAACACACATAGATTGCAATACCATATACACAATTATAAAATCAAATCTCAAACAATTAATTATATTATCATATTCAATCATAAATATCTCACTTAAGTAAAATAATCCAAACTAATAATAAAAATTTTACTTAATAACATAATTATTTTCTTACAAAAGAGTATATGACTTTAAAATAAATAGAATCTATATCTGTCATACAAGATGACTCAGTAACATAACTCATTTCCTAAGCTAGAGTGTGTGTATTGTTGATTCCTCCTGGTTTTAATTCTGCCATGATCAAAGTGATGCAATCCTCGATCTGTCCCCTGTATGGATCACTTGCATCCTTGACATAACTAAGTGAACCTCCATGTGCACTAAAGAATATCATGGCCTGTATCAACAATTAAGGAGAAAAAAATGATAATTATGAACAAATAAGAACAAATATAACCTATTTCATCAGACCACTAAACCAACTGGCAAAAAATGGAAAACCAAACTACATGTCTACATTAACTACCATAACATTTTATTGATTCTAGACCGCATTTTAAATGCCTAAATTGAAAGTTTTAACATCTTAAGCAGCATAACCAGATGACCTCGCTGATCTGAATTGTGTTACCAAATAATGGATAAGAAAAGATCACAAATCATTATTAGCAAGCAAAGAAAGCTCTCATCACACATAAATGTGGCATTGATTAATTAATAAAGTGGAGAAAGATAATTCAACATTAATCAAACAGTTACCTCTTCAGGCTTAGTAAACTTCTGCAGTTCGATTTCTATCATTTCAGACATTAATTGGCTTGATGTAACCTTCACATTGATACCATGATTCGAAAATAGATATTGATAGTCTTGAAAGATAATCATCTTCTCTATAATATGCCATGTCACAGTAACCAAACAAGAACCAAGCATAGGCAACAGATAACATTTAACTAAGAATAGATCGGTGTATCCATCTGAGAATGCTCTATAGTACTCGGATTCTAGAACCACTAGTAGATATAGAGAACTGATGGTAAAGACGAAGTACAATAGGCTTTGTTACCCTGTCCTTGGTCTGTCATTAGATAGGTGGCTAATAAGAATAGAAATTAGCTGGAGATTTTGGAGAATATCAACTCAAGCAAAAACTTGCAGGTACAATGTAGCTACCTGTGATGGGGTTGAGTACTCCGTGACGGACACGTGGGCAGAAGAAGCTGGGTGGCAAAATGTAGCGAGTCTGAACGACTCTCTTTTCGAAGCTTCCAAGACTCTCTCGGGAAGGGGATCCCCTGGGGCTCCCCGCGGTAGACACGCCCCAGAAATCAAATCAGGAGATCCACTCCCGGGATCACCTCAGGAAGTCAGGCCCTGAGATCATCTCGGGAAAGCGAAGTGCCCGGGACCCCCCGGGCCAGAAGACCCCGAGATCACCTCGGGGAAGCGGAACCCAAGAAGCGTTCGGCCTCAAATAACGACCCCCCTTTCTTCAAATCTGCGGATAACCATTATCCATTATCGCAGAGTCATCATGACTCATAAATGTCGCAACGGGCCAAACATAATGACGGCGTGGACCGTTGCAAAGGTGATCCAGTAACTGACAAACGGGGGGGGGGGGGGGGGCGTTGCAAAGATCGTGAAGACGCACGAAAGCAGCCGCCGCCGGTATAAAATGTACTCCTACCCCTCCTGTAAAGGGGTTACGCATTCTCTACTACTCGCATATCTTCTAGCCTTCTTTTCATCTCCTTCATCGAGGCACAGACTTGAGCGTCGGAGTGGGCTCCGCCGAACAATCTCCGGCGTGTTCCCCTAATGCTCGTGTTAATCTCGCAGGGTGTGAAGTTCCTCCCCTAGCGCCAACATCCACGTGGGTTGAACCTTGGTGACTGATCGTCTATGTCGATTCCTTCCGGAACAAGTTTGGCGTCGTCTATGGGAAACCAGTAAAGCACCAGAAAGAACACTGATGGCAGAGCCGGCGGGACAACCCATTGTCCTAACGAAGGAGGAACTGGATCCCTTGATGGCCAACGCCATCAAAGAGGTGCTCTCCAGCAATAACAAATGGAGCTAGCCGCTTCACAGCGAGAGGCTTCTGAGCAAGAGGAGATCCTAGTGGTCTCCGGAGGTCCTCCCACAAGGGTCCCACCAGAGGTCCCATCGAGGTCCTACAAAGCCTTACAAATTGATCTCGCCGACCCGCGAGAAGATGAGGGACCTAAAGAAGAACGGAGGGAGGTCGAGAGCGAGGAGGTCCAAATTCACCCTCAATAGGAGGGAGGAGTCACGAAGATCGCCACCGACTTTGCACTGGAATTAAGAAGTCGTCTTCTTGATTGCCTGCGGAGCCATAGAGATGTCTTCGCCTAGGCCGCCGAAGAAATCAAAGGGGTTCCCCCAGCGTTAGCCATGCATCACCTGCATGTTACCCCGGGAGCCCGACCAGTGAAACAGAAGCGGAGGCACTTTGCACCAGAACAGGACAAGGCTATCCAGGATGAAGTCCATAAGCTGCTAAAGGCGGGGCACATCAGAGAAGTTCAATTCCCGGCCTGGTTAGCCAATGTGGTCCTCGTCCCTAAGCCAGGAGACAAATGGCGAGTTTGTATCGATTTTCACGACTTGAATAAAGTCTGCCCCAAGGATTGTTATCCCTTTCCTCGAATAGATCGGTTAGTAGATTCTACGGCCGGTTGTGAGTTCATTTCGATGTTGGATGCTTATCAAGGCTACCATCAAGTCCCACTCGCGCTCGAAGACCAGGAGAAAGTCAGCTTCGTGACAACCGATGGCACATACTACTATAATGTCATGCTTTTTGGATTGCACAACACTGGGGCCACGTACCAATGGATGATGGACAAAGTTTTCAGGCATCAAATCGGGAGAAACATTGAGGTGTACATGGATGGCATCCTGGTCATGACTGACAAGGGAAAAGACATGATAGCTGACTTAGAAGAGACGTTCACCACCTTGAGGGCCAACAAACTGAAGTTGAATCCTACCAAATGCTTGTTCGAGGCTAATGCGGAAAAAGTAAAGGCTATTCTGGATATGTCATCCCCTTGCACTTCAAGGAAGTACAACGGCTGAACGGGAGAATCACGACGCTATCCAGATTCATCTCCAAGTCCGCAGATAAGACCCTACCATTCTTTAAGATTCTGAGAAAATCAGCTAAATTCCAGTGGGATGAACAGTGTGAGCAACCGGTTGCAGACCTGAAGACCTATCTCGCCGGGCTCCCCATCCTCGATAAACCGGTGGAAGGGGAGACTTATTTGTCTACCTATCTGCAGCAGAGCAAGCGATATACTCGGCGCTGGTCCGCGAAGAAGGCATGGTGCAATATCTCATTTACTTCTTCAGACATCTCCTAAAGGATATTGAAATGTGATACACTACGATGGAGAAGCTGGCTTATGCTCTGGTCTTAATGGCCTGGAGGTTAAGGTCATACTTCCTGGTACATCCCGTCGTGGTCCTCACCAACAACCTGCTCGCACGGGTCCTCACCAATCCCGAGGCTTCCGGCCGACTGATCAAATGGACGACGGAGTTAAGCGAATATGGTATTGAATAACGGCCTTGTGCCGCTATCAAGGCGCAAGCCCTCGCAGACTTCATGCTGGAGACTGTCCCAGAGTTTGAGGCCGAAGGAATGTGGAAGATCTACGTGGACGGGTCTTCCAACAGTCGGCACAATGGGGTCGGGGTGTTAATGGTCTCCCCCCGGTGGGACACGTTACATTTATCCATCCGGCTCCACTTCAAAACTACCAACAATGAAGCTGAGTACGAAGCGATCCTGGCACTACAAAAAAAAACACCCATATAGGAGTGGTTTTTTTTTTACTTTCAAGAGCGGTTATCAACCACTCCTACACTTTTACCAACGGTTTGAAAACTGCTCCTCTTATTGCCGTCCCTATATCTTATAGTAGCAGTTTTCTTAACCGTTGGTAAAACTTATAAAACCGCTCCTATTTTTACTTTGTAGGTACGGTTTGAAACCGGTCTTACACATTATACATATAACTACGGTTTCAGGCCGCTTTTGTAGTTATAAATTTAGGAGCGGTTCAAACCGCTGCAAATCCCTTTAGGTGTTAGAATGGTTTTAAACCGCTTCTATACATCATGGATATAAGAGCGATTTCAAAATGCTATTAATACTAGAAATTAAGGATCGGTTTTAAACCGCTCCTAAATATGGGAATAGGAACACATCAAAACACTATTAAAGCTTTAAATTTAGGAATTATTCAAACCATAATATTTAATATTTCAATCCACCAAATCAATATATAACATTATTAAACAATTATCCACCAAAACAATAATAAGAGTACTCAAAATGCTAATATAAAATAACAATCATAATGTTCCAAATTCAATAGTTACTAAAAGTATTAACATCAGACAAATAATTTTTTTTTTCAAAATTCTATCTAATCTTTATCTAGCTCTGATACTGGAGGAGATCTATGACCACTTTCATATGCATTTGATGGAGAACTTCTATGTTGCCGCATAATATCTGCCAAGATAGTTGTCATCTGAAAAATAAATTTAATTTAATATATTATGCTTCTATATAAGTATTTTTGAACATTAGTATTCAATATGTGACTACCTGTGTAGGTAATAATTCAGGCTCACGAGATTCCCCAGCAATTCCAGATATCATACTTTGGATGACATTGGTAAAATTTTGAATCTGTTGTTCATGCATCTGCCTCATCCGCTCCATTTTTGCCTATCTCCGTGCTTCCATATTTTTCATTTTTTCTTCCATTTCTTGCAACTTATCATTAACATCAGAAGTAGGAAGATTATCTTGTCTAAAAATTATTCTTTGATTACACTGCTCTGGGAAAACTTGGTTAGAAAATACACCAGTTCCTAATCATCGAATACGACCAGAATGCTCTGACCCAAATACCTCCCTGAACAAAAATATATAATTAATATTGTATAATATTTAGTAATTTTAATGAAAATGAAATTCTAAATGGATACGGAAATGCATCTTCATGAACTTCTGTTATTTGCGTTCCCTCAGGCTTGTCTCGGAGATGACGTTGCACAACTCTATTTAATTCATCCTAACACAAAAACTGTCTCAATAAAATAAATAGCATATTGAAAAGTTATTTCAAAAAGTTAAAACAATTATTACCTCAACTCTTATTGCTTTATCATCAACAAGAGCACCTCCTTTTTTTTTTTACTTTGTCGACTGGGATGAAATAGTTTAATGCGAGTTGGCTTTCTACCATTTTCCTGAATCTAAGTACAAAAAAAAAATCATTTTAGATTGAATATGCAAATAATAATAGCTTGAATACATACAAATTGATATTAACATAACAAATTGATCAAATAAATACATACAAATTTATCTTCCAATGAGGGAATATTTGTTCATCCTTGTGCATGAATCCCTCGTTTTTTACTCTCATTTTCTCGATTTATTTTTGATGTCCTCTGAAACAAAAAAAATTGCAACAAATTTATGCATACTAATATATAAAAATTAAGAGCAATGATACGCAGCATGAATTTGTAGCATGAAACCCAACATGAATGGCGTGGCACTTTTTATATACGCATCCGATTGTTACTTGGACACCAACGGCGGCCTCCGGCCACCGCCCCGAACCAAACTATACCCCAGGGGGCATAGTAAACCCGTCGGGGATCGCTATAATTAGAATGTCACGTCATTCATGTTGGGTTTCATGCTACAAATTCTTGTTGCATATCATTTTTCAAAAATTAATCAATACAAAAACTACCTCATTAGACTTCCAATAACGACATAAAATTTCCCTTCAATAACCCGACACCAATCCCTCCAAATGACTAAATTAGATTTGAATATATTATCCCTTAATTAAATAATCCTCTCATTAATTGTTTAATAACTCAATTAATCTAATGATTAGATGTTTGATTCTATCATATTAATCAATCAACTAGTTCATCCTAATAATCCATTACCATCTTATATGGATTAACATACCAATTGATCGCTTGATCCATTTAACTGATACCTTCAATTAACTCATAAATCTTAATCGATCTAGACAACTCT
Organism: Boesenbergia rotunda; assembly: GCA_024364735.1. Lineage (NCBI taxonomy): Eukaryota > Viridiplantae > Streptophyta > Magnoliopsida > Zingiberales > Zingiberaceae > Boesenbergia > Boesenbergia rotunda. The sequence continues at coordinate 306,674 of JAGFNQ010003483.1, forward strand.
ATTGAATTAATCTAATCCATTGATCAGTTTAGAGTTAATCCTATTATCAACCTTAACTAATCGTTGACATTAAACAAGATCGAAAACAACCTAACCAACAGTTAATACAAAACAAAATAGAACAATAAACCTCATAACACAATTAAATTACCTAATCCATTCATTAATTTTATAACTGATCAGATTAATCGTCCATCGATTTAAATACACCAACTCATATGAACTCATATTAATCGTCCAGCGATTTAAACCCTACTGACCAAATCCATGTCCTTAACTAAACTGGCAACAAAATTTACCTGAGGCCAAGGAAGATCAGTGGTGATGGCTTGCCGATAGGGATCGAGATCTGGCCTCTCTTGAGGCAGCGGCGGCACCTGGGTCGTGGCCGAGAGAAAAAAAAACCAACGACAATGATCCGCGTGATGGAGAAGTGTAGCGGCATCAGATACGGAGGGAGGAGCGTCTGCGGTGTCGTTGCTTCGGCTGTTGTGAGCAAGAGCACCCGAGCTCCGGCGGGGGAAATGACCGGAAGAGCCAAGGAAAGAGTTCGCCACAAGGCTGGCTCGGCCGGCGGCGGATCTTGGTGTAGGCGATCCGAGAGAAAGGGAGGCGTGGCACAGGGCTTCGCTTGAAGAAGAGGCGTCGACATTTCCCTCGTGTGCGGCGAAGAAGGGGGAGACACGGCGAGTCCCGTACTCCGGCCGGTGGCGCTGCCTCCAGTGACGACGATTCAACGAGGAGATCGCGAGTGGGGCGAGGGCGATCGGGCGAGAGGAAGAGAAAAAGATCGGGAGTTGCGGCGGTGAGGGCTAGGGCACGAATTATAAGGGAAAAGATTTATATATATATATATATATATATATATATATATATATTAATTTCTAAATTTAAACTTTTCCTTAAATAATTTCAAACTAACCCATCTTGTGTCAATTAGTCCCACAAACTTATCCAATAATAGCATAAAATTATTCCAAAATTTTCAATCTAATTATTTCCAATTTTTAATTCCTATTTAGGGTGATTATATATAAATTTATATAAATAACTATATATATATTTATATATTTTATTTTATTCTATACATTTATTTATTCATTATTATTATTATTATTTACCATATTTTACAGGTAAAGACAGCGGCGCAATTTGGACAAGGGGTCGCACGAACTTAGGTTTTGAAGAAAATAAAACTCAGGTTTTAATTAAAAACAACTCACATAATTTTTCCAATTAAGTTGGACGCATGCAACAATAGTACTTTTATTTAATTATTTTTAATTAAATAATTAAGTCAATAAAATTTTATTTTTAGGATTTAGATATTATATAATAATAATAAATATATAAAAAATTTCAAATTGACAAAAACATAATTACAATTAAGTTGGATGCATACGTAGTGTTTTTATTTAATTTTTTTAAAATAAATAATTAAGTCGATAAAATCTTATTTTTAGGATTTAGATATTATATTATAATAATAAATAAATAAAAATTTCATATTGAAAAATATTTGAGATGCTCCAATGTAAAATGTCTGGCATCATATTTTCCATAATATATAAATATATAAATAAAATGTATTAAAAATTTAAATAAATTTAAAGCATGGTACAAGTTTATTTAATTGTAGGAAAATATTATTTTTTCACTATGTGAAAACCTAAAAGAGTATAAAATCCTCTGTAAAAATTGAATGGTGATATACAACTTTGTATTTTTAAAATTTGTTAAAACATTCTCTCTTTTTTAGCATCATAATAATTGTATATCTAAATTATTTTACCATAAATTTTAAGTCATATATGAGTACTTTAATTTGAATAACAGAAAATAAATTTAGTAGAATTGTTTGATACATAATCACTATTAAAAGTATCCAATATTAGCGGTTTCATGATTGTTTCTAATAGTTGTAGCAATAAGAGCGGTTTACAATCCCGGTTTATATAAATCGATGCTAAAACTATACAATTAATGTAGATTAAAAATCAATTGTACACAATTAGAATAACAGAAGCGGTTTATAGCAACACTTGATACAAATTTGTTCAAAGAATCCAATAGGAGCGATTTGAATTTCGCTCCTAAAAGTTAAAGCAATTAGAACGGTTAGTAACCCAGAACCGCTACTAAAAATACCCACTAGCAGCAATTTTAAGATTGCTTCTAATAGTTGTATCATTAAGAGCGGTTTACAGGAGCGATTTTTTCAAACCGCTTTTGAAACAATTCAATAAGAGCAGTTTTAAAATTGTTTCAAAAAAGTTAGGCAATAGAAACGGTTTAATTCAAACCGATTCAATTGGTCAATTTTCAAAAGCGGTCTTATAACCACTCCTAAATAACCGCTCCTATATAGGTGTTTTTTTTTGTAGTGTGGTAGGCCTGCAAGTAGCCAAGCACATGGGGGCTACTCAAGTCATTGTACACTCGGATTCCTAACTCGTGGCACAACAATTAAAGGGCGACTTCAATGTCAGGGGCGAGCGCCTGTGGAAGTATGTGGCCCTTTACGAGAAGCTGAAGGTCGCCTTCACGGAGGTTATTTTACAAATGATCTCCGGGGCAGACATTGTCAAGGCCGACGAACTAGCCAAACTCGCTAGCTCCATTTCAACCTGGCAGCTAGATGAGCCTAGCGCCCTGGAAGAGACGGTAGCACAGATTGGAGAGGATGTGGAAGACGACGCCCAGACCGATTGGAGAGACCCGTATGTGGAGTTCCTACGTAGTGGGAGCATGCCAAGCCTGGACTAAGGAAGACGACTATTCCGCTGCCGGGCGGCCAGATTCACGCTAGTGGGTGACCAATTATACAGGAGGGCCTTTACTTGACCGCTCCTCAAATGTGTCGGACTAGAAGTGTCAAAAATAAGAAATTTGAAGGGCTAAAAGGTAAAGTTTCCTAAACCTAGGGGCTCTTATGGAATAAAGGAAAATGGCAGGGGGTTATTAGCAAAAGGGTATGTTATTAAATCCTTTTGCTTTCTTTTTCCACCTGATGCTCTCATTTTTCCCTTCCTCGGCGGAGTTGATCGGGCGAAGAAACACTCATCTCAGAGGACGCGATCGTCGGCGGGTGCATCTATCCTCTCGAGCCCGGATTGACCTCTACTCCCGTCGAATCGAAGGTGAGTGAGAGGTGTTTCATGGTTGCAACTCGTTCTCAATTGTGATCGCGATTTGATGATCCTTCATGGATCTAGGGTTCTTGGAGGAAGGTTGGAGGAGAGTGATCGGTAGTTGCCGGATTTTAGCAAATCCAAGCAAAGGAGGGGCTTGGACGTGCGGTGGCTGTCTCCGATAAGTTGTTGCTTGTTTGAGCTCGGCATAGATGGATTGGTGAATATATCTCCATGGATTTATAGTTTTCTTTGGATCTGTTTTGGATTGTTCTAATGTGTAGTTGATTGTGTATTGCCTTCTTCTGTTTTTGAACAGAATTGAATCTGATTTCGCTGGTTGGTGTGGTTGCTACGGTTCTTTGATCATGAATTCAAGTTTCGGCTTTGGTTTCCACATGGTTCTTATCTTTTCCCCTTGTTTATCCTGTTCTAAGATTGAGTTGTAGAGTCTTGCTTCAGGGTTGGTGTGGCCGTGAGCTGTGTATTTGATCAGTTTCTGGAGGATTATGTTCTGATGGATTCCTGAGTTCTTGAGTTGTTCGGTTTCAAATTGTTAGTTCAAGTGTATCCCTATATGCTTGGATCGGTGTTGATCCCTCTGTTCTTGATTTGATCTGGGTTTTAGCTAGCTCTGTTTGGGATTGGATTAGTGTTCTGTGTGTTTTTCCTTTCTGACGTGAGTGGTTTAGTTGTTGGATGATTGAATCTGGATCTCTACTGGGTGCTTCCATGAAGGAACTCTGTCTAGGGGTGATAACTGTCCGATTAAATGGGAAGATAGTTTTGGATGTTTTCCTTGGGATTCCTTGTATTGCCATGAGCTGTGGATAATCTGTGAGGCGAGGGTACTGATTTGAGATTTATCATTTAGTTAGGATGATCCTAATAGGTGGAGATATATTAGTTATTTAGTATTTGTGTAAATAGCTAAATAATTATGTTCTTGACGCAGGGCATTGACTTAGTTCACCCGTCGCAGAGGTATATATTTTGGACGGGGAGTTTCCCACGCGCACAGACTTCTTCGTATTAAGGCGAGTACTTCGGACTTAGCTGCTCAGATATTGTCACAGTTTTTATGTATAGTTAGTTATAGATAGCAGTAGAGTTTTATTTACTTCCCGTTTCCGTATATTTATATCTGATATTAGTTGCTTGATTAGGCGATAGGTTTACTTCTGTATGGCTACGAGGTTGGACCTCCTCGCCCTTTTATTTATCACATATTGTTATGTATTTTAGATTAGTGATAGAATACCTACACCTCGTACTAGGGTTAGGATATGGTGCGTGATTAATCCTGGACCCCTACATATCATGCTGATGATTGTAGTATTGGTTAGGAAGTGTTGCATGAGTGGATGTCATGCATCACGTCGGTATTATACGTGTTCGGACGACTCCTAGCTTCCTGGTGGGTGAACACGGGTCGTCAGTCATGTCCAAAGAGTAGAGGCATACGTAGGCAAACCTTGACTTCCAAGTGGTTGAGACTGGTTGTCAGATATGCCTTAGATTTTGCATAGGCCCAGGTGTGTTGGCTATTCATGCATTTTGCATAGCCCCAGGTGCGTTGGCTACTTATGCATTCTGCATAGCCCCAGGTGCGTTGGCTATTCATACATCTTGCATAGCCCCAGGTGCGTTGGTTATTTATGCATCTTGTATAGCCCCAGGTGCGTTGGCTACTCATGCATCTGGCATAGCCCCAGGTGCGTTGGTTATTCATGCATCTTAGCACAGTTGTGTTGTTTGCATTATGGTACTTGTTCCTACTTACAGTACATGGTCATAGTGTATATTTGACCTGCACCTTCAGGAGATACGCTTACATAGAGTCTGGGGACCTTATGTTGCTCGTATGACATTTGGATCTTTATACCCGCAAGTTAGCCTGACTCTGGTACGTATCAGTTGTTCTTGGTATTCTAGTATTCAACATTTCCTGCTTTTGTATCTGATACCGTTGCCAGTTTGACTCTTTCTGCTAGTATAGCTTACTATGCATATCAGATATTTGTATTCGCTGAGTTCTATGAACTCACACAGTCAGCCTTGTTTTTATTTCAGGATGATCATCTAAAGTGTCTGGCGGTCTGTCCAAGTTCGTGTATTTTCGAGACAATTATTGGGATTATTCTTGTATTTTGACGGTGGTACATGTTAGTACCCTTTTTATGTTCATTTTCTATTTTCATTTTCCGCTGCTGTATTTTGCGTTCTGATGTGTCATTTGTTACGGTGGTATAGTTGTACTTTTGTGTGCCATGGAGGCCTTTGTTTCATTTTGTTTTATCGTAAGTCGTACCGGTACGCAGCTTTTATCGTCGTCTTCATTTTCTTTGTTTTCAGTCGTTTGTTCCAGCCCTATAGGCTGCGGTACAAGCAGGCTGAGAAAGTCATAGAGGTTAGGTTTTCAGATTGTCCGCCGGGTCGAGGGAGTAGTCGTCCGGTTGATATCGGATGAGCGACTCCTCGGGGCGTGACAGGAAGAGGCCGACTACGTGATGCGGGAAGTACATGAAGGCATCTGCGGGAGTCATATTGGTGGAAGATCTCTGTCTAGGAAGATTATCATGGCCGGGTACTTTTGGCCCACTCTCCAAGCCGACACTCTTAAGTTTGTGGCGGGGTGAGAAGCTTGCCAGAGGCATCAGCATGTGACTCATCGACCGATTGAGCCCTTGAAGGTTTCTACGGTGTCTTGTCCCTTTGATAAGTGGGGAATGGACATTGTAGGCCCCTTCCCAATTGGGCCACAATAGAAGAAGTTCCTGCTGGTTCTCGTCGACTATTTTTTTCAAATGGGTAGAAGCGGAGCCCCTAGCGTACATCACAGAGGTCGCGGTGATGAAAGTCCTATGGAGGGACATCGTCTGTAGATACGGCATCCCCCACAAGCTGGTGTCAGACAATGGAAGACAATTTTCTGGACACAAGCTAAAAAAATTGTGTTAGGGGTTGGGCATTCGTTAGGCCTTAACCTCAGTAGCCTACCCGCAGGGCAATGGGCAGGCCGAAGTTGTCAATCATGAAATCCTCCAGGGACTCAAGATAAAGCTAGATCACGTCGGAGGCAGCTAGGTCGATGAACTCCCCAACATCCTGTGGTTCTACCGTACCACCCCGCGAGAAGGAACATGCTAGAGCCCTTTCCAGCTGGTGTATGAGGCTGAGGCCGTCATCCCGGTGGAGATCGGGGAAGAGTCCGTCCGGCGACAACACTATAACAAGGAGGGCAATGATCAAGAGCGGCTGATTGACCTAGACCTCGTCTCAGAGGTGCGGGATAGAGCCGCGGCTCGGTTGGAAGTGTATCGACGAAGGATGCAGCAAGCCTATAATCGCCGGGTGATCGCCCGCAGCTTTGAGGTCGGTGACAAGGTATGGAAGAGGATCAAATCGGTCGGAGACCCTGGGAAGCTGGAACCGCAGTGGGACAGACCGTATGTTATCACCAAAATGCTCATAGGGGGCAGTGACAAGCCCAAATATACTAGATTAAATTGTCACGAAATGTATGAGCTCATCAAATTTAAATATCAATGAAATGAAAGCTGGAAACCCTTTTTACAAGCAAAAATATAAGAATGTAGCAAAGGGGCCACAGGTCGTATTTTTCTCGGGGCTAGTTGACGTTGTTTGATTCGCGCTTGTATTTAGGTGTCGTTTGTGTTTTTGGGTTTCAAATAAAGATTTGGGTTTGGGTTCAATTCGAAATGAAAAACTTGAGGAAAAGAAAGATCTTGGATAGACGAATTCAACAAGGTATGACAATTTATGAACTTACCCAACTAACAATTCAATCAAAGCCACTTAAACAATCTATGAAGGCAAATCTGAGTTCACATGCAAAATAAATGCTAAACTAAAGAATCAGGCAGTGATGGTAATTTCTGGAAATCAAACAATCTTAACACAATAATAGCAATGAAATCCAGACTTTAAGCAAGCTATTCAATGCAAACTAGCTATAGTTTTTTGGGAGCCAACCAATGCCAAGAAAATTCAGAAATACCAAAGGGTGATATCAATTGATTTCAAAACTATTCTACACCCAAAAGATAAGTCAAAACTTGATGCAAAACGTCACCCAAACAGCTTGGCACGCAAGGGATCCTTTGTGCCGAAACTAAACCTTTTGTGCCAAAATTGATTCTAACAATTCAGCCTTATAACCTATTGATCCAGCCTAGAAAATGAAAGCTGTAAATGCAAGGAAATGCAGGGATAAGAAGAAATTCCTGATTCCAGATGAAGGACTGATCAACTCAGATTGTTGAAGGAGCTTGACACCACCAAAACTGCTGAAACTGTAGTTTACTGCAGTTTCATTTCAGAAATTCAGAAACGTGGTCTGCAGGATCACAATGTGCAGAATTTAATTTCAAGAGTGCAGAAAATGAAGTTCAATGCATGAAGTTCAAGCTGAAGTGATAAACAAGGGAGAAAAATTGCTACGTAGCAGCAGAAACTGATACGCATGCAGCAAACTTGAAGCTGAATTGCAGCAATCGAAATTCAGAAATTCAGAGAAGATTACTGCAGAAATAAACTGATGGCGTTGATGCAGCAATAGTGTGTAGAAATGATGCGTGACTGAATACAAACACGCAGGCAATTGAATGCAAATATTCCAATCGAAAACTCAGATAAGATTGCTGAAAATCTAAGCTTACTAATTTGAAATGCAGCCACTACACTGAAGGTTGGCACGCAACTACAGGTCTGATACTTAGGGCAGAAATGGGAAACTAAAAACAGGGAAACAATGAATTCAGGAATTCACAAGCAATTTAGATCAAATGTATCAAACTAATATCTTGAACAATTTGGAATTGAACTAAACTACTGATATGAAATGCAAGAGCTAAAAATTGATACGCAGGCTAAAAACAGGAAAACAAAACTGATACGCTACAATTAAGCATGAATTAAACGAGAATTAAGAGTAATGGTTCACTAAACAAGTTTCCTAACTATTATACTTGCAGAAAATAAACCTAACTTAAGCAAAACAACCAAGAAACGAAATTACAGCAGCTAAAACAGAAATCAGAAACAGAACAGAATTCAGATTCGAAACTACAGCTAGAAACATGAAATTAACTTGTTAAACTACTCCTCAATCTTCCCTAAGCTCAAAATCTTCTTGGTCGTCAAGCAAGAGCCGGCTTCGAACCCCTAGGCACAGCAAATCAGTGGAGCGCAGCTTGGATTGAAGGAAACAGCTGAAACTGCACACGGCTGGAATTTTCCAGTCCAATCTCTTGTATCTCGATGGATGGCTTGCGAGGATGAGTTGAAGAACATCTGAGCTCACCTGAGAGCCCCCTACAAGTAGCTCAAACGATCGGAATTGGCTTGTGGACGAGAAACCAGTGATTGGTTAGCAGAGATGTCGAAACCCTCAACAAACTCTGTCCGGATGCAATCTGAGCTGAATTTTCCACCCTAGCTATCCCCAATGATCCAAATCTTGATCTAGATGAAGGATTGAGGGGTCGCGCCCCTTGGATTGAAGAAAACTGATGAAGAAAACTAAGAACAGCAAGAAGGAAGGAGCTGCGGTGGAGATGCGACGAGGAGAAAGGCAACTGCGTTTTTGATTAAATAGGAATCAATGGACGGCTCAGATCGATCGGAGGAGATCCAACGGCTGATCTTGCTCTGATTGAAGCCAAACTTTAATGATGATGATCTGGGGTCAAGATCTGCCTTGTGGTAGCTCGGATCCTCCAGATATGCAACGGATGGTCCAGATCAACTCTATCTGTGAATGGACGCTCTAGAGCCCTCCTTGCTTGATCCAACGGTTGATTTAGCTCCGATTGGGATGAAACCTTCAGATCTTGATCATAGAGCTTGATCAACCCTAACCCTAGCTCGGATTGCTTCAGATCGTCTCGGATGGCTCAGATCTAACCGCTCTTGAATCGGACGGCCCGGATTAATCGTAGGCTTGATAATTCGATCCGGTTCACATCCGACTCAGGTTTGACCCAGTATGCCCTAGGTCCAGGATCCTTTCATGCCTACAAAAATATATCAGAAAATTAGTGGCCAAATAATCCATAAATATGTAAATTTGCAATTAAGTCCAAAATAAAAGAAAATCCTAAAACCTAGGGTAAAATCACAATTAAGCAATAAAAATATGGGTCAAACATGGATTTTAGCAATTAAAATAATCAATAAAATGGTGCTTATCAGGCAGCTACTATTTAGAAGATGACAAAGGCAAGGGGTTGGAAAGGCCATGGCACGCCAACCATCTCCGCCCCTATCGCACTCCGTGAGGTGTTGAGTTGTTTGCTTACCTTCTGTATTCTTTGTTTGCACTGCCTTGCAGTTTAATAAATAAAAAGAGTAAACAGAATGTTGCTCGAAAAGCGCTGAATCATTACCTGAACAAAACCCTACTCCCTCTGTGGTGAGTAGGCTTGGTCTCGGTGCTGCACATGCCCGGCCAAGAGCTGAAAAACCCTACTACCTCCGCGGTGAGTAGGCTTGGCCTCGGTGCTGGAAATGCCCGGCCAAGAGCTGAAAAACCCTACTACCTTCGTGGTGAGTAGGCTTGGTCTCGGTGCTGCACATGCCCGACCAAGAGCTAAAAAAACTCTACTACCTCTGCGGTGAGTAGGCTTGGCCTCGGTGCTGCACATGCCCGGCCAAGAGCTGAAAAACCCTACTACCTCGGCGGTGAGTAGGCTTGGCCTGGGTCCTGTACATGCCCGGCCAAGAGCTGAAAAACCCTACTACCTCCACGGTGAGTTCGGTGCTGCACATGCTCGGCCAAGAGCTGAAAAACCCTACTACTTGCGCGGTGAGTAGGCTTGGCCTCGGTGCTACACATGCCCGACCAAGAGCTGAAAACCCCTACTACCTCCGCAAGAACACTTGTTCTTTAGGCGGGTTTGTTTGCCACTTCACCCCTTTATGTCACGAAGGAACCTGGGCTCCTCACTTTGAATTGGGCGCTGGTTCCTTAAGCTGCTAGCTCCTCGGGCAAGGGGCAAATCTTTTAAGAACAAGCAAATGGGACAAGAATTTACTCAGGACACAGGAAGCCAAGAGATGCTTTCATACACGGCTCAAACGATTACATATCCGACCCACTAGGAAAAAGGGAAAAACTAGAAAAAATAAAGAAGGCACAACAAACGAGGTGAGACCAAGGAAACAAGGCCCAGGACGAGGAAGAATCCTTCTTGCTCTTCAGGAGTGGGTTTGTTCCAAACCCAGCTAACACTCACGGCGCTCAAATCTGAGTCGGGTTTTAGCAGTTGATCCTTCTTCAACTGGTTGATGGCACCATTGAAGCCCTATTTAAGGCGCTTCAATGCCTGCCTGACTAAAATATCGTCGTACTCGTCAAACTGTAGGAACTTAGCCTTGAACTCCGCCTCGGCCTTGGACATTTGGGTTGCATTGTCAACCTTCTGCTTCTGTAGCTCAGCCTCAACCTCCTCCTTGGTGGCCTTCAGCTCCGCCACCTACCGGGACAGGTGGCCCTGAGCCCCCAATATTTCTTGGAGCTTCTGAGTAGCGGCAGAAGCCTGGTTCTGGACTCGAGTGACTTTGTCCTGGAGGTCGGAGGCATAAGAGGTCGATAGCTCCAGGTCGTATTCTTTTAGAGCCAGCAGGCGCTCCCGCTCTTCATTTCGATCCTCCAGAGCTTTCTTTGAAGATTCCAGGAGCCGAACGTGATCAGACAACTCCTTCATTTGAGCCTGGAGCTACTCCCGCTCCTGGGATAGCTTCTGCAAGTCCTCGGCGAGAGATTAGTTTTTCTCGGACCCGAGGCATTCCCGGAGCCAGTAACCGTGCAAGGTCTCTTCAGAGCCCAGCAAACTACTGAGACAATTCTCGACCTTCAACCTCAGAGCCCGGCTGACCTCCAACTACAGGAGGCCAGCCTCGCGGGTACGACCATCCTTTGCTTCTGCTGTCGCCACTCGCTGGAGAAGGTCTTCAGTGACTCCTCCAGAGCACAACAAGCAGCTTGTAGCCGTACAGTTGGAGGTGACCTACGATGCGGAACAAGGAAGGTCAGGGAAAAACAACGAAACTAAGAGGAAGATCTCAAGCACAATCACCGTTAGTAGGGACTGGTGTAGCATGCCCAAGTATTGGGTTGAGCCAACTAACCGCCTCAGCTGAACTGGAGGAGAGAGAATTTCCTCATCAGGGCATCCTGACTGGTCGGGGGCGTCTCTTGGGTCAGGACTGTCCTCCTCCGAGCTAGACGCTATCTACAGTCCATCTGAGGGAATCCCCTTTATTCGGATGGATTGGGAGCCCTTTGTCTCCGTTCTCTTCGCCGCAGGGACCTTTCAGCGAGAGGTGGGCATGTTGAGTGAAACCTCCTTGCTGTGTTGAGCAACAGGAGGGTCGGTCGGAGTGGCCAAGTCCCAGGCAATAGGAGCGGTGGCCGCCCCAACGGTAGAAGAAGGCTCTTCCCGAATTCTCTGGGACAGGGGCACCATATCCTCTTCATCAATGGAGGACGGAAGCTCCGAGGCTGGGCCCTTCTTCAACCTCTTCAGGGGGCAAGGCTTTGGGACCAACCGCTTCCGCCGTCTCTTCTCGATAACCTAGGTCTCTGGTTGCTGGGCAGGGGGAGAGGGCACAACCTCTGCCTCTGTCACCTTGAGGGGAGATGAAGAAGAACCCCCTTCGGGGCCGGTAGGCAGTTCGGCTACTCTGGGATCCTGGAGGGCCTCGGGGGTTTCTCGGTCTTCTGAAGGTGCAGTCGCTTCCCCGCATCCCTCAGTCGAAATACGCACCGGAGTGGAAGAAGCGGAAGTAGGAACCAGCGCCTGCTCGTTGGCCTATTCTCACTTCAGGAGCCGGGTCATAGCTCAGGAAATCATAACGTCACCTACAAAATATAGACAAAAGTGTATCAGTTAGAATTAACAAGGAAATTTACAAAACGAAAGGTAACTTATGAAGACTGGAGCTAAGGCTCATGACTTTTGGGCTGAGTTTGGCCCGGTAAAGGAGCTCCTCGCATTGCACCAGCTGGAGGCCGTGAAACTCTATCCCTGCTAGGATGCCCTTAGCCCTCTGGTATCCTGCGTCCTGCTGGAAATCGCCGAGGTCTGGGATAGGCGGCAGACTCTCCATCCAGTTAATAAGACTGAAGGGACGCTCAGGGAGTTGGATATAGAAAAACCGTTCCTTCCATCCCCTATGGGAAGAAGGAAGGCCCCTCAAGAACCTATGATCGGAGTGGGCAGTAAAGCCAAATATCCCTCGGGAGCCAACCGGAATAAAGAAAAAAATGGAAAAATCAAGAGGTCAGAGGAATGCCAAAAAGCCTGAAGAGGACAAACACCCCGCCCATCTGGGCAAAAGCGTTTGGGGTCATTTGATGGAGAGGGATCCCAAAGTATTGAGCGACATTCAAGAAAAAGGGGAGATAGGGAAGCGAAACCTTAATTCTACCTGCCCCAAGAAGAAAGTGAAAAACCCTGCAGGAGTCTCTACGGGTGATTGGCCTAAGGCTGGAACTCTTATCTCCCAGCCCTTCAGGATCCCATACCTCCGACATGCGGCTTGGAGGGATTCTAACCTAACCCTAGAGAAGATGGTAGCATACCACTCCGGATGATAGACTGGCTCTCCCAAGGAACTTTTGCTGTCGTTGCGGGTCTTCTTTTTCTTCTCTACTGGACCCATGGGGATTGAAGAAAGCGGAAAACAGAAGAAGACTTGCACTCGGAGATAGGGCACGGTAGCAAGACGAGCAGCAGGAGAACGAAGGTATTCGGAAGCAAATAGGGCAAGGAGACAAGAGGGTGTTGTTGCACCCGCTTTTATAGGGAGAAGCCGTCCATCTCTGAACAATGAGAGGGCAACACGTCAGTGATGCTGATTAGACATCGCGAGGAGTCACCATCCTTTACTGTCATCACTTCGTATGGCCCACAGCACGTATCAGCAGGAGATCACCACACAAAAAAGGATGGGGCATGTGGTAAGTCCACATTCGCTAGACGACCTGGTCACCATTAAGAAACCCTATGCGCCTTTAAAAGACCTTGGGTAGCCGTCGAGGCGTTGCCTCGAAATTCATGGAAATAGGGGACTCAATCAAGGAACTATCCATAGTCCAGGGGTGCATGTGTTGATTCCTCGGACCCGGAAGGCCTCCAGCGAAGTAGTAAAAGATATAGGAGCCACCTAGATACAGCTTCTTCATCACCACACTAGTCTGATCAGTCAACAACACTTTCTTCGATCAGACTTGAAGGGAGGGACTTGTGATGGGGTTAAGTACCCCATGGCGGACACATGGGCAGAAGAAGCTGGGTGACAAGATGTAGCGAGTCTGAATGACTCTCTTTTCGAAGCTCCAGAGACCCTCTCGGGAAGGGGATCCCCCGGACCCCTCATGGTTGACACGCCCCGGAGATCAAATCAGAAGACTCACTCTCGGGATCACCTTGGGAAGACAGACCCAGAGACCACCTTGGGGAAGCGAAGTGCCCGGGACCCCCTAGGCCAGAAGACCCCGAGATCACCTCGGGGAAGCGGAACCCAAGAAGTGTTCGGCCTAAAGTAACAGTCCCCTTTTCTTCAAATATGCGGATAACCATTACCCATTATTGCGGAGTCATCATGACTCATAAATGTCGCAACGGGCCGAACTTAATGATGGCGTGGACCGTTGCAAAGGTGATCCGGTAACTGACAAACGGAGGATGTGGTAAAGATCGTGGAGACGCACGAAGACAACCGCCACCGATATAAAAGGTACTCCAACCTCTCCGGTAAAGAGGTTACGCATTCTCTACTACTCGCATATCTTCTCGCCTTCTTTTCATCTCCTTCATCGAGGCACTGACTTGAGTGTCGGAGTGGGCTCCGCCGGACAACCTTCGGCATGTTCCCCTAACGCTCGTGTTAATCTCGCAATGTGTAATGTTCCTCTCCTAGCGTCAGCATCCGCGTGGGTTGAAGCCTGGCGACTGATCGTCGATGTCGATTCCTTCCAGAACACTACCATTGACAGGATCTTCACTTTGAGATTGAACCAAATCTATTGTAACATTTGCATAATGTGTAGTAACTTCCGCAAATAGAGTTCTTTCAGCAATCTACTGCAACATTTGCATAAATTGTTTCAGCAAGCCTGTTGCCAAGTACTAAAATTTAAGTCTCACATAAATAGAGTTCTTTCAGAAAAAAAAAAAAAAATCAAAGCAGCATGAAAGCAATTACTATCAAAATATGACCAATGGAAATACATGTAACTTTAAGATTAAGAAGGATAGTTGTTGCAATCCAAATGAGATCTCCTTGCTCACTATGATCCTAGATAGAGCAGCACCAAAACCTTCACGAGGAAAAATGCAACAGCATTATAGGAATAGTGTGAAGCACTAGTAGATATTTTGCTATCAGAAGAATGAAGGACAGAGAGATAAAAATATGATGCATCAAAAAGTTGACTAAATGGACATGAATCAAAGTGATGAGCACCCTACAGTAGTGACCATAAAATGAGAAAAATCGAGCAAAAGACCAATCAAGTGAGAAAGACCAAACGAGAAAGGAAAACAAAACCAAATAAAAATTACACATATATCCATGGCAGTGAGCTAGAAGCTAATCTACGTAGAGGCAATAAAAACACAAAATTTTCAAATCGATAAAATTAGAGAGTAATATAATAGTAAACGTTAAGTTGTTTCAAGTTCACAATTTCAGGAGAAAATTGCATGTCCAAATTTATCAAACAAAACCCAGCAACAATTTCATCATTCAGGCGATGAAGCAAAGAAATTATTGGAGTCACTTTTCCAGTAACAAAATGCAACTCACTTAAATGATGTTGAAAAAAGGCAACCAGAAGTCCTACTGAAGTAAGATCTCAGAAACAGCATTACTATTATGAAAAATTGTTAACTTCCGACACACATGGACAACAGATGAACAAAACCAACTAACAAACTAGAACCTAGTTGCAAAGAAGCTTGCTGCAGCAAGGCTTCAGCAAAGGACTGGACGTCGTGGCTAGTGTTGAGCGTCACCGAGAGGCAATCCAACAACCAGCTTTGGTTCTGATCCACGGCGTCTTTCATCTAGATAAACGTAGGGAAGGAGACGATGAAGGTGAGGGACTCTGACTAGTAAGGGGATGGTGAGGGCTGCAAGATCAGAGTCGGGGCTTTGTCGAGTGGGTTACTGGCTGCTCCAGAACTGGAGAAGGTCGGGGAAAGTAGTTTAGAGTGGAGAGGGCTTCGGGCTTCTCCGAAGAAAGGAGAAGCGGAGATGTTATGCGTGGCAGAGAATCGGCTGAAGAGAGTTCGGGTGAGAAGGGTGCGAGATTAGGGACAAAAGGCGAAACGCTCACCCCCAGCGCCCTTGCCAGCCCGCCCCAGGACTAACACGGAGGAGGTAAATCACAGTTGCTGAAAAGGCAAGAGGTGGGGTGTCACGCCCCGAGGAGCCGCTCGTCCGATATCGACCGGACAGCTACTCCCTCGTCCCGGCGAACAATCCAAAAACCATATCACCACGACAACCTCAACCTACTTGTACCACAGCCTATAGGGCTGGAACAAGCAACTGTACAAAGCGAAAACGAAAATGACAACAACGCTGCGTACCGGTACGACTTACGACAAAACCAAAAGAGAATCGAGACCTCCAGGGCACACAAAAGTACAACTATACTGCCGTAAAATGGACGACACAACGGAGCACAACATATGACAGCGGAAGTGAGAAGGAACAAAACTAATAAAAGGAAAGGGTACCAACATGTACCACAACCAAAACATCGAACAACCGCGGAAATCGTCTCAAAGACACATGAACTGGGATAGGCTGCTGGGCAATCCAGACGATCATCCTGAAAAGAGAAAAAACAGAGCTAACGGGGTGAGTCCTAAGAACTCAGCGAATACAGTCTAATATGCACAGGAATAAATACTAGCAGTAAGTCACCATCTACCACCATAATAAACATAAATGCAGTATGAAGGGAATACAGAGCTGAATCATAAGAAACTAAGGAAATACATACCTACCTGTATCGATCCAAACCCGGTAGTATGCATGTCAACCAAGTGCAGCAATCAAGTGCAGCAAACATAACCAAGTGCAGAGATGCAGAGCATGCTCATGATGCAACATGGGTCACCCCTGACGCCAGTCGGTATAAGTCGCAGAAGCACGCGAACCAAGTGGGTAGGACTCTGACCTGGTCTTCCTTGCACGAACAGACGGTCTATGAGGCGGTACACGCGAGACCGAATGGATAGGGTCGGAGACCATAAACGTACCCCACCATCGGGTGAAGTAACGCTCTAAACGTCCCTCGCTATCATCGGATAGGTAGGGGACCTGCTGCAGCGCCGGGTCCGCCAACGGGGCTACACGATAGGTCATGTGCCAGGTCTGACGGCCCATCTCAACCTCTAGGGGAGTCAAAGATCGCGTGCATATGCCCCTACACGAGTAGCAAGTACGACGACCCATCTCAACCTCCAGGGAGTCAAAGGTCATCCCCTATGCTACGTGCAATAATGATGCATGTCACTATCCCATGCATCATCCACTATCTATCCCTGTTGTCATCTACATGATATGCAGTAATCCAGATAACCGGTATGCACCAATACCTAAATCCTAGCGTAAGGTATAAGGTAAACTGTGCATCACCAATCCATACAGAAATAGTAAGCAGTAAAGCTAACGGATACAACTACCGAAGCAAGAGTACAGAGATAAAGATATCAGATATCCCTACTGCTAACTATATTCATCTATGTATAAAAAGAGGTACCCGCTTTGATATGAAGAAGTCCACGCGTCGAGAATCCCCTGTGCAAAATAAACTCCACTACGTGGATAGCCGCCTCAATCAATATCCTGCATCAAATATAACACCCTCAGCTATTTACATAACAGTAACTAGCTAAAATCAACTACTACCCATATCAAAGCTAATTCCAAACTTCATAATCATTTAATTAATCTTAATTAAATGATTAATTCCAAATTAAGCTCACAATTCAACTACCCAACCTCCATAGAACACTCGGCTACACCAAGCAACACAGAACAAATCAAACAAACAAGAATAACTGGAACCCTAATCACAGAACTACACTTCCAGAGGACTATGGACACAGCCAACAGATCGAAACAAGAAACCACCCATACCAGAGCATAATATCATAGATTCTCCACCAAAGCTCTCGGTAGCAAAACAAGTCCATCTAAAACAACGATTCGACAACTACCGAACAAAGATCCCTAACCGGAAACCAATCACACCTCAAATATTCCAGAACGAAAAAGGAAAGTTGCATCCAATTAGGGTTAATCTAATTCAAAAACTAAACCAAAACCTACTCCACACTCGATATGCTAGAGATCCACAGTTCGACAGCAACCAATGTCAAAACTCACGGCAGATCACAATAGATCGCAATCCAATGCATCCCGAATCAAAGAAATCAAAAAGATGAACCAATAGTCCAACTGCCACAGAAAATCCCAAGATCCAACAAGGTAGAGACAGAATTCAAATCGATCAAAGCTCACAGAAATCAATCTGAACAAACTCGATCACAGACCCAAAGAACCAGTTCAAACAATGATCACATCAAACGGAACTCACCAGAAATGGCATGCGACACCTCCATTCTTTCCCCTGACTCGGATCCATAAGAAACCACCAAATGATAGAGCAGAAAGTGGAATCTCCCCCTCCAAACCAGACTCCCGATCCAAGGAATCGCCTAGCCCTAATTGCAGCCGACAAGAGGTGAAATCTAACAACCATAGGAGAAGCCGACACAAATCCATGGAATACAATAGCTTACCTCTGTTATGCTCTACGATCGGAAGCCATGGTGCTCAGCTCTAACCGTGATCTAATGCTCCGACGTCGTGTGGGTGAGACTCAAAAGAGGCGAGAGACGAAAAGGAATCGGAAATGAGCTAGGGTTTGCGATCCACCACTGGTGACGCTCAGACGTCGCACGAGAACAAAAATCGCGGACTCGCTGGAAACTCCGATCGCCCGAGAGGAAGAAGAAGAGGGAAAGAAGATGTGTCGGCTCGGGATCGCTCACGAGAAGAAGAAGAGAAGCAAAAGACCAAAGAGAAGGAAGAGGGCAAGTCGCGAGATCCAGTTCGCGATTAAAATCAGCCATGGAAAAGAAAACAGCGGGTTATTTTGCGATTTGCCCCCATTCAAGTTTCACAAATCCCACAAGAGCCCATAAGTTTGGAAAACTTACCTTCTAGCCCCTTAAAATTTTCATATCTTAACATTCTCCCCCACTAACCAAAAAATTTGATCCTCAAATTTCGTTATCACATGTTCTAGGTACGGGCAAACAGTACAAAATACTGAACGGCTCACTCACGTACCTCAATCAAACAAGTGGGGGTAGTGAGCTCGGATACTATCCTTAAGCCCCCAGGTCGTCTCGACATCTGAGTAGTGCTGCCATCCGACTTTAATCAGTCGGATTGCCTTGTTCCTCAACTGACGCTCCCCATGCTTTAGGATCCGTGTCGGAACCTCCTCGTAGGTCGCATCCGGCTGAAACGAAACTGGTACCTCCGACAGAATATGTGCTGGGTCAGCCACGCATCTCCTCAGCATCGACACTAGGAATACATCATGCACACCGGCCAAAGTAGGGGGAAGTGCTAGTTAGTAAGCTACGGCTCCGATCCTTTCCAGACTCTGGAAAAGTCTACTATACCGGGGAGCTAGCTTACCTCTGAGACCAAAACGTTTCACCCCTTTCGTGGTTGAAACTCGAAGGAAAATCTGATCACCCGCGGCAAACTCTATGGGTCTGCGCCTCTGGTCAGCATAACTTCCCTAGCGATCCTGCGCTGCTAATAATCTCCGTCTGATAGTCCGTACTAACTCTGTCTCGTGTTGAACTCTCTGGGGTCCCAGCAGTTGAGTCTCACCGACCTCATCCCCGAGGGTGGGTGTCCGGCAAGCCCTACCGTACAACGCCTCAAGCGGTGCCATCTGTATCGTCGAATGAAGGCCGTTGTTGTAGGCGAACTCCACCCAGGGCAACTGGTCCTCTCAACTGCCCCCAAAGTCCATCACACACGAGCGCAGTAAGTCCTCTAGAACCTAAACGGTACGCTCGGACTGCCATCTGTCAACAGACGAACAACTAAACCGGATCGCAGCTATGCACCTGTAGCTCGTAGGAGACTCCTACTAGATTCCAGAGTAATCCCTAAAATCTAGTAATCTTCCTATCGTATATCTCTACTAAATGATCCATCGAGCCCATCCTACGGATCGAAGGAAAGTGCATAGATTTGGTTAATCGTTCAATGATCACCCAAATCATCTCGTGTTGCCTCCATAAACCAACGTACTAGGCTTTCTCTCGTAGGGAAATCTTCGAGAGTAAGACCGCTAGTCTCTGACGCTCCTGTGGGTTATGAGCCCACCGCGCTACCACTGCATTAATCGACGTATCAATAATCTGGATACGAAGTCTCTCAATGTCCTTTTCCATGTCGTTCCGCCAACGGAACGTTTCGAACCCTGTACACTCGGGTACATCCTGAGGATATCGTAAAACTAGGCCAATGCGCCACCGAAGTAAATTCTCCGGCACCGAGGTGATCTCAAGACGCACCACCTATTACGGAATAAACTATTCCGTATACACCACGAGGACCCTACGTCCAATGCCCTAAGGCTACTCTGCCTCGAACACACCGAGGGTAATAATCTCTAACCGGAGCACTCCTAATCTGATCGAAAAGTGTCCAATCATCCAAAGGTAACAACACGTGCTCATATACCCAGTCAAGAATACATCCGGATGTCGTCTACAATAGTAACGGCACATCCCAGCATCCTAAGGGCACCAGACTCCAATCCACGTGGTGGCCAGATCATCGGTATGCCCGTACAACATACCAAGGGCATAACTAGTCAAGGAACATCATCTAGCCATCAGCTACAACCGATCACTAATCAACCTCACCCATATCAAGGGTGCTCAACCCTAAGGTCACTTGTGCCACATCTATAATATCTGATCCTCCCGATCCACAAGAAATTGCGCAAATTGGGTTAATCGCTCATCGACCACCCAATCATGTCATAACCCCTCCTAGTCCTGGTCCGGCGTGTAAGTGGTGATGAAATGCTTGAGAACTCTCAATAAGCATTCAGCAATATCCAATCAAACCCAGGGAACCGCGCAAATTGGGTCAATCAATCAACGATCACCCAATTCACTTCAAACCCTCCACGAGTCCTAAGTAAATCCTCGACAAGGTCCTTAATATCGTTCCCATTTCCAATCATAAATGAGAATCGCCTAATATAACCCAGCGAGTCTCCAAGATTCATTCTTCATCTACCAACATAATAGATATCTAACCGCAACATTTCATATCTTTCCCAATATCGATCCACCAACAGAATGCCTCAAGTCTCTGTATCTACGGTATTACCTGCAAAACACAAAACCAAGAACGGTGAGCCTCACTTGCCTCTTAATGAACAATCATGGAAGCTCCCCCGTAAATAGGTCAGAAAATTTCCAAACCATAGAAAACGCTAGAACACTCCTCGGACATGCGTCCGAAAATTCTCGAACTACGAAATCGTCCGAGAGCTAAGGCTACCACTGTCATCAGTACGGCCCAGTGACAATCGAAACCCTAACGTCCACGTGTAAGAACATCTAGCTCTGAGACGAAGAGAATCTGCAACCTCGTCGTCTCTGATGCTAATGAACTACCACATGGACTAGTTTGGAAGTCAACTCGTAATCACTCTCACTTGACAACCAACGGTCTATCTCTCAGAGACCGTCCTCTATAACACACACCAGTTACAGTCAAATTTCACCGGTGTCATGCTGCTAACACCCATTCCACCGTATCCCAGCGGATCCTGCTTCTCAACGTGCTTACGAGAATATCTAACACGTACGACCTGTCTATGAGTCATAAAACCTCATAAACTAGAATAGCGTAAGACGAGTTGACTAACCGTCTTCTCGTAACCCAATATACTCCAACTCCGCCCCAAGAGGAGATAGAGATACACTATCTCTTAGGAGTATCCCAAAATACTCGGGAAGTAATTATTTATTTCCCAAATATCCTCCTTAGTATTTTTTACCCAAAGGTGACTCGGTCTCGTAAGTGATTCGCATCAGTGCAAATCAGGAATCCAAAGGTATCTTCTTGGTTATCCAACCAAGTACGAGCGTAATCGTAAGTGCCAACAACTAGCTCTACACTCCTCCGGATCGGTACAAGTCACATCTGACTGTACTTTTGGTTATCTAACCAAGTATAATGAATTCGAGGTCAAAATCCCACAGAACAGGATACATCTATCCTCTATCCACTGAAATGATAAACAGTGAATATCATCTCTGCTGCATCCAGCAGGTCATGTCCTCCAAACATGTCATCTAAGATATCTATACAGAAATAAATAACCATAACCGCCCAAAGCTCCATGAGCTTAAAGTGGATTGATCCTATGTCGGTCGAGCCAACTACGATACGCAAGCTCCAATAGGTTGTCGTCCGATGTAACCCTAGCTTCCCAACACATCAGTCGGTACCATTGAAGAATCAATATTATCCACTATACAATCGAATTCACAACGTGTCATCCGATCATCTCCTTAGTCAACCTTGACCATAATAGTGATTTGGAAAAGCTTGACTAGGTGTCAATCGAGCTACCTCCAAGTCAATGGATACCCATCCTAACATTATGGAAATCGATATCCAATCCCTCTCGGGAAATATCCATCCAACCTATCTAAGGTAGAGTATACAAAAGAATAAGCGACACTCAAGAGATATATATCTACTATGATATACACTAAAATACCACAAAGATATATATCTATGAATGTCATACTCATATTCCAGCTATATCGATCTTTTACTATCAGTTATAGTATATAGCTAGTACTACACTTCCTGCATCAATGCAGGTCGTGTACTCACTCGTACCCTCTAGGTCACCTAACTCAGCACGAGCAGACCAGAAGTCTAAAACTCCCCGATATAGGAGAAATCATTACTGTATCGATATGCAGTCTCAATGTCTCACACAGTCGATAACAACTGATACTAGTATACAACTGGTATGGAACAAGAATTCTATAACTTGAATTCCTTAACCTCCGATAGGTTATTGACAGGTTCGACCCTCGTCTTCCGACCATATATCGGTGTTAGTCGAGAATCAATATTCTCTGCATCCTAGACGAGTCGGCAACATGTCAACCAGTCACCTATAATCGACTCCCAACATGGTCGCAAATAAAACGGATCGACTACATGTCTTCTAGCCAAAACATATCTACGAGTACCTACCGGTCAAGAATATAAGTCGATATACAATCCCACCAAAATAATAAAATGTCTAACCCTACACTAGACAGTGAATACCAGAAGAGGTAAATGAGTCATGACATATACCTCGTGTGGCCTGGAGATGTCCCATCGCTGCCATGTCCCAATCACGTCTATCGAGAAAACGACTCCGACACAAAATCCGGAAAAGCACCCACAAGACCACAAGGTATCTCGAGAACCTGGGCTCTGATACCAAATAAATTGTCACGCCCCGAGGAGCCGCTCGTCCGATATCGACCGGACAGCTACTCCCTCGTCCCGGCGGACAATCCAAAAACCCGATCACCACGACTACCTCAGCCTACTTGTACCGCAACCTATAGGGTTGGAACAAGCGTCTGTATAAAGCGGAAACGAAAACGGCGACAAAGCTGCGTACCGGTACGACTTATGACAAAACCAAAACAGAATCGAGACCTACAGGGCACACAAAAGTACAACTATACTGCCGTGAAATGAACGACACAACGGAGCCCAATATATGACAGCGGAAGTGAAAAGAAACAAAACTAATAAAAGGGAAGGGTACCAACATGTACCATAACCAAAACATCCAGCAACCGCGAAATCGTCTCGGAGACACATGAACTGGGACAGGCTGCTGGGCAATCCAGACGATCATCCTGAAAAGAGAAAAAAAACAGAGCTAACGGGGTGAGTCCTAAGAACTCAGCGAATACAGTCTAATATGCACAGGAATAAATACTGGCAGTAAGTCACCATCTACCACAATAATAAACATAAATGTAGTAAGAAGGGAATACAGAGCTGAACCATAAGAAACTAAGGAAATACATACCTACCTGTATCGATCCAAACCAGGTAGTATGCATGTCAACCAAGTGCATCAATCAAGTGCAGCAAACACAACCAAGTGCAGAGATGCAGAGCATGCTCATGATGCAACATGGGCCACCCCTAACGCCAGTCGGTATAAGTCGCGGAAGCACGCGAACCGAGTGGGTAGGGCTTTGACCTAGTCTTCCCTGCACGAACAGACGGTCTATGAGGCGGTACACGCGAGACCGAATGGGTAGCGTCGGAGACCATAAACGTACCCCACCATCGGGTGAAGTAACGCTCTAAACGTCCCTCGCTATCATCGGATAGGTAGGGGACCTGCTGCAGCATCGGGTCCGCCAACGGGGCTACACGACAGGTCATGTGGCAGGTCTGCCGGCCCATCTCAACCACTAGGGGAGTCAAAGGTCGCCTACATATGCCCCTACACGAGTAGCAAGTACGACGACCCATCTCAACCTCCAGGGCGTCAAAGGTCGTCCCCTATGCTACGTGCAATAATGATGCATGTCACTATCCCATGCATCCTCCACTATCTATCCCTACTGTCATCTACATGATATACAGTAATCTAGATAGCCGGTATGCACCAATACCTAAATCCTAGCGTAAGGTATAAGGTAAACCGTGCATCACCAATCCATACAGAAATAGTAAGCAGTAAAGCTAACGGATACAACTACCGAAGCAAGAGTACAGAGATAAAGATATCAGATATCCCTACTGCTAACTATATCCATCTATGCATAAAAAGAGGTACCCGCCTCGATATGAAGAAGTCCGTGCATGTAGTAACCCCTCGTCCAAAACTAATATCCGCAACGAGGTATCCAAGCCAATCAACATCCTGTATCATAGACATACGTTTAGCTACACACCATATTTAGCTAAACAAATTATTAAGCCGCATCAAGATAAAACCCAAATTAACCCGAACCCTCAAGATATAGCTCAAATTTTAAGGCATAACCTCACAAGTTGGCTTATCTAGATACACTCTAAAAATCCAAAGAGGCAAGCTAAACCCCTACCGATATTAGGATCAAATTCAGATCTAAACTAGGGTTAGACTACCCCTTTCAAACCACATGGGGTCAATTCCATCCAGAACCTACCAAGGTGACACAACAATCACTTAGAGCTACACCACTCAGAGCATCCGCTCCCCCTGTGAGCTCACGACAACACAAGTCAACACAAATCAAAGATGACCTCTAAGCATGATCTCGTGACCACAGATCAACCAAACTGTATCTGAATCCCATTACCAAAGCAAAACATCAACCCATGACAGATCAACAACACCAAAACCTAAACCGTGAATGCATCTCAAACCCAAATGGTAAAGCTAGCAAGTTCCTAATCCAAGAATTTCTTATCTAACACTCAATCAACAATCTGGCCACGAAAATCCTAATGCATTCAAAACACAACAAATCGAAGAGCAAAACCAAACAGGACTCTACCAATCCGACCAAGAACCTGAAGCAGAAACCACAACACCAAGTTCATCTCCAATTGAAACTCACGACCAGAGCTCAAAACAGAGAATCAGAACTTGAAATTAAAGCCTCCATGACCGAGCAGAATGATAGGAGAAGATCCAAGAGAAACATCAAAACTCTAGATCACATATAGAACGAAAACCAAATAGAAAATACTCTACAACATCCAAGGCACACGTATGGTCAATGATCTACCAATTCAAACACAATACTCACATCCAAGAGCATCATTATCAAGTTCATACTCAGATCCTGCGCTGATAGAAGAGTTCTGCTCACAACTAGCACGATCGGCCTCAGCAAGGAACTCCACCACGATCGGACCCAAACTCTAAGCTGAACGCCTCTCCCAAACCCTAAATCATCCATGGCGCGTCCAAGAACACTCGGAATCAGGGAATCAAATCCACAACAATCGCCAATACCTTGGCATGAATGGAAAGAAAAGAGAAGGTATGCAACATATAGTACACCCACCTTCCACCTGCCTGGATTGGAGATCGATCCGAGCTCCGGAAGAAAACGACGACCACCGATGATTACGCGATCTGCAGAATCTCCACTCGGCGAAGATCTCAACCACGAATGAGGGAAACAAGGATGCACATCGTTGATCGGAGAGAGGCAAACCCAAGCTTTTCCGTTGCTTCGATCTTATGGAATAGGAGGAGAATCAGATCGAGAGAGAGTGAAAGGAGAAGTACCGGCGAGGCGATTTGCTGCGCTAGGGCTCGCGAAGGAGAAAGGGTCGGCTCGGTTTTGGCTTGGGCTGCAGCAATATGGGTTTAGATTTTTTATTAGTGGGTGGCTTTTTACAGAAAAGCCCTAAATTTCCCAGAATTTCAAACCCTACCCTTAGGGTAAGGGTTTTTAACATTTAAGCCCTCCAAGTTTCTGTATTTTAACATATCCCTATACTTTTATCCCCCGACCCACATCAACATCATCATAAGTGGTTAAGAGTCACTCACATCAATATCATCCACAAAACTATCGACATCAATATATGCCCCTTGTGTAATTTCATCAACAATCAAGCATGAACTACTGACAATATCATCGAGGGCTAAAATAAGAACATTGGCAAGAGTGGGTGGAAATGCATTAAAAGTTTTGTCCATATCTGAAGTGTCATCAACTATATCATTGTCATGTAAAGCAATAAGAGGGGTCTTGGAGAAATGTAGAATCAGAGGTAATATCATCATCAATTTACTGTAATGTCCAGAGAAACCTAACCCCTTATTGCGTCGTGAGCTCTTCAAAATATTATACTGTGGTCTTCATCTGACTGGGAGTGAGAGTTTCTAAGTCTTGGGTTTCTTCCTAGAAAGTCGACTCAATGTGTTGAGATTGATGTGGTCCATCTACTGGTAAATCATCCCAAAATTTTGGCGTACTTTGAAATGCTAGAAAAGGTTGCTCGACACCTTACATGTTTCTATAATCAAATTGTTGATGACCCACCCAATCTTGATTGTATCGCTGAGGTAGGTTTGGCATATATTGTTGTGTATTTCGTTACTCAAATCTCTTGTTACTGTCAAAATTTTTCATTCGCTTCAAATTCGACTGTAATAAATTGCTTCATCTTCTTCTCCAAATTCAACTTTTATGGTTGTTGTTGAGGCAGTGAACACTGAGTTCCATAGGTACTACACTAACTTGTTGAAAGATGTAGTGTAAACAAGTAGGATTAGATGAGCTGCCACAAACTCTACAAGCGTACTCTTCTTGATAATACAAGAATTATAAGTTTCATTGAAGCCTCTAAATTATCAAAAATACAGATCCATGGTTGAATCTAAATTAGTTTTCTTAAAATAAAACTATGTTAAAACAGACACAAGCAAATGCAAAAATAAAAACTTGATGTGTGCATACCGCTAGTGCACGGTAGTGTTGTTAAGTAATGCAAAACTTAAATTCACAAGAATTGGTGACTAAGTACTAGCTTATAAATCAAACTTGAGTGTCCAGACTAAATCAGTGGTTGTGGGTTTCAAAAGCGAGAAACCCTAGCAGATCAAGAAAAGAATCAGAGGGAAAAGGTAGTGAGATCACAAGAGGAAGGTAGAAAGTGATCACAGTTAGCAAATCAGAGGGATTATAGTAGAAAGACAGAGTGTGATCAAAATGAAAAATTAGAGAGAGATAGTTGAAATTCAACCGGGAAAGATAGTAGAGATCCGGATGGATAGAGTAGTAGAGACAGTAGTCAGACAGATAAAAGAGATAGCAATCAGAAAGGTAGGAAATGCAGCAAGAAGACAGTAGTAGGGCAGAAAACCAATAAGAGAGAACAATTCTAGAATTTTGGTTTCGCATATGTTACCAAACACTTGATCTATGTTTGGATTATTGACCTCAATATTGAGTTGTGTGGGTAGACCATTCTATGCAACCGATGTGAACTTTCGGTACTACACTGGTGTACCAACCCTAATAACCACCTACTTTTGGAAGGATCACAACTAGATGTCATAATCTAGTGGCGACCCTATCACAAGATCCCATGATATCTAATTAACCATCTTCTTACTGTATGACAATGAATTATATTTGATCCATTAAACTCTATGATAGTCAAGGATTCCTTGCCGCGCTTGAATGTTTGTCGACAGATTGAAATCAAACAAAATAACTATTGGCTGTTCTTCCAAAATCCAACGCTCTTCAACAGTCGATCCTCCTCGTTTTTGTTTTGCTTTTTACGTTTCAACTTGAATCGGAAGGGAATCATTTATTGACCATCTTTTCATTCCCCTATATATATATATATATATATATATATATATATAGTAGCAGTAGTGGAAGCCACTAACAGCTCTAGCAGTAGTAGAAGAAAGTGGTGTAGTTGAAGAAGCATCAGGCGATGGGCTGCTCGGAATCGAAGGTGAAGCAGCAGAAGGCGGTGGCTCTCTGCCGCGGCCGCGCTGACCTCCTCGCCGCCGCCATCCGACACCGCGATGCCCTGGCTGCCGCCCACGCCGACTACTCCCGCTCCCTTTTCTCTGTCTCCTCCTCCCTCCACCGCCTCCTACGCTCTCCTTGCTCTTCCCCTGTCATCCCCATCCACCTCCCCACCCTCCGCCAATCCGAACCCTCCCCTCCCCTGCAGCAGCCCCTCTCCTCCGCCCGCCATTCCTATTCCAGCTCTCACATCAAATTCCTTCCTTCCGACTCCGATGGCTTCGACGATGACGAATCCCCGTTGCACTCCGGCGGCTCTTCCCCTCCTCTTCACTGCCTCGACCACCACTATGAAACAGTATTTTACGCCCACAGCCAACCACCGTCGGTACCCTCCGTCTTCGGTTCGCAGCAGTCGCAACGCTACGAGACCGTGCAAGTTTCCTCCTTCGACGCTGCTTACCCATCTTACGAGGAATCCTATCACTGCTTCGCAAGTAATTACGATTCCGTGAACGAATTCTTCTGCCTCTCTTCGCCTATCTTGGCAATGCCACCGTCCCCCACGACGGAGGCATCGGCCGTGTGTCGGTCTTCTTCTTCGACGGCGCCTCCGCCGCCGCCGCCGGGCACGACCTCTACCTTGGACTTCTTGAATCCTTTCGAAACCTCTGAAGCTTGTAACTCTCATTTTTACACTCCTAGCTGGAGCTCAAGTGTGGAGAGAGAAGAGGAAGAGATTCCCGATCTGGAAGAGGAGTTGGCCAAGGAGGCATATGGGCAAAGCGTTGAGTGCTCGCCATCGACCACTTCTAATTGTAGGGAAGAGGTGGTCGATAAGAATGTGATCGAGGACAGGCCTGAAAACTCGCAGAAGGAACAGAACAATGTGGCAGAGAAGATAGTTAATTTCCATGTGATTACTGGAGAAGTCAAGGCCCAATTCGACAAGGCATGGCAATCCGCAGGAGAGCTCTCCAAATTGCTTGAGGTGGGGAAGCACCAGTATCACCCGATGCATTCATTGTATCAAGATAAAGGTTACAATTTTTCTTCATCCTCATAAACAAGAATTTCATAAAATCTGTGCAATTCCCCATTGTCTTGTTCCTCCAAACAGTTTCATCGAGAATGATAAATGCGGTGCCTCCTCGATTGAGCAACGGAGTTTTGGACTTCGACGCCGACAAGGTTACGGGTTCCAGGAGCCTTGCTTCCACACTACAGAAACTCTACATTTGGGAGACGAAGCTTTACCATGAAGTAAAGGCATGTTTCTGTATTTTTGTTTAATTTTGTCACGAGCATGTTTGTTGTTATTCTTTATCAACATATGTTTGTTCTTCAACTGCGAATTCCTTGTCTTTCTTTCTTTTTCAGTCGGAGGAGAAGATGAGACTACTGCTTCGCTTGAGACACAAGGAGCTGAGATGCTTAGTTGATAAGGGTGCCGAGGCTCACAAAGTCGATTCTATGCGAACTGCTATTAAGAAGTTATCTACCAAAATAAGAATATCAATTCAGGTTGCTCATTCAATTTCAAAAAAGATAAATAGATTGAGGGACGAGGAACTGCAACCGCGCACAACTGAACTTGTTCGAGGGTACGCTACTGTATATGCCATGACTCTCATGTAATGTAAACATTAAGGTCAGTAATCTTCATTTTGATTCCGGCAGGTTGGCACGGATGTGGAATATTTTGCTCAAATGTCATCAGATGCAATGTAAAAGAATGAACTTGGTGGTTTCTGCTGGCGGTCTCAGCAACAATCACGCAGGCGAGATAATGCAGTTAGAATTGGAGATGATAAAGTGGACTTGCAGTTTTTCTTCTTGGATTAATGCTCAGAATAACTTTGTCAAGGCCTTAAATGGATGGCTTGTCCTTTATCTTAATTGTGAACATGAACTTGAAGCCACAGTTGACAGAGTCCCACCTTATTCACCGAGAAAGATGGGAGCTCCCCCAGTGTTTATTGTCTACAGTTGCTGGTCACAGGCCATGGACAGAACTTCTCGATCAGAGGTTCTTGAGTCAATGCAGTCATTTACTGCTACAGCTCACCGCCAGTGGGAGCATCAAAACGTCGAACAGCATAAATGGCTTAGAACCATGAAGAAGAACTTGAAAAACAGAGACAAGGAAGTGGGTTCCCTTCTTGATAAGAAACTAGCTTTGGCACCTACCTATATTGCTCTCTGCAATATTGACGGAGAAAGCAGGGTGGATTCAGGCCTGAAAAGGATGTTGGAGATGATGAAGGATGTTGCAGCTAGTTCAGTGAAAGCATATCAGGAATTGCTCGAGCTTTGTGAAGAACACAGGATAAATGTTTCATAGGCAAGAAGTTTGTCTTTGTGACGGCATGGTTTACAGCAACTTGAATGGTGGAGATTATGAATGATCCTCCTGCTTTTAACTTGGAATTTGACAGTTATGGTGATACTTTTAGACTCCATTGTGAATTGAAGACTTGAAGTTATAGATGTGCTGTTTAGCATCCTCTATTTGAGGCAAGCAAATATTGGCCCCATGAGTTTGTCAGTATAGCTGAAAAATGGCATACGATGACCTGAACATCCTGTTCTTCAAAAAGTCAGACAAACTGTTTGCTTAGTAGATCGTAGTAGCATTGCAAGTTTTGTAAACTATGATGATGACGAACTCTCGACAATCTGTTTCCTTTGCAAAAGATGATTTCGTTCATCCTAAATAATTTAGTATCGTGATCTTATAGTAAAATAGGACGATTCAAAAGTCTAGCATCTCGTTATTGCACGCCCCATTTAAAAAAAAATCTACAAAATAGATCATAACTAAAAATCGAATGACCGATACCTGAATGATAACTTAACGCCTTTCTACTATACCATATCTCCGAGGACTTTTGTCCTCGTTAATCAAGGATATTAATAGAATTTTCAAAAGACGCTTGATTGCAATTTTACCCCTTTGATAATTATTGACTTTTTTTAAATTTTTTTTCTCCCATTTAATTATTCTCTTTCTTTTCTCTCCTTTGCATGCAATAATCTCTCTCTTCTCTTTCCCCTATCATTTACATATAACATTTATTCTCTTTTTTTTTCTCTATCCTTTACATACAATATCTTTTCTCTCTTCTCTTTATTTTTCTCCGGATATGAGAATGTTGACTATCAAAATAGTTATCCATGTGCACTCACCTAATTTATCTTAGCGGCCAATGAAAAATTTTCATAGAACAGGATCGATCATCCCAGATTCGACTGTTACCTGATTAATCATTTTTTTCTTTCTTTTCGTTTATTTTAAATTATATTATCCTTTAAATTTATTTATTTTCAAGAGAAGATTAATAAAATATTAAAATTATTTTTTTATTTTTTAATATCTAATTATAAAAGAATAAAAATTAAAATTAAAATAGTGTCGTGAACTAATTTTATTAATAACAATAATTATAAAAATAAAAATAAAAATTATTTTAGTGCTAATTTTTAAAAACCAATACTACAGTTTAAATACAACATCACTCGTTATGGTACTTATTTTTGAAGATCAACATCATAATGTAGCTTCTGATCACACACTTTGGTGTTAGTTTTCAAAGATCAACACCATAGTTGTAACGACCCGGCCCGTCGACCCGACCCCTCGGCCCCTTGGGCGGCCAAATTCCATTTTTGGCGGCCCAACAACTTGGCCCCTTTGGTCGTCGACCGTCGACCGTCGTTACTCACAAGAACTTCCCACCCCTGGCCAGTGGATTTTTGCCTTCCCCATAATTCGAACTCTAGATCTCCAGGATAAGTACTAGAGTTTATGAATCCTGGTAGCCAAGTGAGTCGTGCTCACTTGGCTACCAGGATTCATAAACTCTATTACTTATCGTGGAGGTCTAGAGTTTGAATCCTGAGGAAGGCAAAAATCCACTGGCCAAGGGTGGAAAGTTCTTGTGAGTAACGACAGTCGATGGTCGACGACCAAAGGGGTCAGGTTGTTGGGCCGCCAAAAATAAAATTTGGACGCCCAAGGGGCCGAGGGTTCGGATCGACGGGCCGGGTCGTTACAATAAAAAGGAGTCTTTATGTAGCGACAAAAGTGGTTTTTTATGTAGCGACACGGCCCCTCTAGCCCCATCAGGCGGCTCTCTAGGTCATGCCCTATGGTCTTCCCACACCCGACAATGGATTTTTGTCTTCCCCAAATTCAAACCTTAGACCTCCAGGACAAGTTCAAAGGTTCCTTGAATCTAGTAGCCAAGTGAGCGTATCCTAGAGGTATAAGGTTCGAATCTGGGGAAGACAAAAATCCACTGCCGGGAGTGGAAAGACCGTAGGGCACGACCTAGAGAGCCGCCTGATGGGGCTAGAGGGGCCATGTCGCTACATAAAAGGCGCCTTTTTATGTAGCGACATGACCCCTCTAGCCCCATCAGACGGCTCTCTAGGTCGTGCCCTACGATCTTCCCACTCCCGGCAGTGAATTTTTGTCTTCCCCAGATTCGAACCTTAGACCTCCAGGACAAGTACAAAGGTTCCTTGAATCTAGAAACTAACATCATAGTGTTCTGAAAGCTTCAAATCATTATGACCATTGTTGAGAGAGATTTAAAAGAGTAAACGATTTGGACTCAGCTTCACATAAGTGGAGTTATGATTTTTCATTTATGGACTTGATATGTTTATCGTTGGACTTGAGTTTAATTTGGGATATGTGATTTCTTTCTTACTGACCTCTATATTGTGTGGTTGTGATATATTATTACTTTGTTTCAATTTGTTGCCAGCCGTGTTGGTTGAGCTATATGGTTATGATGTGAGATGTATGTATATAAGTTTCAGATTGTCCATCGTAAAAGGGAGATGCTGCCCATTTTTCGAGCAAGCATGGGCCTTGGGGGTGTGACACTGTGAGTTGTCACTGCTACTCACCTCTTCTGATCTCTCCCTTATTGATGCAGTCTGATCCTGATTGTTGTTTTGGTGTTGACAACGATTTAAGTTTTGATTTAAGTTTGGTTGAACGAATTGGGATGAAATCCTAGTCGGGGACTAGGCACAAAGTCCTAATCTGGAGGGCTATGTGTGAAAAATCCTAGCTTGGAGGGCTAGGTGAGGAAAAGTCCTAGCTTGGAGGGTCAGGTCCTAGCCTGGAGGGCTAGGTTGATGAAATCCCGGCTTGGAGGGTCAGGTCCTAGCCTGGAGGGCTAGGTTGGATGAAATCCCGGTGAGTGAAGCCA
Source organism: Boesenbergia rotunda (assembly GCA_024364735.1). NCBI lineage: Eukaryota > Viridiplantae > Streptophyta > Magnoliopsida > Zingiberales > Zingiberaceae > Boesenbergia > Boesenbergia rotunda. The sequence goes on from JAGFNQ010003483.1 coordinate 339,677, forward strand.
GGTCCTGGTGAGTGAAGCTAGGTGATGAAAATCCCGGTGAGTGAAGACGAGTCCTGGTGAGTGAAGCCAGGTGATAGAAATCCCAGTGAGTAAAGCCGGGTCCTGGTGAGTGAGATCAGGTGATGGAAATCCCGGTGAGTGAAGCCGGGTCCTGGTGAGTGAAGCCAGGTGATTGAAATCCTAGTGAGTGAAGCTAGGTTGAAATCCTGGTGAGTGAAGTCGGGTCCTGGTGAGTGAAGCCGGGTCCCGGTGAGTGAAGCCGGGTGACCGAAACCCTGGTGAGTGAAGCCAGGTCCTAGCTTGGAGGGCTAGGTTGAAGTCCCAGTGAGTGAAGCTGGGCATGGCACGAGTCAGAGAAGGGTTGGAGGCTTGTTCTCGTGACTTAGAGTGCATTTGGAGCCCCTGGATCGGTCTGGTGACCGATCAGGGAGTTGGCACGGTGCTCCTTCGTGGATCGGTCTGGTGACCGATCCAGCGATGACTGATCGGTCTGGTGAACGATCAGGGAGTATGTGTTTCACCCACTGCTTGGCTCCTGATCGGTCTGGTGACCGATCAGGGAGCACACAGCGAGGTTGAGTTCCCTTGCTGATCTGCTCCTGATCGGTCTGGTGACCTATCAGGATCACTGTGCAGATCGTTCTGGAGAACGATCCAGCGTCGCGGGTTCCTCACTATGATCGATCAAGACAGAGCCTGATCTGTCTGGTCATAACCTGATCGGTCTGGTGACCGATCAGGAGGCTCCCTGATCGGTCACCGGACCGATCAGGAGGTTTGGACTGCGAAGCTCAGAAATTGCCCAGTAAAGGGGTGGATCGGTCTGGTGATCGATCCACAACCTGGGATCGGTCTGGTGATCGATCCAGGAAAGTCTCAAAGAAATCACGATTTCTGATTGAGCGTTGGGGACCGATCAGGACGAAGCCTGATCGGTCTGGACCCAGCTTGATCGGTCTGGTGACCGATCAGGAGGATCTCTGATCGGTCCGGTGATCGATCACTTTAATTCAAAATGCACTGTCAGACGCTCTGATCGCGTCTGAACGTATCCGATTCTCTGTGTTTCATCTCTGATGCTTGATATTCTGTTTGATATACTGCTCTAATGATCTGATTAAGCTGCAGGTGACAGGGGAGGATTCAAACACTCAAGGAGAGTCAAAGGTGGCCTTTCCTTGGAGCAGGTTTGTCCGTTTTCCATCTCAGGTTGCAACGGCTGGAGCTGCAGACTGGAGCTTGGCTGAGGGAAGCTCAGGGAATCCAGGGAGAGCTCAGTGGTAGCTGGCGTTGGCAGGTAAGCAGCTGGAGGCTGCTGGGAGATGGTGTCACCTGTGCTCAGTGGAGAAACAAAAGGCGGAGAGGAGAAGAGCAGAAGATAACGAAAGTGAAGAGTTCGCTGAATCAAGTTCTGGCTTGTTCTTGCTGCGCGATTGTGTTCTCCACATCCTTGCTTGCGTGTTCTGAAGTTTCATCATCTTGAGCAAGCATCTGAAATCAGTTAAGCAACCGATCCCTTGCTTGAGCACTTGGAGGAAGGAACAAGAGGCTTTGAGTCCGACAACGAGAAGACACGGGGAAAAGGTTCTTGCGTGAGATCGTCGCTGGGTGGAGCTCGGGAGTAGCTTGCTGTGTTCTTGTCTTTGCTAAGTGCTAAGTAAGATCTTTCTTGTGTTTCATTGTGCTTAAACTATATCCTTGATTGAAACGCTGTGGAGAGGTTACTTCACCGAGAAAGAGGTTGTTTTCTATCCGATGTTCACCGGGGCTTGATCTGCCGACGATCAAGGGATCGCCCACCTCAAGGGCACGCCAAGGAGTAGGGGCAAGTTATCCCCGAACCTTGTAAACCCTCCTTGTTAGCGATCTTGTTTGATTGTTCTAGTTTGTTTTTGTTTTCTGCATTTCTGCACTTCTCTATTTCCATTGTTTCCGCTGCGGTGCTACTAACGAATTGAGTGCAGAAATCTGATAAAAGTTTAAAGTCCAAGTGTTTGGCTATATTCACCCCCCCCCTCTCTAGCCATCCGGGTTCCAACAAGTGGTATCAGAGCTTGGGGCTCTACTTCAACGGCTTAACATCCGAGAGCTAACAAAGATGGCCATGGGAAGAGAAGGGTTTAGCACCAGCCGACCTCCACTCTTCGACGACGCTGATTTTCCATACTGGAGGTTGAAGATGGAGTTTTACCTCAAAACCAACCTCGGCATGTGGTTTGCTGTCAAGGAAGGGTTTTCCACTCCTAAAGATGCTGAGGGAAAAGAGATGGACTTCTCAAGTTGGTCAGCAGATCAAATCCGGAGAGGTGAAGCCGATGCGAAAGCGGTGGTAACTTTACAATGCGGGTTGACCAAGGACCAACTAATCACGGTTGGTCCCTTCACAAGTGCTAAAGGCCTTTGGAACAAAGTCATTGAGCTCCATGAAGGAACCCAAGACACCCGGACTGCCAAGAAGGACCTCTTTCTCAGCCAACTCCAAAATCTGTCCATGAAAGAGGAAGAAACTGTAAGTATACTTCATGGTCGGTTTAAAGAGATACTCAACGGTCTCCACTCCATCAATGAAAAGGTAGAAAACCGAGACTTAGTAAGGTATATTCTCAAAGCCTTCCCTAGGAATGCCTTGTGGACATCCATGGTGGATGCCTACAAGGTTTCCAAGGATTTATCTTTTGTTAAGTTAGAAGATCTATTTTGTGAAATGGAACTACATGAGATCTCTAACAAAAGTTCAAAAGAGAAAGGTTGATTTTCAATTTAATATATTGTGAAATGCCTACAAGATATTGAACCATAAATGCATAATATATCAAATCGAAACTCGTTTAGAGATCTTCAATTTAATATATTGTGCATCTTGTGGTTCAATCACTATCAAAAATTATAATCACTCAATGTTTTAAGTCTGCAACAACGTTGTTGTTGATTTTTGAAATCAACAACACTGTGTTGCTGATTTCGAAAATCAACAACACTGATATTGCTAATTTAAACTTTGAAAGATTATAACTTTTTACTAAGATTTAACTACGGGACTCATAATATATTAAATCGAACCTCATTTAGAGATCTTTAATTTGATATCTAGTGAGTTCTACAATTCAATTACAGTCAAAAGTTATGATAACTCAAAGTTTAAGTCAACAAAAACATTGCTATTGATTTTCAAAAATCAGCAACACTATATTACTGATTTTTGAAAATCAACCACACTATTATTACTGATTTAAACTTTGAGAAATTATAACTTTTGATTGAGATTAAATCACGGGATGCACAATATAGTAAATTGAAGCACGTTCAAAGATCTTCGATTTAATATATTGTGTGTACCGCCGTTCAATCACCAACAAAAGTTTTGATCTTTCAAAGTTTAAGTCAGCAACAACATTGTTGCTATTTTCAAAATTAGCAACATTGTGTTGCTGATCCTTTAAATGAGTTTTGATTTGATATATTATGCATCTTGTAGTTCAATCTGAATCAAAAATTGTAGCAATCTTAAAGTTATAACTTGTAATTGTAGTAACTACGATTTCGTAGTTGCTATAATGTGTTGCTAATCTTCGAAAGACTAATAAAATTGTTCCTGACTTAAACTTTGAGAGATCATAACTTTTAACTAAGATTGAATCATGAGATGCAAAACATATCAAATTGAAGATCTCTAAATAAAATTCGATTTGATATATCGTGCATCCCGTGATTTAATCTCAATTAAAAGTTGGTCTTTTGAAGATCAGCCATAGAATCAACAACATAATATATTGTGTTGCTTCGAAATCAGCAACACGACATTGTGTTGCAAATGAGCAACACAATAAATTTTTCGAAATCAGCAAGACAATGTTTTGTGTTGCTGATTTTATGCTATTGACTGTTGATCTTCAAAAGACCATAACATTATATTCTGAGTTTAAACAACGTGATGTACAATATCAAATCGAAGCTCATTTAGAGATCTTCGATTTGATATATTACGCATCTCATGCTTCAGTTTAAGTCAAAAGATCTCTCAAAGTTTAAGTCAGCAACACTTTGTTACTGATTTCGAAAAATTAACAACACAATGTATTGTATTGATGATTTTAAGTTGACTTTCAAAAGACCATAACTTTTTATTATGATTAAACCATGGGACACACAATATATCAAATCGAAACTCATTCAGAGATCTTCAATTTGATATTTTGTGTATCTCATAATTCAATTTAAATCAAAAGTGATAATCTCTCAAAATTTAAGTCAGCAACAACGTTGTTTTTAGTCTTTCAAAGATCAACAACACGTTATAGCAGCTATGAAATCATAACCGCTATAACTATAAGTTACAACTTTCAGAAGTCATAGCTTTTTATTCGGGTTGAGCTACAGGACACACAATATATCAAATTGAAACTCGTTCAAAGATCTTCGATTTGTTATATTGTGTACCCAATGGTTTACTCTAAATTAAAAGTTGTCCCATGAATGTTAAACATACAGTTGTAGCAACTACGATTTCATAACTACTATAACATGCATGTTGGATGGATTTTGAGAGGTCATAACTTTTGACTAGAATTGAATCATGGAACGCATAATATATCAAATCAAATCTCATAACTACAAGGTGGCAAAAGGTGATTCGCTCACCCACAATGCCCTTGCTAACCCATCCCAGGGCCAACACGGAGGAGGTAAACCATGAGAACTACTAGCCCGGATACTGTGGCTAGTGTATGGGGAGAGCGGGCACATTGGCTTTGCTAGGAATCTCATACAACTACAAGTTCAACTTTAAGAGGTCATAGTTTTTTATTCAGATTGAACTGTGGGACACACAATATATCAAATCGAAGATCTTTGAACTAGTTTTAATTTGATATATTGTGTGTCTTGTAGTTCAATCCGAATCAAAAATTATAATCTCTCAAAGTTATAATTTGTAGTTGTAATATCTACGATTTCGTAGCTACTATAATATATTGCTAATCTTCAAAAGACCAGAAACAACGTATTGCTGATCTTCTAAAAACTAGCAACACGGTCTTTTACAGACTAACTATTGGCCAGTTTCATTTAAAAAGTGGCTGATGGATTAGAGATGTCTAATTCACTTAGTCCTATATTCTTGACTCAGTCTCCTTATTACACCCATGCCATCAAACATCATTACAATTCACTACATTGAGAGGAGGGATATTTTTCAACTCAATTCAAAAATTATTGTTGGATCGAGAGAAACGAAGGAGGGGGTGAATATCGTAAATAGTTTTCGGATTAAAAATAAGAGCATACGCAGCGGAAAATTAAATCACAACACAAAGACGCAAGCAGTTTTACTTGGTTCGGAGTCGCGGTCGGCTCCTACTCCAAGGCCCACGGTTGTTAACCGTTTACTGCGGGCAATTCTATATGTGCGCAAAACCAATTTACAAAATGTATTACAAGAAATGGTACAGTAAACTTAAAGTAGCTCTTCGTTACCGACGTCCGGTGTAGATTATATTTTCGGAGCAGAGGGATGTCGTCGGCGCTTGTATCTCGAGTCGGGAGGTTTCCGGAGCAGAGCGCGGGAGCAGAAGAGCGTGAATGCGTTGAAAGAATTGATTGATCGAAGCCTTGGGGTCGAGGGCCTTTTTATAGCTCGTGGGGGCGCCCGGAACGTCGGGGGTGCCCCCCCCCCCACGTGTCAGCTGATCCGAGTTCCTCTCGGTCAGCTCTGATCTCTTCAAACTCGGGATCAGGCTTTGACAGGGCCGCCCGGGACGCTGGGGGTGCCCGGGTTGACCGGGTCAACTCTTATCCGTTGGCTTCGCTGGCTTCCGCTTCGTTAGCTTGAACTGGGGGCGCCCGGACCATTCGGGGCGCCCGGGAGCATGGGGGCGCCCGGGAGCACGGGGGCGCCCCACCCATGAGCTGTCGAAGCACTTCTTTTACTTCATCTGTTTTGTATTCACCTTGGGGACGCCCGGGACACTCCGGGCGCCCTACTCAGCTACTGCCTCACTCATTTGAGGCTCTCTAAGCTGCATACACTCGTTCCTTCGGTCCTGCATCCAGGATTAGTCCAAAACAACATAAAGCAATAATATGTTAGTTTTATACAGCCTTAGCTATCTTGGTTCTGACTTTGGGTCTCCCAAAATGGAGCCATAGGTCGAACCGACCCCTACTGTTCCCTCATCGGGGAACGTGTCCTCACCTACTCCCCTCGAGAGAATTTACCTGATGCCAACCGGCTCCTCCGGTTGGACTTTTGCCTAGCAGTCCTTCGCCAGGTGCCTAACTGTCCTTCGCCAGGTCTTCAATACCAAGCTGTCCTTCGCCTGGTGCCTAGCAGTCCTTCGCTAGGTCTTTGTATCCTGGCATTCCTTCACCAGGTGCCTAGCAGTCCTTCGCTAGGGCTTTATATCCTGGCATTCCTTCACCAGGTGCCTAGCAGCCCTTCGCTAGGTCATTGTATCCTGGCATTCCTTCGCCAGGTGCCTAGCGGCCCTTCGCTAGGACTTTGTTTCCTGGCAGTCCTTCGCCAGGTGCCTAGCAGCCCTTCGCTAGGAATTTTCCTGCACACTTGAGTAACATTGTTAGATCACAAATGAACTTAACTTTGAATCCTTTGCCAATATCAAAACAAGGTTCGATATGGTGGTTCTTGCACCAACAATCTCCCCCTTTTTGATTTATGGCAACACAATTCAAAGTTAAGTTAAAAACTTATAACAGTTGAGAACATAAGGTAAACAATAAAGTATAACTGTTTATGAACAGAATAAATGTAGAGTTAAAAAATCCTTTATTTCTTATACTCCCCCTAAAACCCTGAATACTTATGTTATAAAACATTTAACTTTGACCTTTCCTCCCCCTTTGACATATATCGAAAACATACATGGGCGAGTAAGGTTTCTAATAGGGAGTTTTCAGTTTTACCAAAAAATAAGTTTTTGACAAGGTGTTTCAAAAAGAGTAAAAGTTTTTGTATCAACAAACACTTATGAAAAGCAAGCCTAAATTTTGTTTAAAAAAAATTACTTAGGCAAAATTTTGAATCCAAATTTTCCTAAAAAATTTCAACTTTGAGAATTGGGAAAATTTTGTTTTAAAAGAATTACACTTAGAAGAATATGCTTGGAAATACTTTGTGTATTTTGAAAAAACAAAATCTTTAAGAATTTTCTAGACAAGTTTTTTACCAAAAAAACTTTACTTAGGAACATTTGCCAACATTTTCAAAAAGTTTTTGCTCAGACAAATTTTGTTTACTAAGAAAAATTTTACTTAGGAAAAACAAGCAAAAAAAATTTAAAACACTTAGAAATTTTTGCTTTTCGAAAAGGAGATAAAAAAAAATTCTGTTCTCTCTTTCTTGCTCTCCCCCTTGGTGTGAAATTCTTCTCCTTATGTTTTAGACCATTTCTAAGATACATTCTTTGAAAAAGGGGAAAAAGTTTAAGGAAGAATTTAATTTTCACTTTTCCTACTCTCCCCTTTGGTCATATATCAATAAAGAACTCTTGAAAAATATATTTTGAAAGATATTTAAAATTTGTGTATCAGAACTTATGAGTTTTAAAAACATAACTATTTGAGCGAGAGAATAATGTCAAAAATTATGATAATTTATAAGTAACAACATTTTGAAAGAATGAAGAATTGATGCAAACAAAATAGAATTGGAGTCAAGTGTATATTTTTATTGAGTCCATGCATGACAAGCAACAAAACAAAAAAAATATCTAATCAATAAGTTTACTTGTTTTGAAAAATGCAAGTACTTTTTAAATGATATTGAGCTTTTTAAGAGATGCAAGTACTCTGTATCTTTGAAAAAAAATATAAGTCACTTTGAAGGATATTATGCATTTTTTCTTTTGAAAATATAAGTATTATTTGAAAAATATGCATTTTTGAAAAATATGCAAGTACTTTTGAAAAAAACAGATTGAGTCTTTTTGGAAAGTCTAGGTTCTGTTTTTGAAAACTATTAGACTTTGAAAAATATGAGTAATTTTTGGAAAGTATTATGCATTTTGAAAACATAATATTTTACTTGACTAGGTTTCTTTTCCAGTCTGACACAATCCTAGGAAACCTTGTTAACTACAAGGATATTTCCTAAGTGTCCTGGAAATTTCTCCAACCTAAGTAAATATTATTTCAAAAATAATTTCATAAGCCACAAGAATTTTGAAAAAATAAAATAATAGTTTTTGAAAGAAAAATTATTTAAGTTTTCAAAAAGGATTTTAAACGTGTAGTGAATGAAAACATATAATTTTGAAAATATTCAATAATTCTTTTAATTTGATCTCCCCCTAAACATGACCCAGTCCTAGGAAGCATATTGACTACAAGCGATCTTCCTCTGAGTTTTAAGGTTTGATTTAAATGATAAGAATTATCTAATAACTACAAAATTAATAATTACCAAAAAAAATTCAGAAATTCTTCTTTTGACTCAAACTCCCCCTAAATTTGACACATCCTAGGAGTCCTTGTAGATCATGAAGTGGACCTTCTGTTGGAAACGAGATGGCTATAGAGGAGGGTGAATATAGCCAGACACTCAAATCGCCCCCTCTTTTAAAACTTTCTTCCTGTGATCAGATTAGTAGCAGCGGAAACAAAATGCACAGGAAGAGTAAAACAGAGAAAGGAATCAAACCAACGCTAACACAGCGATATACAAGGTTCGGGGATAACTTGCCCCTACTCCTTGGCGTGCCCGTGAGGTGGGCGATCCCTTGATCGTCGACAGATCAAGCCCCGGTGAACTCCGGATAGTAGCAGCCTCCTTCTCGGTGGAGAAACCTCTCCACAAGCTGTCTCACAGATGGATACAATCTTAAGCTCACGAGACACTCGAGAAGACAAGCTCATAAAGATGTACAAGAAAGCTCAAGCACAAAGCAACAGAGAGCACGAACACAGCCCAGCCAAACTTCTCCCAGTTTTCTGTCTTATTCGCCTCTGCTTCCAGCTTCGCCACTTAAGCTCCTGCTCAACGTCGCCAGCTCCATCAGCGCCACTGACTCACACCCTGACCCACTGACCTCTCTGAGCACTCAGTCCACTGGACACTCCTCCAGCTGAGCCTCCGTCAGTTGCCAGCCGCGCCTTCGTCAGTTGCCAGATGCGCCAGACGCCGTTGAGACCTGAAAACACAATAGATCCAAACCTGCTCCAAGGAAAGCCTCCCATTGACCCTCCTTGAGTGTTTGAATCACCTGCTATCACCTGCACACTCCAACAGAGGCTCAGCAATGCATATCAAAAAGAAATCAGCAAGTAGCAGAGAATCGGCAGTGAAAACAGACTTCTGACAGCATATTTGAATTAAAGTTCTGCGCCTCATCGGTCACCAGACTGATCAGGAAGGACCCTGATCGGTCACCAGACCGATCCACAGTCTTCTGCATACTCCTGATCGGTCACCAGACCAATCAGGCTCCAGCCTGATCAGTCAGCAGACCAATCAGGCTGAAACTTTAATCAAATCCTAGCTCCGCCTGATCGGTCACCAGACCAATCAGGCTTGAGTAAACAGTGATTCTTTAATCAAATCCTAAGTCTCTGATCGGTCACCGGACCGTTCTGGACCTGATTAGCAAGGGAACTCAACTCACTGTTCGCTCCCTGATCGGTCACCAGACCGATCCGATCAGGAGTTGTGCAGTGAGTGAAACACTCACTCCCTGATTGTTCACCAGACCGATCAGACATCGTTGGATCGGTCACCAGACCGATCCACGAAGGAGCAGCGTGCCAACTCCCTGATCGGTCACCAGACCGATCCAGGGACGCAGACCTAGCCTTCCAAGCTAGGATTTCATTCACCTTAGCCCTCCAAGCTAAGGATTTTTCAATCTAACTCTCCAAGTTGGGAATTTGCACCTAACCCTCCAAGTTAGGACTTTTCACCTAGCCCTCCAAGCTAGGACTTTTCACCCAACCCTTCCGAGTTAGAACTTCATCCAACCTAGCCCTCCAAGCTAGGATTTTTCACCTAACCCTCCAGTTGAGACTTTTCACCTAACCCTCTAAGTTAGGACTTTTCACCTAGCCCTCCAAGCTAGGACTTTTCACCCAACCTTCCGAATTAGGACTTTTCACCACCTGGCTTCACTCACCAGGACCCGGCTTCACTCACCGGGATTTCCAACACCTGGCTTCACTCACCAGGACCCGGCTTCACTCACCGAGATTTCCAACACGGCTTCACTCACCAGGACCCGTCTTCACTCACCGGGACTTCCAATCACCTGGCATCACTCACCAGGACCCGACTTCACTCACCGGGATTTCCAATCACCTGGCTTCACTCACCGGGATTTCCATCACCTGGCTTCACTCACCAGGACCCGACTTCACTCACCGAGATTTCAACCTAGCTTCACAAGCTAGGACCTAGCTTCACTCACCAGGGTTTCATGCCCAGTCCCCGACCAGGACTTTAACCCAAATTCACTCAACCAAACTTAAATCATTGTCAAACACCAAAACAACAACCGGGCCAGACTGCATCAACAATCTCCCCCTTTTTGTTGTTTGACAACCCGATTTAAGTTTAGGTATCAATCAATTGAAGTCCATTCAATTCTCATAAGGGAATCATGATCCTCCCCCTATAATAACCATAAACTTAATCAGCCATTTTCTCCCCCTTGTCAAACATCAAAAAGAGTATGGTTATTAAGTTTGAACATACCTCCCCCTCAAACACGGGTCTCTCCCCAAACCCAAAATAATCAAAGATAAATTTCGAATTACATATACAGAATAATATCATGGTCAAACATGTATATGTTTCATATGACAGGTAAGTCAAAGGATGATTTTAGATTGCATATGAGAGGCATATACCATAAATGTATCATGGCAACAATGTATATGCATCATACAACAATAAGTGTAGATTTTTGAATTGCATATGAAAATATATACCAAATAATATCATGGTCAAGTATGTATATGTTTCATATGACAAGTAAGGAATGCATCTGTATCTGATACATAGTCCCGATTGGTCTCCGTAACCGATCAGGTTCGTTGATTACTGGATACAGAAATATTTTGATTAGTCTGGGGAGCGATCAGATTTCAGAAAAATTTCTGAACCTCTGATACGTTCCTGATCAGACTGCATTGACAATTTGCATTCCGTAACAGTGAAGTAGACTTTATTAATATTCGATATTTCAGAAAAATTTCTGAAACACGACATTAAGAACAAGAGTCATGACTCAAACAAACCCTTTCTTATGAATTTGAACATTCCAACATATGTTTGTATCAAATCACTATTACGTACCAGGTTTGTATCACTTGAACAATTTTGTGCTTCCTTAGTACCAGGTTTGTACCAATGGATGATCAAATATGTTTCATTTGTAAACGGATTGTATCAGATTTGCGTGTGGTAGTATGGTCAGGTAATCTGATACAACTCAATGCAAAGTGATTGGTCTGGAAAGTTTTTTTTTGGATCAAATTAGAACGATCTGGGAGTTCCTTGATCAGAGTTGATCTGATCGGTCATAGGACCGATCAGGGTGATCCTTGATCGGTCGCCAGACCGATCAGGGTGAGTCCTGATCGGTCGGTGGACCGATTAGGTCTGATACAGACGACAGTTCGGAAACTCTGAAAGTTCAGAAACTCTGAAACACTTCTAAACTCTAATTCAATCAGTTTTAACTCCTAACAGTGTTCCATTAAACAACATTCATGTTTCTCTACCCAAAGGAAACAACTTGATTTGCATCTCTTTAACTATCATGTATATTATCAAATCATGCAACATCTCCAATATATCTTGAGAGTAAAACTCATAAATACAAAGTTCAAAGCATGATTCCAGAAAACATGATAAGTTTGAAAGTGATCAACATATGATTAAATTTCAAAACATGCCTAAATAACATTAGTATCAAGGTATGATCAGATTTCATGATACAAACAAAAGTATGATAACCCTTTCAAAAACATGCTTGTATCAAACTTCCAAGGTTTACATACAACCATTTGAACATAAAATTCATAATCATGAATAGCATGGAAAAACAGGGTTGCATCAATTTTCATGAATGATCACATCTCCAAACTAATAAGAAAAGCTTAAGCCTAGGCCTTAAACTCATGTTCTTTGTCTAATCATGTATTGTGAGATTTTCATAGTGATTTTCACAAACCATGTGTTCTTCATGTTGGCATAATACATACAAGAGAATCATGGCTTGCTTGAATCAAATTAGCATCAATATTTAATTAAATTCCAAAACATACTTGTATCAAGTGAGTATTAAATTTTCATGGTTCCAATCAGGTTTGTGTCAAAATGAGGCATAGTATAATGTCGATAGGAATCTATTCATGCTCCTTTGATCACAATGAATTCCTCATCATAGATTTGTACTTTACTAATAAGAAAATTCACAAACATGTATCTACTTAACTATGGATCATAAAAATCATGAAGTTGTCTAAATTTATGAAAGAAAAATCTAATTTTAGACCTCTTGTTGTGGTGAATGACAATTCATCTCAATTCATGGGTTTGGAGCACCCAATATCAACCACCCATGTTGATAGATGCTCCCCCTCAATCAAAGCTATACAATTCGAAATATGGAGGTTTTAGGTATCCAAATTTTGGGACCTAATGAATCTACAATGAATGACTTTGGCACCCATGCCTTAGCCATTTTCTTTCTAGTCTTTTGAATCCTAGAATTATTTTGTGGTCTGAATTGGGTTCTAGACATCAACTATATGAAACTTGATTGTTTAGGTTGATAACCCAAGCCACTCTTGTTGTAGACCGCTTTTTGTGAATTTAGAATCATGTCTAGGGTCTTGGAGCTAGTTGAAAACTTCTCAAGAATATTCTTGAGGTTTTCAACTTTGCTCTTCAAATCCTTATTTTCATCCTTAAGGGATTCATCATGCAAAGCATTAATATCCTCAACCTTAGAGGATCTCAATTCTTTTACTTCCAACCTTAATGTTTTGACTTTGGCCTTAGATTTTTTAAGCAACCTAGCTAGACATGCAATGGTTCTATAACACTTATCTAGCTCGGGAGAGATTACCTCTTCATCATCCGAAGATGATGAAGGCGCGGTTGAGAAGCTTGATTCGTCTCCACTCTCCTCTTCATTCGAATCTTCTATGGCCATGAGGACACGGTGATGAGTGTACTCCTCCTCCTCTTCTTCGGATGAACTAGAGGACGATACATCCCATGTGGCCCTCAAGGCCTTCTTTTTCTTCTTTGATTTATCCTTCTTCTTCTTTAACTTTGGACATTCATCCTTGTAATGCCCTTTCTTGCTACACTCATAACAAGTAATGTTAGATTTATCAATCTTAACTTCACTAGGGTTACCTTTACCCTTGAGGCGCCGGCTCTTCCTCATCATCCTTCTAACAAAGTTGGCCATCTCGGAGGAAGAAGACCAGCTGCCCTCCTCCTCGGACTCGGATGAGGATGAAGATGAAGATACTTCCTTCTCCTTCCTCTTCCCCTTCTTCTTCTTCTTGTTGTTACCTGCCACTAAAGCAATACCTTTCTCTTTTGAACTTTTGTTAGAGATCTCATGTAGTTCCATTTCACAAAATAGATCTTCTAACTTGACAAAAGATAAATCCTTGGACACCTTGTAAGCATCCACCATGGATGACCACAAGGCGTTCCTAGGAAAAGCTTTAAGGACATACCTCACTAGGTCTCAGTTTTCTACCTCTTCACCAATGGAATGGAGACCATTCAATACTTATTTGAATCAACAATGAAGCATACTTACAGTCTCATTTTCTCCCATTGTCAAGTTCTGGAGTTGGCTGTGAAGGAGATCCTTCTTGGCTGTCCGGGTGTCTTGGGTTCCTTCATGGAGCTCAAGGAGTTTGTTCCATAGGTCTTTGGCAGAGGTGAAGGGGCCAACCTTGATGAGTTGGTCCTTTGTCATCCCACATTGCAAGGTGACCACAGCCTTAGCATCCGCTTCTCCCCTTTTGATTTGCTCAGCTGACCACATGGAGAAGTCTAGCTCTTTTCCTTCACCATCTCTTGGAAGGACGAAGCCTCCTTCACGGAAACCACAAACTGATGTTGGTCTTGAGATAGAACTCCATCCTTGACCTCCAATATGGAAAATCTGTGCCGTCAAAGAATGGAGGTCGGTTTGTGCTCATTCCTTCTCTTCCAGCCATCTTGTTGTAAGCTCTCGGATGTTAAGCCGTGAACAGAGCCCCAAGCTCTGATACCACTTGTTGGAAACGAGATGGCTATAGAGGGGGGTGAATATAGCCAGACACTCAAATCGCCCCCTCTTTTAAAACTTTCTTCCTGTGATCATATTAGTAGCAGCGGAAACAAAATGCAACAGGAAGAGTAAAACAGAGAAAGGAATCAAACCAACGCTAACACAGCGATATACAAGGTTCGGGGATAACTTGCCCCTACTCCTTGGCGTGCCCGTGAGGTGGGCGATCCCTTGATCGTCGGCAGATCAAGCCCCGGTGAACTCCGGATAGTAGCAGCCTCCTTCTCGGTGGAGAAACCTCTCCACAAGCTGTCTCACAGATGGATACAATCTTAACCTCACGAGACACTCGAGAAGACAAGCTCACAAAGATGTACAAGAAAGCTCAAACACAAAACAACAGAGAGCACGAACACAGCCCAGCCAAACTTCTCCCAGTTTTCTGTCTTGTTTACCTCTGCTTCCAGCTTCGCCACTTAAGCTCCTGCTCAACGTCGCCAGCTCCATCAGCACCACTGACTCACACCCTGACCCACTGACCTCTCTGAGCACTCAGTCCACTGGACACTCCTCCAGCTGAGCCTCCGTCAGTTGCCAGCCACGCCTTCGTCAGTTGCCAGATACGCCAGATGCCGTTGAGACCTGAAAACACAATAGATCCAAACCTGTTCCAAGGAAAGCCTCCCATTGACCCTCCTTGAGTGTTTGAATCACCTACTATCACTTGCACACTCCAACAGAGGCTTAGCAATGCATATCAAAAAGAAATAAGCAAGTAGCACAGAATCGGCAGTGAAAACAGACTTCTGACAGCATATTTGAATTAAAGTTCTGCGCCTGATCGGTCACCAGACCGATCAGGAAGGACCCTGATCGGTCACCAGACCGATCCACAGTCTTCTGTATACTCCTAATCGGTCACCAGACCAATCAGGCTCCAGCCTGATCGGTCACCAGACCAATCAGGCTCCTGCCTGATCGGTCACCAGACCAATCAGGCTGAAACTTTAATCAAATCCTAGCTGCGCCTGATCGGTCACCAGACCAATCAGGCTCCAGCCTGATCGGTCACCAGACCAATCAGGCTTGAGTAAACAGTGATTCTTTAATCAAATCCTAAGTCTTTGATCGGTCACCGGACCGTTCTGGACCTGATTAGCAAGGGAACTCAACTCACTGTTCGCTCCCTGATCGGTCACCAGACCGATCAGGAGCTGTGCAGTGAGTGAAACACACACTCCCTGATCATTCACCAGACCGATCAGAGATCGCTGGATCGGTCACCAGACCGATCCACGAAGGAGCAGCGTGCCAACTCCCTGATCGATCACTAGACCGATCTAGGGACGCAGACCTAGCCTTCCAAGCTAGGATTTCATTCACCTTAGCCCTCCAAGCTAAGGATTTTTCAATCTAACTCTCCAAGTTGGGAATTTGCACCTAACCCTCCAAGTTAGGACTTTTCCCCTAGCCCTCCAAGCTAGGACTTTTCACCCAACCCTTCCGAGTTAGAACTTCATCCAACCTAGCCCTCCAAGCTAGGATTTTTCACCTAACCCTCCAGTTGGGACTTTTCACCTAACCCTCCAAGTTAGGACTTTTCACCTAGCCCTCCAAGCTAGGACTTTTCACCCAACCTTCCGAATTAGGACTTTTCACCACCTGGCTTCACTCACCAGGACCCGGCTTCACTCATCGGGATTTCCAACACCTGGCTTCACTCACCAGGACTCGGCTTCACTTACCGGGATTTTCAACACCTGGCTTCACTCACCATGACCCGGCTTCACTCACCGGGATTTCCAATACCTGGCTTCACTCACCAGGACCCGACTTCACTCACCGGGATTTCCAACACCTGGCTTCACTCACCAGGACCCGGCTTCACTCACCGGGATTTCCAATCACCTGGCTTCACTCACCAGGACCCGGCTTCACTCACCGGGATTTCCAATCACCTGGCTTCACTCACCAGGACCCGGCTTCACTCACCGGGATTTCCATCACCTGGCTTCACTCACCAGGACCCGACTTCACTCACCGGGATTTCAACCTAGCTTCACAAGCTAGGACCTGGCTTCACTCACCAGGGTTTCATGCCCAGTCCCCGACCAGGACTTTAACCCAAATTCACTCAACCAAACTTAAATCATTGTCAAACACCAAAACAACTACCGGGCCAGACTGCATCAACATTTAATTCTCAATGGCTCAAAAAATCAATTACAATTGGCTCAGAATCAAGTATATATTCAAGAGAATGAGGTACTATTCTCAAAAAATCAGGTACACATTCCCTTGTTTCTTGATAATATAATAAGGATTAAGGTTATTGACACCACTGCTCCAATATGTGCTTCCCATGATCGATTAGGGCATATCTTCCAAAGTATTAGATATGAAAAATACACAATAGAGCTTTATGGTTATCATGACCATAGACAACCTAGCATGAGAGTAAATACCTTAGAAGTATAAGAGAAAAAAAATGCATGTATCTGACTTTCGCATTACCTTATGTCGTGTACACCTACAATCAAATCATGAAAAGGGGTTGTTGAAGGAGAGTTTTTTTATTTATCGACATATTTTCTTGTTTCCATGATAATATGATATGGATTAAGGTTAATTGCTTCCCATGATTGATTAGGGTCCATCAGCCAGATTATTAGGTACGAAACATCCAAATTCAAGTACATGCCTGAGCAAATTGAGTATCCTTGGCCAGAAATTGAGTATTCAGGTACGAGACTCCCTCTTTAGTTCTCAATGACTAAAGAAATCAAGTACAATTGGCTCAGAATCAGATATATTCAAGAGAATGAGGTACTATTCTCAAAAATCAGGTACACATTCTCTTGTTTCTTGATAATATAATAAGGATTAAGGTTATTGACACCACTGCTCCAATATGTGCTTCCAATGATCGATTAGGGCACATCTTCCAGATTATTAGGTATGGAAAAATAGACAATAGAGCTTTATGGGATCATGACCATAGACAACCTAGCATGAGAGTGAATTCCTTAGAAGTAGAAGAGAAAAAATGCATGTATCTGTCTTTCGCATTACCTTATGTCGTGTACACCTACAATCAAATTCATGAAAAGGAGTTGGTGAAGGTGAGTTTTTTTATTTATCGACATATTTTCTTGTTTCCATGATAATATGATATGGATTAAGGTTAATTGCTTCCCATGATTGATTAGGGTCCATCAGCCATATTACTAGGTACGAAACATCCAAATTCAAGTACGTGTCTGAGCAAATTGAGGATCCTTGGCCAGAAATTGAGTATTCAGGTACGAGACTCCCTCTTTAGTTCTCAATGGATCAAGAAATCAAGTATAATTGGCTCAGAATCAGGTATATATTCAAGAGAATGAGGTACTATTCTCAAAAAATTAGGTACACATTCCCTTGTTTCTTGATAATATAATAAGGATTAAGGTTATTGATACCACTGCTCTAATATGTGCTTCCCATGATTGATTATGGCACATCTTCCAGATTCTTTGGTATGAAAAATACCCAATAGAGCTTTATGGTTATCATGACCATAGACAACCTAGCATGAGAGTGAATTCCTTAGAAGTAGAAGAGAAAAAATGCATGTATCTGTCTTTCGCATTACCTTATGTCGTGTACACCTACAATCAAATTCATGAAAAGGAGTTGGTGAAGGTGAGTTTTTTTATTTATCGACATATTTTCTTGTTTCCATGATAATATGATATGGAGTAAGGTTAATTGCTTCCCATGATTGATTAGGGTCCATCAGCCATATTACTTGGTACGAAACATCCAAATTCGTGTACGTGCCTGAGCAAATTGAGTATCCTTGGCCAGAATTAAGTATTCAGGTACGAGACTCCCTCTTTAGTTCTCAATGGCTCAAGAAATCAAGTATAATTGTCTCAGAATCTGGTATATATTCAAGAGAATGAGGTACTATTCTCAAAAAATCAGGTACACATTCCCTTGTTTCTTAATAATATAATAAGGATTAAGGTTATTGATACCACTGCTCCAATATGTGCTTCCCATGATCGATTAGGGCACATCTTCCAAATTATTAGGTATGAAAAATACACAATAGAGCTTTATGGTTATCATGACCATAGACAACCTACATGAGAGTGAATTCCTTAGAAGTAGAAGAGAAAAATGCATGTATCTGTCTTTTGCATTACCTTATGTCATGTACACCTACAATCAAATTCATGAAAAGGGGTTGGTGAAGGTGAGTTTTTTTATTTATCGACATATTTTCTTGTTTCCATGGTAATATGATATGGATTAAGGTTAATTGCTTCCCATGATTGATTAGGGTCCATCAGCCAGATTATTAGGTACGAAACATCCAAATTAAAGTACGTGCATGAGCAAATTGAGTATCCTTGGCCAGAAATTGAGTATTCAGGTACGAGACTCCCTCTTTAGTTCTCAATGGCTCAAGAAATCATGTACAATTGGCTCAGAATCAGGTATATATTCAAGAGAATGAGGTACTATTCTCAAAAAATTAGGTACACATTCCCTTGTTTATTGATAATATAATAAGAATTAAGGTTATTGATACCTCTGCTCCAATATGTGCTTCCCATGATCGATTAGGGCACATCTTCCAGATTATTAGGTATGAAAAATACACAATAAAGCTTTATGGTTATTATGACCATAGACAACCTAGCATGAGAGTGAATATCTTAGATTATCAGGTACGAAATATCCAAAATCAAGTATGTGTCTGAAATTTAGTATACTTAACCAGAATTTGAGTATTCAAGTACGAGACTCCCTCTTTAGTTCTCAATGGCTCAATAATTCAAGTACAATTGTCTCAGAATCAAGTAAATAATTCAACAGGCCCTAGACAGATACAGATTATTTTATTGTATTAGATCTTGCTGATAAGACAATCATAATCAGGAACCAAATCTGAAACTTTGGTTCTTTCCGGAATTCAGATTTACTTTTGATACATATAAGGCATATAAGATTAAACCGTGGATCATCCCAATCAAATTACTTCTTTCCAATCAGAATTTAGATAAAAAAAAAAAAATTAGTCAAAATAAAAGTGTAAAAGATTCTATTTTAATAAAATTAAAAAACCAAGAAAAAAACGAAGAAAAGACAAATCTTGTGTCAGATCCAAGCAAACAAAACAAAAAAAAGCCTCTTCAAAAGGATTATGCGAGATCTGAAAGTAAAAAGAAAAAACGATGCAAGAAAAGCAAGGAATCAGAACTAGATTTATTCCTAAATAAATATTTAATTGTTCAATTAAGATGGAACAACTTCGTTAATCATAAAATGACAAGAAATATCAAGGCATATTGTTTCTTACTTAGATTGATGGATCCAAGTTCTATAGCTCTAGCCTTAATTCGAAGAAAAGAGATGGATCTAGATGCAATCCTTAATAAGGACAATCTAACTCTTACAGACTTTTTAAAAAAAGGAATATTGATTATCGAATCAACTCGTCTAGCTTTTATAACGGGTAGAAAATTAATTATGTATCAAACCATAAGTATTTCATTGATCGATGGCGAAAAGAGTAATCACCAAATAAATATAAAATACAAAAAAAAAAAATATGTCAATAAGAAGAATTTTAATAAATCTACTGAACAACATGGAAATATGCTTGTGAATGGGAATCCAGATTATTATGATCTCCTTGTTCCTGAAAATATTCTATCTCCTAGACGTCGTAGAGAATTGAGAATTCTAATTTGTTTCAACTCTCCTAATTGGGATGTTGTGAATAGAAATCAAATTTTTTACAATGAAAACAATATAAGAAACTCCACACAATTTCTGAATGAAGACAAAGGTCTTAATCTTAATATAGATTCAAATATAAAATATAAGTTGTTTCTTTGGCCCAATTACCGATTAGAAGATTTAGCTTGTATGAATCGCTATTGGTTTGATACCAATAATGGTAGTAATTTCAGTATGTCAAGGATACACATGTATACACGATTTAGAATTATCTAATTATCTAATAGTATATTTGATATACTTTATGTCACATGTCAATATTCACATGCCATTTTCCGTAGATGAAAAGTGAAGGATATATGTTATACTTTGCTACTTTGGTACATAAACATAACATAATATGTATTTACTTGTGTATCAATTCAATCTAGAAATAAATTCACAGAATCTTTTTAGGTGCAAAAAAAGATTCTCTTTGGTAAATGTGTAAATGTATTATCCTTTTCTATCCAAATCCAATTTTCAATTGGATTTGGATAGAATCAAATAAAAAAACTATTTGGAAATGAATAAATTTTTATTTTTGTGTGTACTAGATTAAAAAAAATGGAAATAACATTATTATAACATTAATATAATAATAATAAAAATAATATATTATATATTATTCTCTTTTTCCTAATCGGAAAAATCCGTGGAAAAGAAAGAGAAAAAAAGTTTTTTATGATAAAAAATTCATTCATTTCACTTATTTCACAAGAAGAAAAAGAAGAAAACATAGGTTCTGTTGAATTTCAAGTATTAAGTTTCACAAATAAGATACAAAGACTTACTTCACATTTGGAATTGCACAAAAAAGATTTTTTATCAAAAAGAGGTCTACAAAAAATTCTGGGAAAACGTCGACGTATGCTGGCCTATTTGTCAAAGAAAAATGGAGTGCGTTATAATAAATTAATCGATGAATTGGATATTCGAGAACCAAAAAATTGTTAATTTCATTGTTTGGATTTTTGAACTAGTAATTATTAGATTTTACATTTGGACGAATCTACTTTTTGAGGAATTCGTGAAATAATGAATTAAGGAAGAAAAGGTATGACTGTACCGACTAAAAAAAAAGATTTCATGATCGTTAATATGGGTCCTCACCACCCATCAATGCATGGTGTTCTTCGACTAATTGTTACTCTCGATGGTGAAGATGTTATTGACTGTGAACCTATATTGGGTTATTTACACAGGGGTATGGAAAAAATAGCGGAAAACCGAACAATCATACAATATTTGCCTTATGTAACACGTTGGGATTATTTAGCTACTATGTTCACAGAGGCAATAACGGTAAATGCACCAGAACAACTGGAAAATGTTCAAGTACCTAAAAGGGCTAGCTATATCAGAGTAATTATGCTGGAGCTGAGTCGTATAGCTTCTCATTTGTTATGGCTTGGACCTTTTATGGCGGATATCGGTGCACAGACTCCCTTTTTTTATATTTTTAGAGAGAGGGAATTGATATATGATTTATTCGAAGCTGCCACAGGTATGCGAATGATGCATAATTATTTCCGCATCGGAGGCGTAGCAGCCGATCTACCTTATGGCTGGATAGATAAATGTTTAGATTTTTGTGATTATTTTTTAACAGGGATTCTTGAATATCAAAAACTTATTACGCAAAATCCTATTTTTTTGGAGCGAGTCGAAGGAGTGGGCATCATTGGTGGGGAGGAAGCGATAAACTGGGGTTTATCGGGACCAATGTTACGAGCTTCTGGAATACAATGGGATCTTCGTAAAATTGATAATTATGAGTGTTACAATGAATTCGATTGGGAAGTCCAATGGCAAAAAGAAGGAGACTCATTAGCTCGTTATTTAGTACGAATGGGTGAAATGAGGGAATCCATAAAAATAATTCAACAGGCCCTAGAAGGAATTCCTGGCGGACCCTATGAAAATTTAGAAGTCCGGCGCTTTGGTAGAGCAAAAAATTCCGAATGGAATGATTTTGAATATAGATTTATTAGTAAAAAACCTTCACCCAATTTTGAATTGTCGAAACAAGAACTTTACGTAAGAGTGGAAGCCCCAAAGGGGGAATTAGGAATTTATTTGATAGGAGACAATAGTATTTTCCCTTGGAGATGGAAAATTCGTCCACCCGGCTTCATAAATTTGCAAATTCTTCCTCAACTAGTTAAAAGAATGAAATTGGCTGATATCATGACGATACTAGGTAGTATAGATATCATTATGGGAGAAGTTGATCGTTGAAATGATAATTGATACGACAGAAGTACAAACTATCAATTCTTTTTCTACATCGGAATCCTTAAAAGAGGTCCATGGGCTCATATGGACTTTTGTACCCATTTTAATCCTTATATTGGGAATTACAATAGGGGTACTAGTAATTGTGTGGTTGGAAAGAGAAATATCTGCAGCGCTACAACAACGTATTGGGCCTCAATATGCTGGCCCCTTGGGAATTCTTCAAGCTTTGGCAGATGGAACTAAACTACTTTTAAAAGAAGATCTTCTCCCGTCTAGAGGAGATCTTCGTTTGTTTAGTATTGGACCGTCTATAGTAGTCATATCGATTCTAGTAAGTTATTTAGTAATCCCTTTTGGGTATCGCCTTGTTTTAGCCGATCTCAGTATAGGTGTTTTTTTATGGATCGCCATTTCAAGTATTGCTCCTATTGGGCTTCTTATGTCAGGGTATGGATCGAATAATAAATATTCTTTTTCAGGTGGTCTGCGAGCTGCTGCTCAATCCATTAGTTATGAAATACCATTAACTCTATGTGTATTATCAATATCTCTACGTGTGATTCGTTGAATATAAAATTTATATTTCTTTCCTTTACTTCTAGGAAAAAAGTTGAATGAATTGAAAATTGAATGGATATTTTTTTTTATTCATGATTCAGGTCAATGAGTTAAACCAAATAGTTATATGAGTGAAACAAAACAACTTCAAAATTTGCAGTAAGAAGATAAAATCTCACTTCATATGTACAAGAATCAAATTGAAGTAAACATAAGCCGTGTAAAATGGTTATCCCAAGATTGAGATTCGTCATCATATCTTGAAGCGGGTATAAAAGATCGACTGTATGGAGTTTTCATTACTGTCTTGTATTTATTAACATGCCGTAGATCAATCAAAAATCAGTGGACAATTAGGAACACAAAAGTACACAAAAGATTAGTAATGGAGATAATATAAGGTTAAGGTAAGGTATCAAAAAAAAAGATATTTCTGCATAAAATGAATCATAATAGAGGCTTTTAATTGGTAGAAATGATCAAGCAGTACTTTCCTATGATTCCGATCCAGAGTAATACTCCTATTCACTGATTAAAAAAAATAACTATTCAGAACGAATTAATCCTTTATTTATTTTTTCAAAGTACCCGCCTCTGAGATAGAAGAACAGGAATAAAAGAAATGGAATATAATATTCGAATGAATAAAAAAAATCTTTATTTTTTCTTTTTCCTATGCATATACATCCAAATAGATGAAATTCTTATCATTATTTAATTTATGAAAAATTCCTCTAATTATTTTATTAATTTTTTTTTATTCATATAACGAATATTTGATTAAATAGTTTAAATTATTACCGAACAAAATAAAGAAAAATATACTTTGATTATAAGGGATGAGATGAATTCCGAAGCCTTTTTTTTCTTATTTTTGCGAACGGAATTTCATTGGTTTAATTTGGGACTCTCCGATAGATCTTTTTTTTCTACCCTAAAACAAAAGGAAGTGATAAGACCGAACCAGTCCTTACATTTATTTGTGGCCATAGAGGAGCCGTATGAGGCTGAGGTCTCATGTACGGTTTTGAAATAGCGATGGGAACAGTGTTGTTTTTATCGACTATAATTATCTAATAGTTCAAGTACAGTTGATATAGTTGAAACACAGTCCAAATATGGTTTTGGGGGGTGGAATCTGTGGCGTCAGCCCATAGGATTTATGGTTTTCATAATTTCTTCTCTAGCTGAATGTGAGAGATTGCCCTTTGATTTACCAGAAGCGGAAGAAGAATTAGTAGCAGGTTATCAAACGGAATATTCAGGTATCAGATTTGGTTTATTTTATCTTGCTTCGTACCTAAATCTATTAGTTTCTTCATTATTTGTAACGATTCTTTACTTAGGTGGGTGGAAGTTATCTATTCCATATATATCTGTTCCTGAACTTTTCGGAATAAAAAAAATAGCTGGAGTCTTTGGAATGACAATTGGTATCCTTGTTACATTAGCTAAAGCTTATTTGTTTATATTCATTTCTATCACAATAAGATGGACTTTACCCAGGATGAGAATGGACCAACTATTAAATCTTGGATGGAAATTTCTTTTACCTATTTCTTTGGGTAATCTATTATTGACAATTTCTTCTCAACTTGTTTCACTATAAATTAAATAATAGAATACGATAAGAATATTCTAGATTCATAACCCCTTTCAAACAAGAGAAAGAAACATCAATTTATTCATGGATATCTACAATATGTTTCCAATGGTGACTGGGTTCATGAATTATGGTCAACAAACAATACGGGCTACAAGGTACATTGGTCAAAGTTTCATAATTACCTTATCTCACACAAATCGTTTACCTGTAACTATTCAATATCCTTATGAAAAATCAATTACGTCAGAACGTTTTCGTGGTCGAATTCACTTTGAATTTGATAAGTGTATTGCTTGCGAAGTATGTGTTCGTGTATGCCCAATAGATCTACCTGTTGTTGATTGGAGATTGGAAAGAGATATGAAAAAGAAACAATTACTTAATTATAGTATTGATTTTGGGGTCTGTATATTTTGTGGTAACTGTGTCGAGTATTGTCCAACAAACTGTTTATCAATGACTGAAGAATATGAACTTTCTACTTATGATCGTCACGAATTGAACTATAATCAAATTGCATTGGGTCGGTTACCAATATCAGTAATTGGAGATTATACAATTCAAATAGTTATGAATTCAACTCAAATAAAAATCGATAAAGATAAATCCCTTGATTCAAGAACGATTACCAATTACTAAAATTTTTTTGATATAAAGGATCAAAGCTTTTTTTGTCAATAACTACAAATATAATACTATTTATTTATTTTTTAGAATTATTCTTTTATTTAAACTAATTATAATAATATTTAAACTAATTATAATAATAAATTTTATTTATCGCGATAATTTTAAAATATACAATTCTAAAGTTTTTTCTTTTTCTTTTGGATAAAAAAGTAAGTGTAATTAGTCCAATAATTATATATAAATAATTATATTATATAATAATAATATATTATATATATATATATATATAATATTATATATTCTATATAGTTATATCCATATTAAGATTTAATTCAATTAGGAAAGTATCATAAATTGGATAAAATAAACCTTTTTCCTTGACTATTTAGTAAAGTCATGATTT
Source organism: Boesenbergia rotunda (assembly GCA_024364735.1). Lineage (NCBI taxonomy): Eukaryota > Viridiplantae > Streptophyta > Magnoliopsida > Zingiberales > Zingiberaceae > Boesenbergia > Boesenbergia rotunda. The sequence goes on from JAGFNQ010003483.1 coordinate 365,142, forward strand.
GACTTATTTTTTTTTGTGGACATTTTATACATAATGGATTTACCAGGACCAACACATGATATTCTTGTAGCATTTCTGGGGTCAGTTCTTCTATTAGGGGGTATGGGAGTTGTATTACTTACCAATCCTATTTATTCTGCTTTTTCGTTGGGGTTGGTTCTTGTTTGTATATCTTTATTCTATATTTCATCGAACTCCTTTTTTGTGGCTGCTGCACAGCTTCTTATTTATGTAGGAGCCATAAATGTTTTAATTATATTTGCGGTAATGTTCATGAATGGTTCCGAATATTCTAATGATTCATATTTTTGTACCGTTGGAGATGGAGTCACTTCACTGGTTTGTATAAGTATTTTTTTTTCACTGATTACTATTATATCAGATACATCATGGTATGGAATTATTTGGACTACAAGATCAAACCAGATTATAGAACAGGACCTCATAAGTACTGTTCAACAAATTGGGATTCATTTATCGACAGATTTTTATCTTCCCTTTGAACTAATTTCAATAATTCTTTTAGTTTCCTTGATAGGTGTAATTACTATGGCTCGCCAATAATAAATATAGTTAGAATAAAAAAAATTTAGAGTTATAAAAATTTTAAATATGAAATTTATTATATATTTAATATATAATAAAATCAAAAGGTTTAATAATTTTAGTTAAATTTGTTTACTTTCTTTTTTTGTTTTGTAATTATAACTTCTAGTTAATTGAATCCCTTGAATTGTTGATATTGAAATGAATCGAGATTGATAAGGAGTTAGTAAATGATGTTCGAGCATGTACTTTTTTTGAGTGTCTATTTATTTGCTATTGGTCTCTATGGATTGATCACAAGTCGAAACATGGTTAGAGCACTTATGTGTCTTGAGCTTATACTGAATTCGGTTAATATTAATCTCGTAACATTTTCTGATATATTTGATAGTCGACAATTAAAAGGGAACATTTTCTCAATATTTATTATAGCCGTTGCAGCTGCAGAAGCTGCTATTGGACTTGCTATTGTTTCGTCGATTCATCGAAACAGAAAATCAACGCGTATCAACCAATCGAATTTGTTGAATAATTAATTAAAATTATCATGATCATATACTAAAAAATTAGTTATTTTATTTCTATATTATTAGTTATTTTATTTCTATATTAATTATATGAATAATCTATAGATATAGAAATCAAATATAAATAATAATAATATAAATAATATAATATATATAATATAAATTATATAATAAAATAATAAAATATAAATAATATAATATATATAATATAAATTATATAATAAAATAATAAAATATAAATTATATAATATAAATAATAATATAAATTATATAATATAAATAAAATTAAATAAAAAATATAAGATTAATATATTATATATATAATATAATATAACTGTATATATAACATGTAAAATATATAGTAATAACATGTAAAATATATAATAGTATATATAATAACTAGTATATATAATAACTAGTATATATAATAACTAAGAAACTATAATATATGAATTATATATTCATATTATTATGTATATTATTCATTTATATTATATATTATAATATATATATATGAAATTTGATTCAATATCAAATTGACTATTGAATTTCAATTTGACTATTTTACTAGATTAGTAAAATAGTAATTAATACTAAACTAATTTTAATAATCTAATATAAAATATATATAATAATTCAAAGCTAAAGGAATTCCTGGCGGACCCTATGAAATTAGAATCCGATCCTATGGATATTTGTACCTAATTATCTTAAATATATACTTGATTCAAGTATGTGTCTGAGAAAAATTGATTATACTTGGTTCGGAATCAAGTATACTCAATTGGGACGCAAGTTATATTGATTAGGGTACATATCCAATTGACTCAGTTTCTACTATATATTTCCATGAATGAGCTATTTGAACTTACAGGTACATTGAGACGCAAGTTATGCATTAATTAGTATGAGCATGATACAAAGTTAGAAACTATAAGCACACTTTAGGGACATTTGGCCACTTGTTATTGGGGATATTTTGGCACTAACACATGATACAATGTCAGAAACTATAAATACAACCATAAGTTTCCACTCCACAACATCAACTTCAGACAAACCAATTCTTGTACAAAACAGAACCATCAAACATAACATATACCATATTTATCCAAATTTGTACTCAAGTTTCTGACAGATTTTGTCTATGAAACTCACAAATTCAACCAAAGAAAAATGAAGATATTGTAAAGTTACCTAACCAAGTTCATAAACATAATCATAACTGACACATTATACAAAGTCACATAAACCTAACCAATTCTTGTACATAACAAAACAATCACAAATTTATACTCAAGTTTCTGGCAGAATTAGTCCATCAAACTCACAAATTCAACCAAACTACATACAACATATTGCAAAGTATCTAACAAAGTTCATAAACATATTAATAACTGACACATGATACAAAATCACAAATACTATAAATACAACCATTGTTTCGACCACAGAACCATAGTGCACAATCATAACTGACATATGATACAAAGTTCATAAACATATTGCACAATTTTTTCTTGCCTCTGAAAACACCAATGCAGCCACCATTCAACCAGAACCAATACGTAAATCACCAATGCTGCCACTGATACATGTCTGCTTTCTCGAACGCAAGGCCCTGCTTGATTCCCCTTCTAGCAATCTCTTTTTCCTGCAGAAGTGCATATAAAAAAGTATCAGACTACCCATACAAATTATAGAGTATGATTGCAATAATAAAACCAAGTGTTTACAAACAAATCAAACATACATAATTTTGAGCATAACAGCTAGTTTATAGCTTCTTTGCAGCTTCGCCTGTTGTGACCTTTCTTATGGCAACGACTACACTTTGACACACGTGTTTCAACTTGTGATGGTATTCTCTTAGTCCTCCTACGACCTGGCTGACTGCGAACATCTGGAGCATTGATTACATTTCCTTCATCAAGATTTGACTCATTATTGTCAACAGTTGGGATTGGATTAATAATTCCTTTGTATGCTTGGCGATACATTCCAATCTTGAAATACTGATCACAGAATTCATACAATGACAACGACAACGACTTCGACTCAATAGCAGCACAAGCATGCTTGATGGAAGCTTAATGATCTGCCAAGCTCTGCACGAACAACTCTTATCAATTAAATCAACAGCAAAGGATTTTCCCCATCAACTACCTCAAATCTCCAATTACATGACCGATGCACTCTTAACTTTCGGGATTCAAGATAAACACTAGCAATAGTCTTCTCCTTTTTGGGACTTAATTCCTTAACCATCGCCATTGTTGATTCACGTCGCCGATGCATTATGTTCATGATTTGTATGCGTATGTGATCCACCATAGCCACAATAGGGAAATAATGAGCTGGTTTAACCCAATTATTCTAACACTCGGCCATGTTATTATTCATAACACCCCATCTATCACCAAGAAGTAAAGCATTTGCCCAACTTTGTGGCGGGGAATGTACAATAAATCCTATGGCAAGTGGCATGGAGTCTATGATATTTTTTATATGCTGTTCATGCTCCTGCAAAGATGGAGCATATGCAGCTTTCTTGAATACCGAAGACCAGTGTTTTTTGTTATGTTTTGGATAACTTCGCATTACCTATAATGACAAAAAAACCTTTTTTATTCAAAACATGTATTAAAATTAAATTCAAATTCAAATTCAAAACAAAAGTAGGGTTTTAATTACCTGCTTCACAAAATTATCCACTAAATGTCTTAAACAATACGCATGGTGACTACCCACAAATAGTTGCTCAATTGCCTTCATAATCTCAGGGTGTCTATCGGAGAAAAATGTGAACTTATTGAATGGAATACTTTGATATGAAAGTAGCACACTTATCAAAAGATAACAAAATCATTCCCAATTATCATCATTCTCTGCATCCACTACCGAATAAGCAATTGTGAAAAGATCATCATTGGTATCCTTCGACACAGCAACTAGGATACTACCTTTATACTTATTCTTTATATGAGTCCCATCCAAAAAAATCAACGGCCTACAACCACTAACAAAACCAACTGCATATGCATGAAAACAAGTGAATAGTTGTCTAAATTTATTAGTTACAGGATCAACCTCACACTCAGTAATACTGCCAGGATTTGTTTCTCGAATAGCATGACAATACCATCTTAACTTATCGTAGCATCTCGTCTCTGTACCATGAATATCATGCATCGCTAATTCCTTGCCTTTCCATACTTTGCGATAGTCTAACTCTACCTCATAATCTCTTTGCAAGTCTTTTTGAATTGTACAAGGGCGATAAGAGGGCTCTTCTCTCAATTTTTCTTTCACCACATTAGCAATCGAAGTTGCATCAGCTTTAGGATGTCCTTTAGTACGTAGATTATTCTCGCTACATGTATGCTGCAGGTTACGTTTTCGGATCCCAAATATATCATCTGCTTTATATTTTGAAGCATAAATTCTCCATCCACAACTCCTTTCACTACAAATAGCAATAACCTTCTCGTTGTCATTTTTTCTATATAAAAATGAGCGTCTTGTAGCAACAACATAGTTTTTAACTCATCTTCTAAAATCAGCAGCATTCATGAATGTTTGCCCTTCACCATGAATGCAATTAATCCAAGCATCTATAGTATTCGGCAACAAGGTGTGTTCAATCTCCTCATCACTCCTAGATTATGTCTGTTCCTTCTCAACCCTTACCAGTTTGATACAAAATTATTAAGATGAACCATACACAAATAAGTATAAAATAAGGGCATACCATACATGCATAATGAAAGATATTGAATTTAAATAAGACTAGTAGTGTCAAATAAACCATATCATATGCACTTATGCTAGAAGTAACATAACATATTATAAATACAAAAATATGAAATGTTTACCTCTCCAAATTTAGGTTGTCAATGTATGCATTTCTACTCTCTACCCTCAAATCTTTCATACTGAGCTTCAAACACATATGAAGATGTATCATATTCAGGACATCATCATCGTCATTCAAAGTCACGTACATCTTATGCTGTGGCACTATGTATTTCAGAATCATAGATTCAGGAGTAATCTCCGCACATTTTTTGCCAAGACTCGCAAATATATCCAGCAAACTACAACCACTGAAAATTGAAATCACAAATAACTCATTCTTGCACTTACAACTACCCAAAAATGCAAGGTTGCAAGGCCCAGTTCCAAATTCTATTTTTCGAACTAATCCACAAAAGTATAATATTTTATTCAAATATAAACTGAAGATCAATATTCATATAAACTGAAGATCAATGTAACACAAATTTTTTCTCCATCAACCAAATATTGGCCATCAACTCAACAATCAACCAAAAACACACGAAAATCTCACAATCAACCAACAACTTAACGCAAATCTCATTAAATACACAATCAAAAAAACTAAATGCAAATCTCATGGAATCATTCAATAAAAAAAGATCAAACTCAGATTCACTGATAAAGGTGTGATCGCCTCTTTGAATTACAGCTAGAATGCGTGACGTTACCATTTTGGGCTGCGGGCGGAAAGATGAGTTGAAAAATTGTGATTCCCTGTTTGAGTTACGACAAGAAGGCGTGGCGATACCAGTTGGGGCTTCGGGCGGAAAAATGAGCTGCAAAGGTGTGATCTCCTCTTCGATTTTGGCTTCCAATGCATCAACGTCGGCTTTGTTCGTCAGATTTTAGAGAAGGAACACGAAGGTGAGTTAGGGCAGGCGTTGCAGTTGGTGGTTCGGGCGGAAATTTTGAGCTACCTATATATGAGTTTTAATTAAATTCATGGGCAATTAAGTAAATACACATTTTCAAGGGAGTTGCAGTTAGGCATCAGGTTTTGACAGGGAATTGAAACTCATTTTCTCTGACCTGAGGACTGAATATAGAGTTTGACCTGTCATTAAGGATTTTAAGTCAATTTACCGATAAAATAATCAGTATTTTATCGATATTAACAAAATATCTATAATATACTACAGTTAAAATTCAACTAGTAAATACTTTAAGTAACCACTTGAAATATAACCGAATATCTTCTGGATCATTATCTGGGTGGGGCAAAGGGGTCCTTCCGTGAAATAACATGAAGCTGACATTTCAGACAAATAGTTCGTTACGAGACTTTCAAATCGCAAGACCGACGAGTAGAGAGGTGTTTCCGAGACCACGGACGAAGTCCTCCCTTGGAAAAGTAATTTTCATAATCAACAAATCAAATAAAAATATAAATGATTATTTTCCAAATAAATCATCATAAATACTTTCTTAAATAAATAAAAAAAAAAATATTTAAAATTATTCGAATAATAAAAAGATAGATTAAATATAATTCGGACAAAATTATTCACTTACATATGAAGTAAAATTTATAGATGCGTGTAGAACGCTGAAAAATAATTATGAAATTAAAGTTATATTTTGAAATTTTAATTTGAAAAAAAAAAATCATTTTGCTCGATCAATTATTAAAAATTAATTAATCAATCAAAACCTACTTAGGAGAAAAGTCTCAATAACTTATTGAAACTGACTTACATGATGACAAAAAAAATGATTGGCTTTAGGGGTTTAACAGATCAAAACCTAGCTAGGTAAGATAAATCCCAATCTATTCATCAAATTTGAAATTTTTGATGCAACCGTCCCCTTCACGGGGTTGTTTATGACAAGCAACCAAATCTTCATAAATGCGTTAGATATTATCTCCACGGGATGTATAGATGGTTAATGTATAAGATGATATCGTTATAAAATTTGGGAGTTAAATTTTAGCGTACTAGTCATTGTCTGGATTAGTAGTCCCCATGATTTACCTTCTCCATATTTATTCTTAAACAGATTGCGGGGTGCTAGGACGAATGGATCGCCTATTGCCATAAAAAATAAGAGATATAATATTATTGAATTAGATGTCATTCAAGAAATTAAAAAAAAATCACAAAAGCATCCATATCAACTTTCTAAACATGAAATTTATTTTAAATTTTAGGGAAATTAATAAAAAAAAACATGTGCATCAACTTATCCTATCATTCCCTATATTTATATTTTATGAATTGTACTTTTTAAATTTGAGAAATAAAATTTATTCCTTAAATATTATTTAATTTGGCTGTGAGAAAAAGATAAGAGAATAAATGAGATAGTAAACAGTAATATTATATAGGGAGAAAGAAAAAATAATAAAAAATAATGATGTGATAATTTATAGAAAAGTTAATGTATTATATAGTGAAAATGTATATTTAAATTTAATAAAATAATTCTTCTATTCTCAACTATAAATTTTATATAGAAAATTTGATATAGAAGCTATAAGCATCGCCTACGAAGAAGTATTGTTACTTAAAAAGATTAAGAGATATAATTGGATTCTACTTAAAAAATAGGAAATTGAGATACATTGTGGCAAAAAGCGATTTGCTCGCTTCCAGCGCCCTCGGCAACCTGTCCCAGGTCAACACGGAAGAGATAAATTACTGGAGCTACTAGCTTGGATGTTGTGGCTGGTATGTAAGGAAGGTGGGCAGATTAGCTTTGTCAGATTTTGACTCTCAAATTTTAAGATGGCAACACACATGTTCTAACCATCAATTCATTCGGTAAAAACTAGGAAATTGAGATACAGGGACAATGCTCTTATGGGTAGATCGGAACAAAGTTACACTAAAATCTAATTCTTCACCTTAGGTTAAAAATCACTAACTTTCATAGCCTCTTTCTTCTAGCTTTTTTGTTAAATCTACTCTTCAATGTTTATTATACAGGAAGAATCAGAGATCTCCAAGAAGGTCAATGGTCTAGCTAAAATGGAGGTCAAAGTCTAGGTGGGTGAACCCGATCGGGCTATTCGATACGAGAGAGGTGGTCAATTGGATGATCGACACTACCAAGCCCCGCTGACCCAACACTAGGCGCTTCTCCGCTCAGCCAAGCCATTTGCATCGAAGATGATAGATCGATATTTAGTGTTTAGAACTCCATTCGACCCTACCGATCAGACACCTAGTTCTCCCGACTCCATACTCAACTCAGTTAGCTCTAATTCCTCTAGTCGGTTTGGCCATCTCCTAGAGCCCAGCTCCTCCGACTCAATGCTCCACTCAACTAGAAGCTCCCTCGATTGCTCCAGTCGATCCGCTCGACTCCAAGAGATCAGCTCCCCCAACTCCTACAAGATGAACAAACATTGAGAATGACCTTTAACGATCAACCCAACTCTCGAGCTAAGCTCCCTCAATTTCGCACTCCTCTCAGTTAGATCAACTCATCCAACTCTTCCCGTCAATTCATCTGACTCCAAGGGCTCAACTCCCTAACCCTGCTCCGCTTTGCTCAATTTCGCTGACCCTACTCAACCCCTCTTAGTGGGCTGGGCCTATAAGGTCCAACGGGTTCAATATTTTGTAGGTCAATGCCATAAGTGGTATAACATATGGGTTGTCGGAACACGTGAGGCAATATAATTATATAGGTACTGTTAGAATGTATACTAAAAGTTTTGCTTTTGGTTAAAAATATCTACATTTTGAAAGAGAATCACAAAATCACACGTTGCATATTTATATTAGTATATGCACAAAATGTCTCATACTTTGCATTGTAGGTAACATGGTGTGTGGTGACACACAGAAGATCATGTTATCAGTTCCTTGCAGAAGTATAATTAAAAGGCTCACAACCGAGATGAAGTTGGACAAACCATCGGGATGGTTATAGTGTAATTCGGTGTGGTTTGTCTTGACCATAGAATTACGCTAGTGCGCTTTGTGTGCATTGAGTAGGACCAAATAGAGGTCATCTAATTTATACTGACTTTATAATTGGATTGGACCTCAGTTATATTATGGAGTACAATCTCTAAATCCCGAAATAATAACGGGCACGTGTAATTAATTATTGTTTCTTTGATTTACCAATGGGCGAGATTTATTCTGCTAAATCAATAGCCCGGTAAATTGGAAAATAATATTATTTACATGGTGTGCCGTTGATTATTGAAAGAATCTGTGTCGGGATGATGATGCCCTCTTGATGAGCTCATAAGGTTCATCATGTTAAATCTTGCAAGTGGACTATGGTCCAACATGATAAAAATGTTGAGTGGTACTAATCAAGGATCAAGAGGATGATTAATTAAAATTGTCAGTAATTTAAATTAATCATTGGGCATTCGATATCTTAAACACTGGGAGATGGATGACTCATAATAGGTGGAGCCCATATGAAAATATAATGGTTGGTGAGGAAGTTCAATGGGGATCTTTTAGTGGAATGGATCTCCATTAATGGATTTGATTTGGATCCATTAGCGGGTCAAGACCCAACTCCTCCTCATGATACCTACCATAGCCCTATAAATACCGTATAGGAGTCATGAAACCGAGGATGATTAATCCATAATTAATCTAATTAATTAAAAACCCTTAACCTCTCTCTCTTCTCCTCCTCTCTTCTCTCCCACCTCTCTCCTAGGGCAAACCCGGCGGTGAAGAGGGAGGAAATTTCTTCCTCCTCTCTTCCATCTTGTTGCCAGCAACCAATAGCCGAAGGAGGAGCTCTCCTTTGCCTTGTGTGGTGCGCAGCGAGAAGGGAGGAGGCGTGGTTTGCCGGCGCAAGGGAGAAGGGTGGTGCCGGCGGTGGAAGTGAGGAAAACCATTGGTTTTCTTTGATTCTCTTCCTCCCTCCCTTCTTCTTTCCTCTTGATGCTCGCTGGACAAGGAGAGGTGTCCACTTCCTTTGTGGCGTGCGGAATCATAGGTGAAGAAGGGTGACCGACGGTGAAGTGAGGTTTTCCTTTGAGGTGGTTGTCGCCGGAGCAAAGGAAGGCGGTGGAGTCGACTTCTTCCTCGCGTGCTTACTGCCGTGGGATAGGAAGAGGAAGGAGTGGTTGGCTAGGGTGTATGTGAAGGAGAGGAGCACTTCTTCTCCACATAGTCTTCTTCTTCCTTGAAGGGTGGCCGGTGGTGATAGAACCCTAATCCTAGGGTTTCTTTTGGTTGGCGCAGAAAGGAAGAGAAAAGAAGAAGGATTAATTGGCAAGCCTTGGTGACTCCGCGTCTTGGTAGCTCGTTGCCCACACGACGTCCAAGAGGGGAGGGTCATACGGTAGAAGACTACGAGGTAAAAGGCGATGTATACCTCTCTTTAGCTCCTCTTGTTTTCTTGATTATTTCATATGATTATTTTGTCATCGCATGTGTTTTAATTAATTATTATAGTTTAATTAATTGTTAATTAATATTGATAATCAATTGTGTCATGGACCCTGATAATAAACACAAAAATCGACGATCCATTCGTCGTCTTTTCCACAGTCACTTGATTCGGAAAGTTACAAGGTCTTACTCTTGAGTTTGGCTAAGTTGTGACTTCAATCAATTGATACGACGATGAGACGGTCGTTTGGGAGACGGGTCTCTATTCGGATTAAATTTTTAATCCGTAGATATAGAGAAGTCTCTCATGTTCGACCCCGTGTTCACCTAGGAAACCCGCCGAGCCGGTTCCATCAAGTACAGGAATGAAGTAACTGTTTGATACGGTGGAGATACAATGATACGACGTTTTCCTTACTGTGATATGGCGTCCATTTAATGAAGAGAGAATGTCACTTCAAAAGTATTATAAAAGGATTCCTCTCCCACGAGCACAGGTATACTAACATATACGCACGCACAAATACTCTATGGGATTCCGCTCCCAATGGCTCACCCGTCAACGATGTTAAGTAGGAATAAATTTGGTGCCATCTATGGGAATATATAGTCCTAAACTAAGACGTTAAGATAAATGACACTGGAAGACCCGTTATCATCATCATGATACAAGAAGACTTCAATCAACTTGTAGCAACCAAAGTAAATGAAACATTGCAAGAGTAGCAAATGACATATCTTCGCCCTCGAAGCTACCCATAGTATCAGTCGAGGGACCTCAAGCGCCTAATGAATTCTGTTGGGCTCTGATTCAAACTTCCGCGAAAACATCCAAAGGACATGAGTAGTCTTTGGAATATTCCTTTGCAGGAGAAACACTTCTTCTAGATCCTCTTCGGGGCAAAGGCCCAACTACTAGTAGCTCAAAGGATTCCCCAGATACTCCTTTCTTTCGGAATATATATCCTTGTAGACAAATTACCCTATCATTTCCGACCACTATAGATCAGGGAATACATAGGAGTAGCCGACCACGAGAATTACTTGTGTTGATTCGAGAATGTGGCCTTGCTACACCAATATTCTAATCATAGTTGTCAAACGCGGATAGCGGCGCGTAGCGGTCGACTCCAAAAATGCTATAGTGAGATAGCGGATAGCGTTCCAGCCGCTAATTGATAAAAATGATCATTAGAAATGGCAATTGCAATTTAGAATGCCAACATTATATGATAGCAATAATTAACCAAAAGACATCCAAGTTAAATTACTCAAAACTATAGGTTAACCGAAGTAGAAGTTACAAAAAGTCAAAAACTACTTTAATCTTCCTCAGCTAAGCAGCATTTGGCATACTTACAGATTAAAAACACAACATAGACTCTAAATTCAAGCCATTCTAATAAGGTAGAATAATTAGAGGAATATTCAAACATGGTATAGGGCAAAAACTTGTGACCACAAACATCAAGTTATAGACATCAATATTACATAAAGTCATAAACAACAAGTTCTAAGGGCAATACAACCAAAAAAACAACACCATCAAATCGTAGTAGAATCATTCTTCATCATCATCATCATCATCCTCTCAACCATTGCCAAATTATCCTCTCCATCACTTCTTCACTATTAGACTTATATATCTCTTCTTGTCCCTCCTCTGAGTCTTCTTCATCATCAAATTCTTCTTTCTCTTGAATAGACTCCTTCCCTTTTCTTGAACTAGAATGCTTTGATACTTTCTTCTTCAATCTTGTAGCAAGTCTAGTGTGTCTTGGAGGCTCCTTAACCCCAACTGCAGTAGAAATATCTCCCCAAGTCAATCCATTATCACCAAAAACAAATTCTTCTTCAGCATCTTCTGTGTTAGCACCCATTTCTCCTAGCAACCATTCATTGCTATCATCAATACTGTTTAGGAGAATAGGATCAATCTCATCTTGGCTATCAAAGCGCTCTTTAAGGGTTCGGTTATACTTGACAAATACCAAGTCTTGTAACTTTTGATGCTCAAGCTTGCTCCTTTTCTTAGAATGAATCTATGATATTCATATCATAAATTATTAAATGTTAGTTTTAAAATTATTAAATAAAAGAATAAAAGTATAAAACTATGCAAGGAAAAATTATTTTCATGTACTTACGTGCTCAAAAGTGCTCCAATTACGTTCGCATCCCGTTGAGCTGCAAGTTAAACTCAACACTTTGATTGCAAATTGTTGCAAGTTAGGAGTGCCTACTCCATACTTCCTCCACCATTCAGCTATGATTCAATAATAAAACAATCACCTTTACTAAGAAACATTATGAAATGAAACTAAATTTATCAAGAATTAAGTATATATTTCTTAATTTTTACCAGGAGCCACAATATTCCTTTGTTTGATTGCTATCCTATTTCCAAATATACCTCCAGCCCTCTTAAATATGTCAATCTCATTTGTAATCTTCTCGACCAAGTCTTCATCTGGAATCAACCTATCAATAGTCTTATAAAGTCCATCCATTACTTCATGATCACTCTCAATCTTTGTTGAATTGGGATAGTAAAACTCAGGATTCAGGAAATAGCTAGCTGCATGCAATGAATGATGAAGTTGTGAATCCCATCTCCTATCAATAATAGCAAAAACATCCTTGTACTTGGCTTCATTATGCTTGAAGGAATTTTGAATAGCTTCCTTAGCTCTATCTATTGCTTCATAAATGTATCTCATTGCAAGTTTTTTCTCATTATCAACAAGCCTAAGGACATGCACAAGATGCCCCATAAGTTTAATAGAGTATACAACATCATTCCAAAATGTTATGCTGAGCACAATATCACCAGCCTTCTTCGCCTTAGCTTCTTTAGTTGTCTTGGAGCTCAACCACTCATCTGAAGTGAACATCCTTCTAAGGTTATTCTTTTGTTTGTACAACCTTTGCAATGAAAGGAAGGTTGTAGCAAATCTTGTCACTCCATGCCTAACCAACTCCATTTTGTTGGTAAATTTTCTCATTGTATTCAATGCCAAAATGTGATTGTAGATAAAGCCCACAAGACTAATGTCTCTCTGTATTGCCTTCTTAACTCAAGGAAGTTTTCCAATGCCCTCCAACATTAAATTTAGACAATATGCAGCACATGGAGTCCAAAAAAGATTAGTTCTCTTAGCTTGAAGTAGTTTGCCTAAGAAGAGCCAAATTAAATAAAATTAAATAAGTAGCAAAATATTAAAGGAAGTAATAAGAAATTTAAGCAATTCATAGGTTTTTACCTGTCAAGACATAATTACTTCCATTGTCAGTCACCACTTGAACAACATTTTGTTCTCCAATCTCCTCTACAAAACTATCCAATAGCTCATATACTTTGCCCCTGTCTTCATATATGCAGAAGCATCAACACTCTTCACAAATATTGTCCCAGCTGGACAATTTACCATGAAATTAATCAATGTCCTATTCTTCCTATATGTCCAACCATCTGACATTATTGAGCATCCATATGTCACGCCCCGAGGAGCTGCCCGTCCGATACCGACCGGACTGCCACTCCCTCGTCCGACGGACAATTCAGAAACCTAACCTCTACGACCACCTCAGATAATTGTACCACAGCCTATAGGGCTGGAACAACTATCTGCAATCAACAAAAGCGAGACGGCGATGAAAGCTGCGTACCGGTACGACTTACGACAAACACAAAGCACAAGGCCTCCATGGCTCACAAAAGTACAACTACACCGTCGTATAAAAGAACACGACCAAACACAAATACAGCAGCGGAAGAAAATAAAGTAAAAGAACAGAGAATGGGTACCAACAAGTACCCCTACAAAGTAAAAGAAACATCCCGGAGTCATCTCGAAGAAATACGCGAACTAGGACAGGCTGCCGAGCACTCCAGACAATCATCCTGAAATAAAAACAGGGAGCTAACGGGGTGAGTAACAATACTCAGCGAATATCTCATCAGATATACAAGATAGTCTAGCTAGCAATAGAGTAACAGGCTATCGTATTAACACAGGTACATACAGTGGTAGACATAACTGGAATAGGAATAGAAATACCATACCAATCTAGCTGAGTCGTCGAAACTGACATAAGGGTCTCCTGTATGTATATGTCAATCATATGCAGCATCCAAGTATAACAAACACGGGCAAGTGCAAAAGATTCGTATGCACATGGTGCAATGACATGGTCACCTCTGTCGCCGGTCGGACATCGTCAGCTACGTACGGGAGAAAGCTGAGCGGAGGCCACCCTCCTGCGTAGAGCTGTGACTACCGTCCGTACTCTGCCGCTGCTAATCCTGAGCAACCGAGTAGACGGTATGCTGTCGGTGTAACACCCCTACTCCATGACCTATCCTGGCGATATCAATAACAGCCCCAGGCCAAAACCTATCCTGGCGGTATCTATATCCGCCCCAGGCCATCACCTATCCTGGCTATATCGATAACAGCCCCAGGCCAAAACCTATCCTGGCGGTATCTATATCAGCCCCAGGCCATCACCTATCCTGGCTATATCACTATCAGCCCCAGGCCATCTCTGGAGGATATCTCTATCTGAGTGTTAACACCTACCCCATGTATACAAATGGGGGAGAGATCTCTCTCTCTCTCAACTCCTTAGTATATGGGCTACTCAAGGAGGGACATCTGCCTGCTACCACGCTCCGATTCACTAACCCATGAGTGCATGAGCAGAGCAGCACAGAGCACACTACCCATACTCCGTCAACCACTAACTCATGAGTTGTCATATGGATAGGTCAGTATGACTGTCGACCTGACTCACCCATAAGGGG